>CM053580.1:92333142-92369377 GCA_028627135.1 Pseudochirops cupreus
AGGATCTTTTTCAAGAGGCGATTGGTGAATTCTTTCAAGTTCTATTTTGCCCTCTGCTTCTAAAATATCAGGGCAATTTTCCTTGAGAATTTCTTGAAGGATGCTTTCTAAGTTCTTTTTTTGATCATAGCTTTCAGGTTGTCCAATAATTTTTAAATTATCTCTCCTGGATCTATTTTCCAGGTCAGTGGTTTTTCCAAGGAGATATTTCACATGGCCTTCTATTTTTTTTTCCATTTGTTAGGATCTGTTTCATAGTATCTTAATTTCTCATAAAGTCATTTGCTTCCAGTTGCTCCACTCTAATTCTGAAGGAATTATTCTCTTTAGAAAGCTTTTGAGATTCTTTTTCCATCTGGCAAAATTGACTTTTTAAGGCATTCTTCCCCTCATTGGCTTTTTGGGCCTCTTTTGCCATTTGAGTTAATGTATTTTTTAAGGTGTTATTTTCTTCAGTCAGGTTGTTGACTTTCTCATTTCTCTTCCCAATTTTTTCCTCCACTTCTTTTATTTGGTTTCTAAAATCCTTCTTAAGCTGATTTATGGCTTGTAGAAAGTCTTCATGTTTCTTGGAAGCTTTTGGTGTGGGAGTTCTGACTGTGTTGTCTTCCTCCCGTTTCATGCTTTGATCTTTTTTGTCCCCAAAGAAGGAAAGTAAAGTTTGGTTGCTGTTCTTACTTTGCTTCCTTTGCCTGGTCATGTTGCCAGTAAATTACTTGATTTTTTAGCTCTGTGGAACTCTGCTTCCAGAGAGGAAAGCTCTGTCACAAATCACTGGAATTTTTGCAGCTGCTGGAGCTTTTAAGGGGCTGCCATTTTTTTTGCTGCTCCCACCAGCTTTGGCTCACTGAAAACGCACCCGAGGACCATCACACAAGACCACAATCTAGATCCAGGCTCCTCAACGGAAGAGCACTTAGCCTCTGAATGATTGCTTGGCCCCCCTGTAGTCCGTAGGCCAGGAACCCTGAAGTAGGCACATGCAGGCTGCTCCAGGGCTGCTTCTGCCACTTTCTTGCTCTGGAAGCAGTTCAGCCAGATGGCTTTTCTTCCTCAAATTTCGCTGAGTTCCACTGACCTTTCACTTAGTGCTTGTTTGTTATGGCTTGATAATTCTGGAGACTGCCACAGCTGCTGTTGATCCACTCTCCTGAAGGCTCCAGCTGTAGCTCATTCTGGCCACCCCGGAGCCAAGCCATGGTTTCAGGCTGGGCTGGTTTTGGCTGTCAACATACTGCAATGAGCCCTTCTTGCCAAACTGCCTTCAGTGGAAGACATGTTTTTTTTTCTGCATTTTTGTGAATTTTGGAGCCCTAAAATTTGTTTATAGTCATATTTTATGCGTATTTGGTGTGGCTATGTGGGAGCTATGGAACCTTGTTGCTCCTATGCTGCCATCTTGGCTCTGCCTAGAATTTACTTTTCAATGGATAGGTACTTTGTCATACACAACTTCTGTGGGGACAGGACTTTGAGTCCTTCAGGTATTTTGTAGTCCCTTTTCCTTCAGGCCTGTCCCCATCATATACACTATCCCCTTGACCCAGTTCATCTTTTTTTTTTGACTCATTATTTAATGAACTGAAGCAAAAATTCAGTAGTTATCTCCTTAGTGACACAAAAGATTTAATGAAGCTTTCGGTGTCTTCGCATTTGCAATAGAAAATCAGGACTTGGTTTGACCAGAATGCACATGTTTTCTGTGAAGAAATAAGACACAGACACATGTTAGAGGGAAGAAAATAGTTTTAGTAGGTGTCGAGAAGTGTTGCATGTTTGTTTTTGAAGATATGTGAATACTGAAATGAATATTATGTTTTCCTATTATTATTAAGGAACTTATGACATAAATCAATAGAACTAAGATGTAAAGAGTCACTTAACTAAAATACAATTTCATAAGAACATGCTGTATTACCTTCAGTTCCACATGTTGTCATAATTGGATAAGTTTATAAGATTATAGTGCTAGAGCTGGAAGGCACATATAAGGACATCTAGTTAAGCCCCTTTATTTTACATATAAAGAAACAGATGCCCAGGAAAATTAAATGACTCTTTTTCCCTCAAAATTATATAGTAATCAACAGAGAAGAGAATTAAATTTATTGTCATCTGTGTTCAGGGTTTCAGTGTTCTTTGCACTGTACCAATTATTAATGTTCTAAAACCCAGTATAATTTTTACCATGTATTTCTACTACTTGAGGTACCAAAGTCCAGCATCCTAAAAAAAAAATGGGAAAAATAACATTTTTAGTGGTCTCTTGACCAAATAAAATTTCTCTTCAGTTCCATTAATTTTCCCTCCACTTGTCTTTGAACTTAGATGCTTTAATGGGGCTCTGGTATGGCTCTGTAGAGAGGGTATTCATTCCAACTGAAAAACCAGAGCATCAAATACAGTACTACATAATAATGTACTAACTAGATTAAGGAAGAAGAATGAAAGATGTATTTTTTTACTTGTGTGAATTTATCCCTGACTCATTAATAACTCAATAAATGTGGTTTCTATTATAAAATTAAGAAGATATATATGTGAAATAAATATGCTAATATTTGAAATAGGTCACATTTGTATATGGTTTTAAGGTTTACAATGTATTTTAATTACAATGGTCATGTAAGAAACTTAAGGGCTGGAAATTATATAATTTCATCTTTGTATCTCCAGAACCAATAGTGTAGTCTTTTACTGATCTGTAATTTCCTTTCTGTCAAAATACCTTTCCTGGATACAGATCAAAGCTTAGCATAGAAGGTCCAAAAATTCTTTCACCAGTTATTTCTTGACAGTTCACGAATCAAGGAATCTCCTGTGCTAAGAAAAATGTGTTAGTGGAGTCTGAGGACCTAGGTCCAAACTGTATCTTTATCACTACTTCTGCATACTTGAATAAGTTATTTAACCTCTTCAGACCTTTATTTCCTCATCTGTATAAAGAGTAGAGTAGATGAGAGAGGGCAAAGTAGGCAAGTAGGTAACTAGGTGGATAGATTATCAGACCTGGAGTCAGGAAGGCCTGAGTACAAATTTGGCCTCAGATACTGCGCCTCAGACATTTAGATGTGCAAACCTGGGCAAGTCAAATTAACCTTTGTTTGTCTTAATCCATTAGAGAAGGAAATGGCATACCAATCTAGTGAATTTGCCAAGAAAACTACATGATCTGTATGGTCCATGAATGAAAAGTTGGACACAACTGAATAACTCAACAACAGAGAAGATGAAATTTAAGGTACCTGTCAACTCAAGCATGAAGTGTTAAGTATAGTGATATACAATGTAGGACTATGGATAAATTTGTGATTTCATTGGTATACACCCAGGTATGGAAACTTCTTCTACTAATTCATGTCAGCAACATTTTTGAAACTTATAGTGTTAATTGTCCTAAGACATTGAGAATGTTAAGTGATTTGCCAAGGATTCTACAGCCCAGGGTCAAAGGCAGAGCTTGAACATAGGTCTTCATGGCATTAATTTGGATTCAATCCATTCTGACACATTCACTGTTTCTTATGTTACCCAAGAGAGATACAAAAGAGTGAACCTTCCTTTTTAGGATCTTATTACTCCTAAATTACATTAAGAGTTACACTGTTTAATGACTATACTTACAACAGGAGCTCAGAGAAGGGTGGGATCAGTGTAGGTTAGAAGGGTAAGAAAAGTATACATGGAAGAGGTAAGCCTAGCTTTATATAAATGGAAGGGGAGGATTTTGAATGGTAGAAAGAAAGAAGGAAGTTGTTCAACAGAACAACATGAACCAAGTCATGACAACAAAAATGACTATAAAGATAGTAAGGAGAGTATCCTGAAAGATGCAGAGGGTTTATGTTGAGAAATATGTTTGCTTAAGTAGGGTAAGGCTAGATTTCCCTGGGCTTTGAAAGACGGGAAGCCTGCTTTAGTAAGAATTGCCTCTGGGCCTCTTTTCCAAGGATGCTAGAATTCTTACACCAGAACATCTTTAAATACACAAGGAAAAGTTATTTAGTTATAGAAAATAGAAAATAACATCCATTTTCTGCAGAACTGCTATTGCAGATTTAGCATAAGCACATTTCTCTTGCTGTTAAAGCATTGTGATAGATTCCTTAAAAAGCAACTTAGAATGGCCCATTCTTATGTCAAAATGAGTCAGAGATTCTTCCTAAGGTATGCTTTATTAAATTGTTGTCTGATTTTCACTCCAAACTGTGAGATTGAAAACAAAGTAAAAACTGAAATGTAAGAATAATTTGCCAGAATATCAGAGAGTTTATTTTTTTGGTCCAGTTCATGGACTGTGTTTAACATAATTTATCCATAATTCAACTGTACTGAATTAAGTGATTGATAAGTAAAAATGGATTTTTGGATGTCTTGATAAATTCTAATTATATTTAGTCACAAGTATAGGTCTAATTAATATTACAGATGTTCAAAATAAAATCACAATTTTTGTTGTTATTTATTCATTTCAGTCATGTGTGACTTTTCATGATCCCTTTTGAAGTTTTCTTGGTAAAGATACTGGAATGGTTTGTCATTTCCTTCTCTAGCTCAGTTTTCAGATGAGGAAACTGATGCAAATAGGGTTAAGTGACTTTCCCAGGGTCACACGGCTAGTAAGTGTTCTGAGGCCAGATATGAACATGGGAAGATGAATCTTTTTGACTTTGGGTCTAATACTCTATCTGCTTTACCACCTAATTACTCCCCAAAGTCAAAAATTACAAAGTATATAAATCTCAGTTAAACCATATTACCTCAATAATGCCTTTGAAGAGTTCTCAGGTTCTTGTGGATTTTACATGAGACATTTGTTCAGTAAATGGTTTTCCTTTTTATCTAAAATACTGCATATTTTTTGATTCTATTCCAGCATGCAGTCCTCTATTTTTACATTCAAATCACTACATCAGTTGTGAATAACTTATCTACAGTCAAGCATGTAGTAGGTATTTAATAAATTCTTCTTGATCAATAGATTGATTCATTATTTAAGCCATGGTGGCTTGGTGTGACATGCTGGATAAAATACTCTTCATCTCTTCCTCTCCTTGGTATAGATATAACTATTCATTTCAGAAAGATAAAAGCTTTTTGAACTTTTTATTTCCAACAATCTGGTATATCCCAGACATAGAGGGATTACTTCCATAACGACTCTGACTGTATATGTTAATTCCAGAAAATATAAGCAGTTGATTGCAGAGTTGCTTTTAAAATGGGGGGGGGGGGAGGGAGAGACAGAGGATTCTGGGAAGATGGCATCAAGATTTTCCCCTATAAAAGAGTTAAAATATCACTTTAGGGTGAACAAAGTGTGGGTGGAGATAAAGAAGACTAGGTGAACAACAAGGGTCTTGGTTGGACAATTTGAGAAGACTGGTAGAAAAATCCCAAGATGAGGTTTGGTCCCTGTGAAGAACAATACCTCCAGGCTCGGTTCCATTTTGACCACATGGCAAGTTCCGAGGTTTGTTGATTTGAAAGGCTGCCTCAGCCCCAGCCACGGGAACTTTTCACCCCAGGAGTGTGAAGGTACTTGGGCATTTGAACATGGGAAGATAGAGGGGACCTCTGCTGATAAGGAACACCAGATCCAGCAGTGGGAGTGAGAAGGAACCACCACATGCCCAGTGAGTGAAGACGTAGTGGGGTAGAAAGCCTCTGGCTGCTGACACTTGTAGGAGGTTGGAGATTTGGTGTTTGTTCTGGGCTAGATGGGAGAACTGAAGATCTGGAGCAGGAGGCACCACCCTCCATACCCCAGGGCTAGAGATGATTACAAAAATCAAGGTATTGTCACAAAAAATGCACAGGCAAATGAGAAAGTATTCAACAATAGAAAACTAGTCTAGGAATAGAAATGACCAAGGTTCGTCTTCAGAGGAGGATACTGAAGTAAAGAAACTCCCAAAGAATAATGCCAAAAGTCACCTGCCTCTCCCCCCCCCAAATACTTATAGAAGATCTTTTAAAAAGTCTTTACAAGTCTAATGACAGGGATTGAGGAAAAACTAAAAAAAAAGAAAAAAAAAGAATCCAAGAGAAGTAAGAAGGTTATGAAATGAAAGGAAAGTCAACCAATTAGAAAAGATTCAGAACCTTAAGGAAGCAAATGACACCTTGAAAACTAGAATTGAGCAAAGTGAAGCCAGCAATATTACAAGAGTTGAAGAAATAATTAAACAAAATATGAATAATGAAAAAAATGGAAGAGAAAGCAAAACATTTTATGGAAAAAACAAGATATTGGGAAAATAGATTAAGTAGAGGAAATATAAAAATAATGAAACTAACAAAAATTTATGATAAAAAAGAATCTTGATACAATAATACAAGAAATAATCAAAGAAAATTGTCCTGAAACATTAGAATAAGGTAGGAAAGTAGAAATAGAAAAAAATCCATTGGCCATCACTTAAAAGAGATCCTATAAGGAAAACTCATAGGAATATCATAGTCAAATTCCAATACTCCCAGCTCAAGAATAAAATATTAAAGGCATCAAGAAAAAAACCATTTAAATATGATGGTACCACAATTAGAATCACACTGGACCTAGCAGCAGAGATATTAATGGACCACAAGTCCAGGAACACAATATATTGAAAAGCAAAAGAACTGGGGCTCTGGCTGAAAATATCATACCCTGCAAAGTTAAGTATTATCCTGAATGAAAAAAGAATGGGCATTTGATAAACTCTCAGTCTTTCAAGACTTTATTAGAAAAAATCCTAAACTTGATAGAAGAATCGACATACAAGAACCAAGTGAAATATAAGGTACATACCAAAGACAGATTACAAGGGATTCATAAGGACAAACTACCTTTTATGTATGTAAAATATATATCTAAGATTCTTATTAATGATAATAATAACTATTCTTATTAAAATCAATAATAAATTAATAATTTTAATGAAAATTCTTATTAATAATAGCTCATAAGAAAGATTGGGGTAAGTCTATGACATGGATTTAAAAAGCAACAACATTTAGAACAACTAAAAAGATGAATTATTTTATACAAACAAGATGCAAGAGAAAGAATGGATATAGACGGATTAGATGGGGGAGGAGGACTTGTAGTTCTGGTAACCTATTTTCATCTGGAATGGGTTTAAGAGAGAACAATATATATGTATTTAAAAGAGTATAAAAGTCTTTGAAATTCAGAAGAAATAAAATGGTACAGGCCTAGGGAGGGTGGAGAGGACAAGTGGGGGATTTTTAGAGGGGAGAATGAGGGAATAAATAAAAGGGGATATAGAAAGATGTTTAGATTTATGGGAATGGGAGGATAGGGTAGGGATCCTTGGAGGGGGGGTAGGCAAGTAATAGGAGTGCAAGATAGTGGGTAGAAGTAAAGTACTGGAGGCAAGAGGGATAGGAAACAAGATATGCATAAGCATAAAAACAAAGATCAGGAGTAGAATATGTTTGGGAAAGTATATATCTATATGTGTACATATATATGTACATATCTATAGCATAGAGAAACATATTTAAAGTTTATTGTAGGTTTCTGGGGGGCATGGTGAGGGGAGAAAATGAACTAAGTTAAAAAAAGTGCACAGCAGAGAACAAATGAAAAGTCACAAGGAAGCAAAGAAGGAAAATTCTCAACACAATGTGTATTATTTATCATATAGATTTTCTTGAAATGGAAATTTATTGTTACATATTTTGAACCTTCTCATGTTCTGCTACACACATGACATGCTTTTTATCCCCTTTCTCACTTTGTATGTAAGTTTCAATATTTAAGTTTATGATATGTTTTCACTTCTTTTCTCTATTCTGTATTTGTGTTCTGGACCTCCTCCTCCTGCTCCTCCTCCTCCTCTTCCTCCTCTTCCTCCTCCTTCTCCTTGTCCTCCTTCTTCTAAATAAGGGAACTGAGTTCAAGAGGGGTGGAGACTAAGCTTATATCATAGAATCAGCTGGTGGTATTGTGAAGCATTGTGGAAGTGCTTTGTTTTCATGTGTTCTTGTAGAACTATTGGGAAGGGAAATTAACAGAGTCAGCATTACTTTTGCAGAGTATATTGTGATCAGTAAATTGCCATTTTCCCTTTTAAGTTTTTATTCAATAAAGATGATGTTGATGATGATAATGTTGATGATGATTATGATGATGATAATGACACTAAAAATCACTCCATTTAGTATGCATTAGGAAGGCAATGATTCAATTCACTACAGCTAAATTTGTTACTCATCAGATTCATTGCATTTTCTTAATACTGGACTGTGAGTTAGAAGACTTCATTTCTAGTCCCTGATATGTCACTGAGTAGCTGACATACTCTACTTTTCCTTCTTCCTCATGCATGTCATACCCCTATTTAATACTTCTTTCTCATTTATTAAATGAGTAAATTGAAGAATATGATCTCTATAGTTCCTTTCAGCTCCTGTGACTTAAAACACTATGATAATTTTAAGTAAATACTAAAAAATCAATTAGAAAATATGATTCTATACTTCAAATGCAATTCCTTTCAGAAGACCTATACTGAATGCCTATTCCATGTGAGATAAGAGGGAGTAGAGAAAAAAGTACTAAATTTTTAATTGGTGCCAGCTAAGTGGGTTGGGCTTGGACTTAGGAAGAACAATTTAAAACCTGCCTCAAACTCTTATTAGTGATTTGACTCTGGGCAAGTCATTTAAACTCTCTCAGTTTCAGATTCCTGATCTATAAAATGGAATAATGATAGCATCTATTTCACAGGATTGGGAGGATCAAAGTATAATGTATTTTGCAAACCTTAAAGCACTATAGATGTTATTCCAAAATGTTTAGGGCAATTATAATACAAGTATTACATTATTTTATGTTATAAAACTGCCCGAAGATTTTTGTGACACTATATAAATGTTAGCTATTAATAGAAGTAGTATTGGAAGGAATAAAAAATATATACGATTAAAAAATAATTTAGCTTAAAAATAAAAACATGAGCGTGAGGATGCCAAAAAATAAAACAAAGAAGGGCGGGTGAAATTAGGAATAACTAGAAAGCTATTAGGATGAAGTGACATTTGAATTGGTCTTGTAAGAGCCTTAGACTTTCCAGTAGTGGAGAAACGGGGGAAGCAGCACAAAATTACAATGGGGGAAATTGATTTGAGTCTCTTTTAAATAAGCTAATTTATTTATTTTTAGTTTTCAAAATTCACTTCCATAAGTTTTAATTTTTTCTCCCTGCCTTCCATTTTCCCTCCCCAAGATGACATGCAATCTGATATAGGCTCTGTATATACATATACATGTACATGTACATTTACATATATGTATATGCATATGCCTACATATACATGTCTATTAAACATAGTTTCCCATTAGTCATATTGCATAGAATTAGAATGAATGGTAGCAACCATAAGAAAGAAAAACATAACAAAAAGAGAAAATAGTCTGGTTCTCTCTGCATTCAGATTCCATAGTTCTCTCTCTGGATGTGGAAGGCATTTTCCATCACAAGTTCTTTGTAATTGTTTTAGGTCCTTGCATTGTTCAGAAGAGCTAAATCTGTCAAAGTCAGTCATCTCACACTGTGCCTGTTGCTGTGTCAAATGTTACCTGCTCACTTCACTCAGCTTCAGTTCATATAAATTTTCCCAGGTTTTTCTGAAGTCTACCTGTTCATCATTTCTTATAGCACAATAGCCTTCTGTTATATTCATATATCACAACTTCTTTAACAATTCCCCAATTTATTGGCATCCAAACAATTTCTAGTTTTTGGTCATTACTTAAAGAGCTGCTATAAGTATTTTTGTACATGTTGGTCCTTTCCCCATTTTTATGGTCTCTTTGTGATACAGCTCTAGAAGTGGTATTGCTGGTTCAAAGGGTATGCACATTTTTGTAGCCTTTGGGCATAGTTCCAAATTGCTCTCTAGAATGGTTAGATCAGTTCACAGCTCTACAATTACTTTTCCAATTTTAAATGAATTTGAGTCTTAAAGGAGGATAGGAAAACCAAGAGACAGAGGTGAGGAAAGATAATAGTAGAAGTCTAAGGTATAACCCATGAAAAGGCATGCTCTCAGGAGGTGAAGTGTTCTTAATAAGGAACAGTAAAAGACTAGTGCCACTGTATCATAGAGTAACTGGAGAAGGGTAAGGTATAATATATAAAGTGTAAATACAATATATAAGAAAAGTAACAAAGGTACAGGTTGTATCCCTTTAAATGCCAGAGCATTTTTTATTTCATCATGGAAGTAATAGGGAACCACTGGGTTTAACTGAAAAGGAAGGAGGTTAACATGAGAAGAGCTATATTTTAGGAAAATTATTGTGGTAAGTGAGTAGATGATGGATAAAAAAATATAGATTTTTCATACAAGAAGACCAACAAGAAGGCTCTTGTGATAATCCTAGGTATGAGGTGATCAGTATCTGCACCAAGGTGGTAGGTCTGAGAGCAGAGCGAAGTTGATACTAGAGTTGTGAAGGTAGACATGTCCAGATTTGGTGACATTTTGGATATATGGGGTGATACAAGTGACAGGTTGAGGATGACATAGGTTGCAAGCCCAGCAAATTGGGAGGAATTGTGGTATACCCTATAGTAATAGGGAAGTTTAGGGAAGAGTTTGATGGAAAAGATAAGTTCTCTTTTGAATTTGTCAAATTTGTCATGTACAAGGGAACAGGTCGTTCACAATGTTTAAGAGACAGGTAATGATCTGAAAATGGAGCTCAGGAGAGCTATTATATTGATATATATTGATCTAGATGGCTTCTTCATAAAGATTATTCAACACACAGGAACTGATGACTTTTCTCCAATGGTATAAGAGAAGAGAAGAAGGCCAAGATACAGCTTTGGGGGACATTTACAGTTGGTGAGAATGAGTTGATTGATGATCTAGCAAGCAATATTCTGAAGAAATGATCATACAGATAGAATAAAGACAGAACAGTGTCAGAAGAAAAGAAACACAAAACAACAAGTGTCAAAGTTGCACAGAATTAAGGAAAATATGGTATAAGGAAAAAGTTATTAGATTTAGTGATTAAGAGATCATTTATAATGTGGGAGAAAATAGTTTCATTTGACTGATGAGGGCAGAAGCCCAACTATAGAAGTTGTAGAAGCTAGGTAGAAGTAGAAGTATAAAGAATGATTGTAGCTAGCTTTCTTGAGAATTTTTAGGCAAGATGAGGAATAGAGTAATCATGGATTTGCTGACCAAGCAAAGTTTGTTTTGTTTTGTTCTGTTTTGTTTTTAGGATGAAGGAGAAGTGGGCATGTTTGTAGGTAGAAGAGGAAACATGGGAGTTTGATGGAAGGATAAAAAGGGCCATTCTTTTAGTAGGATAAAGAATCATTTAATGGAATGCAAAAGGATTACCTTGTTGAAGTAAAGGTTCATTTCAGATTCTATAATGTAAATTTATACTGAACCTCCTCACCTGGGTTTCATTACTTTCTCTAACTCTTTTCATTACTGTTAAAGGTACAAATGGTAGGAATAATCCAAATTTGGGGCTTGGCCAGGCATAATTGGCTATAGAGTATCAATCCATGAGGTTTAGGATAAGAGAACAATGTAAAGTTGAACTCATTAACCAAGGGGTCAGAATATGAAAGGAAAGAGAGTGTGGCCAATACAAAGGTGAAAAACTTGGAAAGAACTGCCAGTTGAGGGATTAGAGGTCATAGCATAGACGAAAAACAGATTCACATGTCTTATGGAATAGGAAAAGATGGAATGATAAAGTGTTATGATCACATAAAAGAATTTCAGAGTTAATGAACATGGAAGTGGAACACTTATGACTTATAT
The DNA here is from genome assembly GCA_028627135.1 of Pseudochirops cupreus. Classification (NCBI taxonomy): domain Eukaryota; kingdom Metazoa; phylum Chordata; class Mammalia; order Diprotodontia; family Pseudocheiridae; genus Pseudochirops; species Pseudochirops cupreus. Next base: position 92,344,954 of record CM053580.1, read on the forward strand.
ATGGCACAATAAAGGCTATGATCATTCAGGTGAAGTACTGAGTAAGCTGTTGGAAATTGGAGTTGGAACTCAGGAGAAATATAAGAGCTAGAGATTTTAATTTAAGAGATATCCAAACATGGATGATACATGAAACAATGAAGAAACTTCTATTCAGTGACATTGAAGTAAATCATCATAGAGTTTAATAGAGAAAATGGTCATAATATCCTTATATATCTAACATAAATCCATAGAAAAGATATTATTTTTCTTCACTGTTGAAGGTTGATGAGATGATATTAAAATAGAAAGCAGAGATATCTATATTGAAGATAAGTGATGCTAAGTGATGAATATGCCAGTCAGTTTGGAAATGGGAAAGGAGAAAGTGAAATAGGAAAATGGCAAATTCTATAGCCAGACGCTCTGTGAAGGAAGAGAAGCATGAGATGTATGTAAGAATCAAAACAAGACAGAACCCAGGGATGAAGGCCACATGACTACTGACATTTGGGGACAATTCTCTACAGAGAATTTAGGGTGTTGAAGAAACTACAAGACAGGATATTTAAAGTCATATGCTTAGCATGAATGTCTAGGTAAAGAGTTTGAGGGTGAAAAGTTCAGAACATGTGCTTCATTTATGCTCTAATGAGTGCTGATATGCAATTGAACATGATTTTTATTTTTTGTCCAATGAAAAAGTGATAAGGGGTAGATAAAAGTCATTTGAAATTTTATTATCCAGCAACAGCATGAAATGTTTATGTTAAAGTTATATATATATATGTATATATATATATATATATGTATATATATGTATATATATGTATATATACATATATATATGTATGTATGTATGTATGTATGTATATTTTGATCAGGGGAGAGGAAGAATGAATTATGTTAAGTTATTAATGCTTATGGGATGAGAAAACTCATCCACAAACTCCTAGAATGGCCATTAAGACCTGCCCCAGGTGAGAAGAGCTATAATGGAATGGGTAGAATGCTAATCAGCAATAGGAAAAAAAGACAAAGGCTATCTAAGAAGGTCTAGATTTTAGTCTAGAGAGAACTGTGTATCACCCTTGTCGGTGAATTCTGGACTTCTTGGGTTCCAATATATTGATGGGCATATGCCAAAGTTTACCATAGTTCCATTAGCAAAATGTGATATAATTTCCTAAGTTTCATCTTGTTAGCAAAATTAAAACATATATGAGTTTTTAGCTGGTGAGAATGTTTTGTCTAGCAGGAAAAACAATCTTCCTTGGGGAAAATTGATTCTTTGCCTTTATTATAAATGCCTTACTCTTTAAAATAGAAAGATGAAGTCTGGACAAATGAATCTTGGCTCCCCATAATCACCAATCCAACTTCTAAAGTACAAGATCCATCTTCAATATGCTTCTTATGCAAGTAGGTATATGCTATCTAAATAGGAGTTTCTTGTTCAATACATTCATATAAATTAATATATTTTCTTATCAAGGAATCTAGGTAGCCTTCTGTATAGAATGCTAGATTTGGGTTCTCAAAGAACTGAATGTTAATCCTGTATCCAATACTTAGTATGTTTCCTGGAATAAGTCACTAAAATCTCAAGTCTCAGTTTCCTCATCTGAAAAATTGGAATTATAAGACTAATCTACCTTACAAATGTTGGGAAGATCAAATGAGCTAAAATGGGAGCACTTTGTACACTTCAAAACACCAAAAAATACTATTAACCAACAAATTAATCAATACACCTATTATGTTCCAGGTACTATGATAAGGACTGGGAATACAAGACAGTCCCTGGGGGCAGAGTCAAGATGGTGGAATGGAAGCACTAAATTTTCTAAGCTCACCCATGAATTCTGTCACTAAACTTTAAAAAGTGAATCTGAAGGGATTTTAGAAGGACAGAATCTATTGGGAGATGGAGCTTGGCAGATTCTCAGCCCAGGAAAGTGCCCACATAGATCTGGGCAAGGGGAGCACAGAGCATATAGGGGCTGCACCAGTTCAGACCTGAGAGCAGACTAGAGCATAGTGAGAAGGAGCCCCAGCCAGCAGACTGACCCACCCCAAGGTCATTTGGCAGACATCCCACCACAGGACACAGGATCAGTTGGAGCTGGGTAAGAGAAAGTACAGGACCTGCAGCAGGTACAGAAGCTTCTCCTGGGGCTATCAGCCCACAGCTTGGAAGTTTAAAAATCACCAACCTGAATTCCAGAATAGAAGATGGCAAAGTAAACCCTAGCTGCTCTGAATCCCTTTCCCTGAGGCAGAAAACCCAGAGATAAATGTAGCACCCAGAATGAAGTCCTGAAATGGTGGAAATATCCCCAGGCTTAGAAATCACTGAGAAAGGGTGTAACTGAGGCAGAAAGGAGTCTGAAGTGAAGGGCAGAAGGAACCCAAGAAGCCCCACCTCAGCTGACCAGCAGGAGCTCTCAAAGCCCAGGGTGGTGGAGCCAGCAAGCACTAACAGCAAAAGCCCAGGCGGGCCTTAGTAACACCAGGAGAATCTGTAAACACCAGCTCTGCTGGCTGCCAGCTGCTGAGCCTGCTTGAGCTATAATTCAGAGGCATAGAGATGGAAATCTGAAGGGGCCAGACCACCCCTCCCCCACAGGTTATGCTGTGAGCCTCAAGGTAACTCAGGGGAAACATTGAGGATCCTGACCTTGGCCTCAGTCTAGACATCAAGAGGCTACAGCACACAAAGTCAACAAACAGGCCCTTAGTTCCCAGCCTGAGAAATTAGGAAATAGGAAATCACAATGGGAAAGAAGGAAGCTGAGAAGGGAAAAGCAAGAAAATCAATCTGAGCTTATTACAACAACCAAATACAGAGGACAACACGGACTCTATACTCACATCTGAGACCACAAAAGGAAATATAAACTGATCTCAAGCCCAAAAAGCATTCTTGGAGGAGCTCAAGAAAGGTTTAAAAAGCCAAACTAGAGAAGTAGAATATGAATTTAAATCTACAATGACAAAGTTGGAAAAAAATATCACTGAAGAAAACAAATCCTTAAAAAGTAAAATTTGTGAACTGGAGGTTCAAAATCTAACTGGAGAAAATACCTCCCTAAAAATGAAAACTGAACAAACAGAAAAGGATCTTCAAAAACTAACAAAAAAAATTCACTAAAAATTAGAATCAGTCCAATTGAAGCTAAGGACTCTGTGATACATCAAGAGTTAGTCAAACAAAACACGAAGATTGAAAAATAAGAAGAAAGTGTAAAATATCTCATTGGAAAAACAACTGACCTGGAGAACAGATCTAGGAGAGATAACCTAAGAATTATTGGTCTACCAGAAAGCCATGATGAAAAAAGCAGCCTGGACAACATCCTCTAAGAGATATTCAAACAAAACTGTCCTGAAGTCCTAGAATCAGAGAGTAAAATAGTTATTGAAAGAATTCACCAAACTCCTCCTGAAAGAGATCCCATATTCAAAACTCTGAGAAATATAGTAGCAAAATTCCAGAATTACAAGGTCAAGGAGAAAATATTGCAAGAAGCCAAAAAGAAACCATTCAGATATTGTGGAACTACAAACAAGATTACACAAGACCTAGCAGCTTCTGCAGTAAAACACTGGAGGGGAATGTAATGTGATATTTTGCAAGGCAAAAGTGCTAGGGCTATAACCAAGGATCAACTACCTGGAAAAACTAAGCATAATCTTTAAGGCAAGGAGATAGTCATTTAATGAAATAAGGGACTTCCCCACTTTCCTGATGAAAAAGCCAGAGCTCAATGGAAAATTTGATCTCCAATTACAAGATTCAAGAAAGACATAAAAAAGTAAAGTAGGAAAACACACACTCATATAAACACACACACACCCTCACACACACACACACACACACACACACACACACAAACACAAATGCACATAACTTGAGATTCAATAAGAGCAAACTGTTTATATACCTATATGAGAAGCTGATACCTGTCAATACTGAAATTTATGATTATTGCAACCTTTAAAAGGGACATACATAGATAGAGGGTGTGTGTATAAATGAACTAATTTGATGATTAAAAAAAACATTATTAAGGAGTGCAAAGGGAATGTAATGGGAGAAAAGGAGTAGATGAGATAGAAAAAGGTAAATTATGCCACATTAAGAGGCATAAAAACATACTACAGGAGAGGGGAAGGAGCAAGGGAGATGAACATCATATGAACTTTATTTTCATTGGTTCTGGTTCCAAGAAGGATTGACATAATCAATTAAGTTTATGATTCTAATGTGAAAGACACAAAAACTCATTATAGTAAAGGGAAAGGAAGAGGGAAGGGGAGCAGTGTATGAAATTTACTCTCAATGCTTTGGTGTCAAAGAGAGAATTATGTAATCTGATAAGTATAAAAATCAAATGTGCCCTACAGGCAGTAGGAAAGATAAGAAGGGCATAAGAAGGGGGGATGGTGAGAAGGGAGGGAAATAGTAGTAAGGGGGAAAAGTAGGTAAAAATGGGGGTTACCAGGAGAGAATACTGAGGGAGGTAATGGTCAAAAGGAAAACTCTTAAGGAGGGGAAGGGAGAAAGAAGAAACAAAAACATAAGCAGTGTAGGGAATAGGATGGAGGGAAAGACACAGATAGTAATCATAACTGTGAATGTGAATGAGAGGAACTCTCAAATACAATGGAGGTGGATAGCAGAATGGATTAAAAACCACAATCCTTCAATATGCTGTCTACAAGAAACACATTTGAAAAAAGGGGATACACACAGGCTAAAGCTAAATGGCTGGAGTAGAATATATTATGCTTCAGCTAAATTAAAAAAAAAAGCAGGGGTAGCAATCCTTATTTCAGATAAAGCAAAAGCAAAAGTAGATCTAATTAAAAGGGATAAGGAAGGAAACTACATCTTGGTAAAAGGCACCTTCAAGAATGAAGCAATATCATTACTTAACATATATTCACCAAGTGGTATGGTATGCAGATTCCAAGAGGAGAAGTTAAGGGAGTTAGAGGAAGAAATAGATAGCAAAACTATACTAATGGGGGACCTCAATCTCCCCCAATCTGAACTTGATAAATCTAACCTCAAAATAAACAAGAAAGAAGTTAAGGAGGCAAGTAGAATTTTAGAGACTCTAGATAAGAAAGATCTCTGGAGAAAACTGAATGGGGATAAAAAGGAATATACCTTCCTCTCAGTGGTGCATGGCACATACATAAAAACTGATCATGTACTAGGGCATAAAAACCTCACAATACAGTGCAGAAAGGCAGAAATATTAAATGCATCATTCTTAGGTCAGGATTCAATAAAAAATATATGCAATAAGAGGCCATGGAAAGATAGACTAAAAACTAATTGGAAAGTTAATAATTTAATCCTAAAGAACGACTGTGTCAAAGAAGAAATTATAGAAAAAATCAGTAACTTCATTAAAGAAAAAAACAATAGCAAGACAACATATCAAAATTTGTGGGATTCAGCAAAGACAGTTCGCAGGGGAAGTTTTATATCTCTGGCTACAAACATGAATAAATTAGAGTAAATGGAGTTCAATGAATTGGGAATGCAATTGAAAAAGCTATAAAAAGAACAAATTGAAAATCCCCAATTAAATACTTAATTAGAAATAATGAAAACCAAAGGAGAGATTAAGAAAATTAAAATTAAGAAAACTATTGAATTAATAAATAAAACTAAGAACTGGTTTTATTAAAAAAAAACAACAACAATAAAATTGATAGACTCTTAGGCAATATGATAAAAAAAAAAGAAAGAAGAAAACCAAATTATGAGTATCAAATATGAAAAGAGTGATTCTACCTCCAATGAAGAGGAAATTAAAACAATAATTAGGAATTGTTTTGCTCAATTTTATGCACATAAATTTGACAATCTTAGTGAAATGGATGAATATTATAAAAAATATAAGTTGCCCAGATTAACTGAAGAGGAAGTAAGTTACTTAAATAACCTCATCTCAGAAAAAGAAATAAAACAAGCCATCAGTGAACTCCCTAGGAAAAAATCTCCAGGACCAGATCAATTTTCAAGCAAATTTTATCAAACATTTAAGAACAACTGATTCTAATACTCCACAAACTATTTGGGATAATTAGTGAAGAAGGAGTGCTACTGAATTATTTTTATGACACAAATATGGTACTGATACCTAAATCAGGAAGAGATAAAACAGAGAAAGAAAATAATTGACCAATTTCCCTCATGAATGTAGATGCAAAAATTTTAAATAAAATATTAGCAAAAAAGACTACAGCAACTTATCACAAGAATAATACACTTTGATCAGGTAGGAATTATTCCAGGAATACAAGGATGGTTTAATATTAGGAAAACCATCAGTATAATTGATCATATCAACAATAAAACTAGCAGAAACCACATGATTATCTCAATAGATGCAGAAAAGGTTTTTGACAAAATATAACATTCATTGCTATTAAAAACATGAGAAAGTATAGGAATAAATGAAGTTTTCCTTAAAATAATAGGTATCATTTATTCAAAGGCATCAGCAAATATTATATGTAATGAGATAAGCTAGAAGCATTCCAATAAGATCAGGGGTGAAATAAGGATGTCCACTATCACCCCTCTTATTCAATCTGGTACTAGAAATGTTAGTAGTAGCAATTAGAGAAGAAGAATAAATCAAAGGAATCAAATCAGATAAAGAAGAGATTAAGTGATCACTCTTTGCAGATGAGATGATGATATACTTAGAGAAACCTAGAGAATCAAGTAAAAAACTACTTGAGACAATAAATAAATTTGGCAAAGTTGCAGGATATAAAATAAACCCACATACATCATCGGCATTCCAATATATTTCTAAACTTTTGTTTATTTTTAGTTTACATAATTCATTTCCATTAGATTTTGAATTACAAATTTTCTCCTCATCTTTCCCTCATCCACCACCCCAAAATGGTGATCCCACTGTATACCCCCTCCCCCAATCTGCTCTCTCCTATATCCTCCACCATCACCTCTCTGACTTTCCAGTAGGGCAAGATGGATCTCCCTTCCCCAGTACTTGTATATTTCTCTCCTTCCTATTCCACCCCCCACTGGTCCTTTTCTTCACTTTGTCCCTGTCCCTTTACAGAAGCATGTGCTTCTAACAACCCTTCCCCCTTCCTGCCATGCCCTCCTTCCTGCCCTATCTCATCCCCTCCCCCCCCCACTCTCCTGTAGGCCAAGATACCCAATTTAGAATGTATGTTATTCCTTCCCTAAGTCAACTTCAATGAGAGTAAGGTTGACCCATTCCCTTTTTGCCTTCCTGTTCTTCCCCTCCATTGTTACAGTTATCCCTTGTCTCTTCTATATGAGAGGATTAATCCCGTTCTGTCTCTCCCTGTCTCCTCTCATACTATTCCTCTCCCACTTCTCAATTTCACCTTTTAAAATATTATCACATTCTGTTCAACTGATCCTGTGCCCTCTGTCTCTGTACACATATATACACACACTCACATATGTAATCATATGCATATATACCCTCCTACATAGACATATGTGCATGTATACACACACACACATATATAAGCTAACAGAAGACAACTGCTTTGGTGTCTTCCTAAACATTATCTCAAAGTGAAATTTTCCCTTTTCCCAATGGATTTCCAATTAACATTCTTCTTCTCCCTCATAAAATCAAGTATTTGGGATGTTAAAACAAACAAACAAACAATTGCCCATTTAAAGGATAGAACTTCCCATTTGAATACTAAGTCTCCAGAAACATGGTGAAAGCAGCATGAGTAGTGTTTGAAATTGAATGGACATTCCAATTTCCCAAATAAAGGGAAAATATGTTTGAAGGAAGTCAGTATGGAGAGAAGATGGCTCTTAATAGTCTCTGAGTGTTTTAGGTAAGGTACCATTGATTTAACAGAGTTCAAGTAGGTATTTTGTGTTTGAAGCTACTAGCCCAGAAAGTTGAGCAAGGACCAAAGAAAGACAAAGAGAATAGGTAGGAAAACCTTTCAGGGATTGTATGAATACTAAGTATAAAATAAATAACAGGGATTTGAGAATATGTCTTTTATTGTGGTAGAGCAGGAGGATCTATGACAAAAGTTTAAAAAACAAAGGACATGGACAGCAAAGTGGGGAGAATCAGTTACAAGTAGGGTGTCAAAAACAAGAAAAAATGAGAAGAGAAGCAAAATATATGAAAGAATGAGGGAAGAAGAGTTATATTTCAGAGTCAGACAAAAGTTCAGTAAAAAAAAAGTTTTTGGTGGCATCACAGTGTATTGAGTGGAAGGGGGAGCAAAAGGTAATGATGGAAAAAATGAGGAAGAATGTGGGAGGGATCCCACATTCCAAATTTTTGACCTTGCTCATCATTTTTTTCAACCTTCAAGTGTTTTTCTTCTATTATTGTGATTTTCATTTATTATAGGTATTGTTCTCTGCAATTGACGTTTCATTCATACAAATTCAAAAGGAGTTACAATGAAAGTGATTCTATGTTTAAGAACTGAAATATCAGCTTTCATAATCATAATTAGAGCTGTTAAAATTGACACCATTTCTTTCCCTTTGTTGTAATTCTGACCAAAACAATGGGTTAGTGTCCTCTAATTTTAAATTTCTGTAATAAACCTCTCTGTGATTTATGCTTCACCATATTTGTACTTGATAATAAGTGACAGAAGAGAAGCAACAAAAAATAAATCATTCCTATTCTTTTAAATGTATTTGCTCATATGGATTACAGAGTATGTAAATAAAGATGCAAAGACAGTTATGGAAAAAATACTGAACTGGTCCTAGAATCAAAACATTGGATTTAAATATCTTCTCTGTTACATCTGAGCTGCGTGACCTTGGGCAAAGCATACAATATCTCAGAACTTCTTTACTTAATTGTAAAATGGGCTAAGAATACTTGCTTTGTTACTTCATATGGCTATTGTAAAGAAAGAGCATTATAATGGACTACACACCCATATACACACACACACACATATATGTAGAAGTATGTATGCATATATATATATATGTTTATATATGTATGTACCAACATACTCTACATAATGCGTATGTAGATTTACATTTGAGTTATTATTGTTGTAGTAGGTTACATTATAGCATAAACTGAATTCTCATAAATATACTAAAAATAACACATTATAGGGTATACTATGAAGCACTTTCTGTATCTACATAAGTTTATTACAGAAACAAACCCCATGATTAAAAGCAATGTCACCTCCTTCAAAAACTGTAAAAGTTCATTTCTGAAATCAATAATCATTGTGTCAAATGATTAATTTTATATAAAAATGCATGGAATCCTGTTCATTATTTTGTAGTCACATCAACTAGAAATACAAATGGTTAAAAGAAAAAGAAGAGAGTTTAGAGCGATGAATCTTGTAGAAGATTTGTATTTTGTAGTCCAAAATGTGAACTAAAATTTATACTGAATGCTCCTTTTAATATGCTTTAAACAATTCATTTTAATAAGATTTTGTTTAGATTCAGAGTAAACCTCAGTGTAAAGACAGAGCATTTTGAAATCTATCAAGGTTAACATACTTATACTAAGATCTGAAAAAAATATATGCCTAAATAGTAAGTAGTATGATAAATTTTATTTGCTTTCCTTTATTTAATACATTCATTTCCCATTGTGCCAGAGAATCTGGGTAATTGAAAAAAATCAAATTCAGGCAATTAAAATGTAGCTCAAATTAGTCCCAGTATAACCTGTACATAGATATTTTTTCATATAATTCAACTTGACTTCCAACTTTACACTGCACAGGGAATGAGCAGAAGAAAACCTGAGCTGATGATTACCCTCCCTTCCACACTTTACTGTAAGTTTGCTTTGATCCTACTCTTTCCTATGATCAGACCAACTTTTGTTCTCATTTTCCTCAATTTTTTTAAGCACTCCACCTTTTTCTCCTTTATGATTTAATTTCTGTTGACATTGCATTCTTGAGTACTTGTTCCTTTTCTGGGATAATTGGTCCAGGTGGATTAATTTGGCATCTAATTTCACAACTGCTTTTTGATATTGCTGTGAATTGTCAGGGTCATACCAAGTGAACTGCTTTCATAGATTTAAAAAAATATATTTTTATTATATAATTTCTATAACTGAAGTATCTTGGAACCTGCCAAGTTGTTGCTTGCCCTTAGAGTAAGGAAATATTTTGTGAAACTCATAAAAAAGTCTGAGCAAAAGAAAAAACTGGTTGGCAAATTTGAATCTCTGGTGTGAATGTTAAGATTTCAGAGTTCTAATGAGAAGAATGCATACTACTGTTTCCAAAACTGTTGCTTAAAGTCCTTTAAAGGACTGGGTTGGAAATCCTTTGCTCAAATTTCAGCTATCATCATGGTAAAATCATATTTGTCTTTTCAGCTGTAGGTCTTTTTTTTTTTTAATTTCCATAGGAAGCCATTTGTCCCATTGGATCATTACTCATTATATACCGTTGTGTATTATAATTATTTTCATATTTTTTATCTTCTCAATTATATCATAAGCTCCCTGAGATCAGGAAGGCAGAATTAAGTATATCTATAACCATTTTTTATTGATTATCTAATTATTTAGCATCTAACCCCCTCTTACATGCAAATTCACTAGCATTACAGCATAATGGAGAGGGAGAGTTGGCCTCAGAGTCTAGAAGTCCTGGTTTTAACTCTAGCCCCTAAGATTTCCTGGCTATGTGACCCTGGCTAAGTCACTTAAGTTCAGGCAAAAGTGCCAGCTTGAATTGGTAAAAGGAATTTCTTCATTATGAATTCCCTCCATTAATGAAATCACAGGTTTCATTTTTTTAAATGTATAAACTACTTTGCTTGTTCTTTAGGAGTCATGAATTTTTATAAAATTTACAATTTAGAAAGGAGAATAAGAAATATGCTTAAATATTAAATACTCTATAATGTTACTATAACTATAATGAAGAAGATAATATTATAAGAACATAAAAAATACAAATTGCTTTTGAGAATATTACTCTTGTGTATCCTTCCACTACCTCTTTCAGTGACCTGCACAAAGGGGCTTCTTAAATATTTGCTGAATAAATAAATGAATAGGACCATGGGTTTACATCTGGAGGGCACTACGGACACTAGTTAAAGCAAACATCTCATTTGGCAGATGAAGAAAATGAGGCCTATTTAGAAAGGTTAAGTAAGTGGTTGGTTTGTTAAGTAACTAGATCACACATTCATTAAGTTTCTGAGGATAAATTTGAACTTAGCGTTTCTGACTCTGTAGCCAGTGCTTTTTCCACTGTATGATGCCCCATATAAAGGCACTATTTTAATTATTTGTTGTCTAGTGCTTTATATTTTTAAAGAACTTTCACATATTTATCTTACCTGATCCTCACAATACTGTGCCTTTCCCAAGATTACAAGGATTACATGGAAGATCTTCTCATTCCCACTTTAGTGCTCTTCTCTGTTCAATGAATTTAGTGATTCTTCATCCCTGCCCTTATTTATATGCCTTTGAATAGGGGACATGGTTGTTACCCTGAAAATGTTGTAACTATTTTTTGAAAGTTATTGATCACCGTTTCATTAATAATCAATTATTAATTTGAATTTATCCATTTAATACATCATTATCATCTCCCAAATACTCCTTGCCAAATATACCTGGGTTTCTGAAAATTTCTGTTATTGAAAAGACTCTTAACCATTCTAAAACCTATAATTACTTGCCAGCAACCCAGCTGTAGGCTTTTTAAAATAGTTATTTATATAAATGCCACTTTTGCTCTCTTCTCCCCTCTCTCATATTCAAGGCTGCATCTAGGTAGAATTTTTACCTCCAGCATCCATAATGTGTGTTTTTCTCCCTTTTTATACTTATTTTTTAAAGTTAAATTTATTTTTTCACTACATTTTAAATTTCAAACTGTCTCCCTCCTTCCCTCCCTTCTCACTTTGCCCAGAGAAGGACACTATTTGACGTGTGTGTGTGTGTGTGTGTGTGTGTGTGTGTGTGTGTGTATGTGTGTATGTAAAAGCATATTATGTATACTCCTAATTATTTGTTTTTTTTTCCTCTGGAGGAGGATGAAGAAATCAAAACTATATATAGCCATATAGGAAAATGTTCTAAATAATTATTTATTAGAGAATCACAAATTAAGAAAACTTTGAGATAACTTCCAACACCCATCGGTTTGGTGAAAATGGTAGAAGGAGAAATCACAAATGTAAAGGGGATATGGAAAAATTGGGACACTAATATACTGTTTGTGGCACTGTGAACTGATTCAAGAAGATAATATTTGGAGAATAATCTGGAATTATGCCCAAAGGGTTATAAAACTGAATATTCCCTTTACCCAGAAATACCATTATTAAGTCTGTTTCCTTCTTATTTTTAAAAACAGTCACCTGTTTTCTCTTCCTGGTCTCCCCTAGAAAGAATTGTTATCACATTCTTCATTTATACTACAGTATAAATGACAACATTCTAAAGGTAATTTGCATCTGAATTAGGAGGCCTTAAATTGACATGGCTAAACTCTCAATATATAATTTCAGGAATTTATTTATATATAAATGAAACTGCTATTATTATCCACCTCTTCCACCATAGCCTTAAATTTAATATATATTTTTTAAAAATCCCAAACATAGAAAAAAATAGAGATTTGGATTTGGTATAGATGGATAAAACTTTTGTTTGAACCATTGTCAAATCAGAAGTAAAGCCTTGGGCATATTTTTACTTGGGTAAAGGACTAAACAAATCACAGGGGCAACTAGATGGTGCAGAGCACTGTCCCTGGAGTCAAGAGGACCTGAGTTCAAATCCAGCCTCAGACACTTAACATTTACTAGCTGTGTGACCTTGGGGAAGTCACTTAACCCCAATTGCCTGGCCTTCCCCCTCAAAAAGAAAAGCAAAGAAAAAGTAAATAAGTCACAGAATGATGAGAAGAGAAGGAGGAGAAAACAATGAATATCCCTTGTTATCAAATGGTTTTCTTGGGCTGTGGGGTATAAGTGCATAAGACAGCAATAATAGGGAAGGTTGCATTTTATTCACCAGGATGGTTAGAAAGAAGAAGGAACTACCAATTCTGATTCAACCAACTGAATCTTTCAATTTTTTCTTCATTGAAAAAGTAACACTCCATCCTCTTTTCTGTTTGTTGCTGTTATATCTCATATCTCTTCAACATTTTAAGGATATATGATTTTTCTTTTCAATGCTGATGCATCCTAAAGTCAAGGAAATTCAAAATCCTCCTGTGCCTAAATATATATTACTGGATCTTTGAGAATTGCATTATCTGAAGAATTTATCAGCTAATGGTCAACCTTTTCATTATAAGTGCCATGGAAACTATTGGGGCTGGTTCTCTATTGATAAAAATCCTATAAGAAGTTTCCTCATATTGTAAAGGCCTGCCAAAACCTTTTTTTTTTCAGATGATATAATTTTGGAGAATTCAGTCATCTCAGCACCAGGGTAATGAAACAGAGATTTAACAGGAGATTAAATATTCCACAGAGTATGCTCCACAGAAAGAGAGAGAATGAGAGGGAGAAAGAAAGGGAAGAAGGAAGGAAATGAGGAAGGAAGGAAGGAAGGAAGGAAGGAAGGAAGGAAGGAAGGAATTTAGTAAAAGAAAGAAAGAACAAAGAGAAAAAAAAGAAATTTTTGCCTCTCAGGTGATTGGTGACAATTTTCTGGAAAAGATAAATTCACTAACAAATTACAGTCCAGGATTTGGAAACTCAGTCATTAATAATTCATACATTACTAAATTCATTTGTGGAAACTAGTTTTAGGCAATTATTATGTGTTAAACCAAGTATCAGAATTGTAGATGCTTCCCTTAGAATTTTATTTAAGACAAGTTAGGACCACGGAAACACTTTCATTTTTTCCTAGAGAGTTTTATAGACATTACTAAAATATGAAGAGAAGTGAAAACCCTGAAACACTAGAATTATTGAATGAATTCCTTCATCATTAAATATGTTAATTGTCTAAATTATAGATTGAATTAATTGTTCTCCTATGACATTTGGTTTCATACAGGTCTCTGATAGCCTAACATTAAAGAAATAAGTTACAAACTTGGATGCTAACATATGATATGTCTTAATTAGTCAGGGAGAGATAGAAATCATTCTTACTATAAGTGACAGTGTAACAGTGATGGAATTTAAAGATCTCCTTGTGTTGCGTTGGTTTTGGGGTCGTGTTAAAACCCAGAGCTTATGAATCCCACTTGTGGGGCTTGTTGATGTGAAGTGAGAGGACTTAATTGGGAGGAGCTGGTGTGGTGGATTTAGAGACAGGCCCAAGCAGAGAAGGCCAGAAGAACTTTTGGGGAGCACTATCATGGAGGCAGAGAGAGAGGAGAATTGCCAGGGGCCAGAGTTGCTGAAAGAGAGACTGTTGAGGGCCAATTGGAGCTGCTCAGGACTTTTGAGAACTGTAATGGTAATGTAATTTGGATTTGAAGACCCCTTTGTATTGGCAGGTAAGCAGGTAATTAGTGCATAGTAATTAATCAAGCCTCTGTGAAAGAAACAGAAGGTATGAACCCCTGTTCCTGACATTACAGGAAGGGGATGGCTGAAACAGGATAGTAGCCAATGCTGTGTGTATATAAGGAAAAGCCCCAGGGAGGGACATTCAGAATTTCCTAAGAACTTGTGGTGGTAGAGCTTCTTCTGCAGAGGAGTGCAGGAGGGTAAAGAGGAAAAGCCCTCTCCCTCAGGCTGGAGAAGTTAATTCTGATTTTTTGAATGAGCTGCAGAAGACTGAGGAAGCGTGACCAGGGTGCTAAGACTTTGTCTGTTTGTGGCTTGGTTGAGCCTTGAATTCCTAGGAACAGAAATTGTGAAGGATTTGAGATGGACTGGACCCTGTGAATTTCAGTGTGCAGTAGGACCTACAGGGAGAGCTGGACAAGGAACTGGGAGCTGTCTGTCTTTGAATGCAGGTGACTGTTTGGTGGATTCAGGTAGGAAGTACCTGCCTCACATTAAGATGAAAAGACCTCTGCATGGGTACTGAGTAGTGATGAAATGTAGTTTACTAGTGACCTAGGGGTGGAGGGTCTGTGTATTTTCTGATGACTGAATAATGAATGATGAAGGATAAATGAATGACTTAATGTCTGTACTCATAATTGATTACTGAATAAGTGACTGATTGAGTTAACTTACTGTGCCCCAGGCATGGAAGACTTTGACTACTGCACTTTGAGTTGACTGAATGACTGAGTAAGGAGGCAAACCTCCTTAGGGATGATTGAATGATCAAGATGATTTTGAATGATTGAATTACTAAATGATTGTTCTTTGTTCAAAACATTGTGACCACTGTGGTGTAAACTATGTGGACATTTTAATGATAAGCTATTATGAATACTATCTTATGATTTACTATGATAAATTGTAATATTGTGAATGCTGTACCTTGAATTTCTGTGAATGTTTTACTTTGATTTCTTATGGAATAAACAGTGTTCACTATACTTTGTAATCGGAACCATAAAAGCTGTTTGCAGTAGCATTCTTCTGGAAAGCAGTGCGTGCATGGCATTATAAAAACTGCTACCCAGAGCTGCCAAGAACTGAGGAGGCATAGCTGTGATGCCAGTATTTTGCCTGTTGTTTTGATGTTGTTTTGCCAGATTCATCTGCTGGTGAAGGACAGTACTGTTGTTGCAGAGGTCCTGGAACTTTGCTGTTGGTTCAGAAACCCTAAAGAAAGATTTTCTTGTTGTATGTGTACATAAATCCTGAAAGAGGGCCTTGCTGATGTCTTCAGGGGTTCTGGGACTGTTCTGTAGGCAGAGAATGAATTGATAAGGACACTGGCAATGCATCTTGTGGTTTTGTTAAGCTTTGTCTCCCCTGGAACAAAGATTGCTAAGAACTTGCCTCAGGTCAAGATGAAGAAAAAAACCTCTTTTTGGGTATTAAATGTTGCGATAAAATCTTTGTAGCTTAGGAGTAGATGGCCTTTTGTCCTCTTCATGGCCCCTTTTGAGAAGGTGCTTGATGTTAACTGATGTTAATTGTAATTCAGTTGTGATGCAGGAGTGGGAAACTTTTAATTTTTTTTTTGTGCTCTGTAACTAACCAAATGAATGTACTCTGTTTATGATTGGAAAGTAATCTCCATTTGAGAAGAGAGACTTTGTGATTGACTAAATGAATACACTGCCCAGGGGTGGAATAATATTTGGATTGAATTGAGGACTTAAGTAAATTATTGAATTCCACATGGTGAATGCTGCATCTTGATTTTCTCTTTTCTGTGAATATTTTGCCTTAATTTGTCACTGAATAAAATGGACAGTTATGATGCTGGTATTCTGAACCTTGGAAGTTGTCTTTGCTTGGCATTACAGACAGGAAGCAAGTAATGACAAGCACAAATTATATTTGAATGAACCAATGAACAATAAAGGTAAGGGAAACAAAACTGGAATGAATGAGAAGAAAAAAATAGACTAGTACGTATTCAAATGAAAAGAATGGGGAAATAAAAGGAAGAAATAGAGGCAAAAAACAAGTCAATGTTGGTGTAGCTTTGGCTTCTACACTCTTAGCCTAAAATCTCACTTTTGTAACTATGAGTCATTCTATTAATAACATTTTAAATCTCATATTTCTAAAGACTTGAATAATCCATACAAAATGAAACTATATCCAAATGAAATAGATTTTTTTCAACAATAATAATAGTCAACATTTATACAGTACTTTAGGGTTTGCAAAGAGTTTTACATATATTATGTAATCTGATCCTTATAACAACACTGTAAGATAGCTAGTTCAGGTAATGTATTTTTTTTCTTTAAATTAATGAATTTATTTTTAGTTTTCAACATTCATTTCCACAAGATTTTGACTTCCAAATTTTCTCCCCATCTCTTCCCTTTGCCCCAGCCCAAGATGGTGTGCAATCTGATTACCCCTTTACCCAGTCTTCCCTTCCTTCTATCATGCCCTGCCCCCTTCCCCTTACCCCTTAGTTTCTCATAGGGCAAGATAGATTTCTCTACTCCTTTGCCTGTGTATCTTATTCCCAAGTTGCATTTAAACACACTTTTTCAACATTTATTTTTAAAATTTTGAGTTACAAATTATCTCCCTTCTTCACACCCCACCCACCCCCTTTGAGAAGGTAAGCAAATAAATATAGGTTATACATGTGTAGTTATAGAAAATACTTACATAATATTCATGTTGTGAAAGACTAACAATATTTCCCTCCATCCTATTCCACTCCCCTCTTATTCTATTTTCTCCTTTGACCCTGTAGCTTTTAAAAAGTTTTTTTCTGGCTGCTGCCTCCTGAAATCTGCCCTCCCTTCTATCATTTCCCCTTCCCCTATACTTATCTCCTTCCCTCCTCATTTTCCTGTAGTGTAAAATATGCAATTAAGTGTGTATGTCATTCCCTCCTCAAGTCAAATACAATGAGAATAAGTTTCACTCATTCCCTCTCACCTCCCCCTCTTCTGCTCCATTGTGAAATCTTTCTTTGACTCTTTTGTGTGAGAAAATATACCCCATTTTATCTCTCCCTTTCTCATCCCAATATATCCCTCTCTCACTGCTTAATTTTATTTTTAGTTATCATTCTTTTTGTATTCAACTTACTCTGTGCTATCTATCTATCTATCTATCTATCTATCTATCTATCTATCTATCTATCTATCTACCTACCTACCTATCTATTTCCTCCAACTATCCTTACACTGAGAAAAGTCTCATGAGCTAAAAATATCATCTTTCCATGTAGGAATGTAAATAGTTAAACTTTAATAAGTCCTTTATGATCTCTCACAACTTTTTACCTTTTCATGCTTTTCTTGAGTCTTGTATTTTAAAGTTAAATTTTCAATTGAGCTATGGTCTTTTCAGAAAGAAAGCTTGAAAGCCCTCTATTTTATTGAAGGTCCATTTCTCCCCTAAACAATTATACTAATTTTTGCTAGGTAGGTGATTCTTGGTTTTAATCCTAGTTCCTCTGACTTATAGAATATCATATTCTAAGTCTTTTGATCTCTTAAAGTAGAAACTACTAGGTCTTGTGTTGTCCTGATTGTATTTTCACAGTACTCAAATTGTTTATTTCTGGCTACTTATAATATTTTCTCCTTGACATGAGATCTCTAGAATTTGACTACAATATTCCTAGGAGTTTTCCTTTGGGGATCTTTTTCAAAAGGTAACTTGGGAATCCTTTCAATTTCTGTTTTCCTCTCTGGTTCTACAAGATTAGGACAGTTTGCCTTGGTAATTTCTTGAAAGATGATGTTTAGTGTCTTTTTTTTTTTTGATCATGGATTTCAGGGAGTCCAATAATTTTAAAATTATTTCTCCTGGATTTCTTTTCTAGATCAGTCATTTTTCAATGAGATATTTCACATTTTCTTCTATTGTTTTCATTGTATTGGTTCTGTTTTATAATTTCTTTATTTCTCATAAAGCCATTAACTTCCATTTGCTCCATTCTAATTTTTAAGGTATTATTTTTTTCAGTGACCTTTTGGATTTCCTTTTCCATTTGGCCAATTCTACTTTTAAAGACATGCTTCTTCTCAGTGGCTTTTTGTATCTATTTTGCCATTTGGATTAGTCTATTTATTCAGGTTTTATTTTCTTCAGTATTTTTTTTGTGGGGGGTCTCCTTTAGCAAGCTTTTGGCTCATTTTTTGTGATTTTCTTTCAGCATTCTCATTTTTCTTCCCAATTTTTCTTCTGCTTCTCTTACTTAATTTTCAAAATGCTTTTTGAGCTCTTCCATGGCCTGTGGCCAATTCATATTTTTCTTGAAGGTTTTTGATTTAGGAGGTTAGACTTTGTTGTCTTCTTCTGCTTGTATGTTTGGATCTTCTTTGTCACCAAAGTAACATTCTGAAGCCTTACACTTTTATGCTGTTTACATATTACAAATTCCCAGACAAATACTTGACTTTCTAACTCCTTGTCAAGGCAGGACTGTGCTTTCAGTGTGGACGGGGGTGGGATTGGTGTGACTGTACTGGCTCAGACTTAAGGAGTTTTGTATCAGCCACTAGATTCCTGACAATAAGTGGGCTCAGAGCTCTGGAAGCAGCTGTTGCTGCTGCTGCTACCTTCACTGCCCCAGGGCTGGAGGTAGAATACACAATCCTCTTTCACCAAGGTCCCACTGAGTTTCCCCACTGACCTTCAACACTGTTCTTGGCATTTCAGGGTTGAGAAGTCTGGAAATTGCCACAGCTGCCAGTGATTCAGTCCCCATTTGCACCCAACGCAACCCACAACAGATTGTACTTTGCTCCAGGCAGGCATGATATACCTTTGTTTTCAGCCTTCCAGGCTGTCTTGGGCTGGATATGTGTTTCACTCTGTCATTTTGTGGGTTCTGCAGCTCTAGAATTTAATTAGAGTCATTTTTATAAGTCTCTTGAGCAGTTTAGCTGTGAGCTGAAACAAGTCCCTTCTTTTACTCTGCCATCTTGGTTCCACCTTCCTAGTCCAGGTATCTTTAAAGAATAGTAGTGATATGCATGTAAGGTGTCCTGAATTTGGAATCAAAGGACATGGGTTCTAATCCTGAGTATAGCTGCTCCTTCCTATTTGTGTGGTTTTGAACAAGGACCTTAAGTCTTCTGTAGTTGTTTCCTTACCCACAAAAAGAAAAAAAATGCGTGGAATGTTGTGATATTTAAAGTGCCTTTTAGTTCTAAAACCTGCCTCAGATACTAGCCATATGACCCTGGAAAAATTACTTAACCTGTCTGCCTCAATTTTCTCTTCTGTAAAATGGTGATAATTATAGAGCATCAAATTGTTGTTTTGCTAATCAAATTATATATATATATATATATATATATATATATGCATATATATATAAATACATACATATATATATATATACATATATATGTATATAGTGTGTGTGTACATATTCAGATATGATATGTTTGTATATACACACATATCACCCTATAAAAATTGAAATATTAATGTCATTTATTAGTAGTAGTAAACTAAAGTAGTTATATTTTTATTCTCTTTTTTCCAAATGATTCAGAGAATTTAAATGACATTCCTAATGCCATACAGTTAGTCAACAATAAAACCAAAATTTAATCCCAGATTTTCTGACTCTGAATCTTAACTATTCCATGTTAACATCCAGCTTCCTCTTCCACTAGAGTACATGCTCTGCCCTACTGGAATTCTTCATTCACATCATTATCATGTTAAAACCACATCTCTTAAATACTCACATAGTTATATTATTAATGAGCAAACCAAAAGTAGTTACTATAGCTAGCTATGGGTACTTATAAGCTAAAATAGACAATATAAAAATGAACACTTTTTTTTCTAACAAAGTAACTCTACAGAAGGGATTAAAATGGGACCTTGCAGCCTGTAATAATCTGAAGTTTTTCCAGAACTAAATTAAAATGCAATTAGGAAATATTTAACAAAATAAGTCAAAAAAATTATAATAAAACATAGATGACATTACATTTTAAAAATTAAGTATTATGTGGCCATAGTGATCCTTATGTATGGATCAGTGGCCCTCATTTTTTATTTGAGTTTGACATCATTGATTTACAATATTTAGTCTTTCTAAAATATTTCAAAATGCAACAGAATAAATTTTGATTTCTCAGATCATACTGGGTTATTATTTGTCCTTTAATTCTATAAGCTATTGCTTTACTTTTCAGTTTTATGCTTGCCTTTATATTTTGATTTTTATGTTGCCCTTTGTGATAGGAAGAAAAATGGCTGCTTTCCAGATAATTCTATTTTAGCAGGCTCCTTAGGCATTGACTCTCTATTAAAGTATCACTTTATCTAAGGTTATCAACTGTCACTGTTCAGATTTGAGCTCAGCAGCTATCAGCTCCCTAATTGGCATCTTTGCAAAATTGTCAACCTATCTCCTCACTGATTTGAACTTAAAGGAGAAAATTGGTGTGCAGATATGGAGGGAGATGGAAAGTAACTGCAAAGTATAAAGGAAAGAAAGTATGCTAAAAACAATGCAGTAAGAGAAACAACTTTGGTTGTGACATTCAGAATTGATTCCTAGAGTCATGGAGTCTAGTGGGAAATAAGTAGCAATAGATTAAGTTGGCATCACATACAAGAGATGCCCCAAAGGATTATATTCTTTGTCCTACATGCTTTCACATCATCCCTTCCAAAGGCTGCCATTCTTATGGGATTGTAATTGTCTGATTGATAAGGATATACCTGGCTTTAACTTGGGACTAGGGACAGGAAATGAATAGTTCATTCTGGATATAATGAGAATTATAGACTAAAGCATTGGCTGTGGGAATAGAGAGGAAGGAATCTGTAATAAGGATATTCTATTAAAAGGAAGAGTATGATTTGGAAGTGAAGTTGATATGCTAAACAAATGATACAATTAAAATAGGAGTTTCTTACATAGAAGGTAGATGGAATGGGACATTATATCCACTATAATAAGAACATGGGAAATGTTATTCCTATTTACTGTAACATTTTACTAACCCTATAGCACCTTTGTAAACACATAGTGATGTTGTCTAGAAGAGTGGATGTATAAGTAGATTCCTCCCTTTTAGATGAGCCCCACCCTTGGACTATAGGCTTTTTCACTCTCTCACTGACCCTTTAAGCTAGACCTGAAGGCATAACATTTCCTTAATCAGTGCTTCCTGTTTCCTCAAGAGCTCATAGCCTAGAAGGATGGTTCCTTTTCAAAATATTTAATTTTCTCTGCTATTAGGAAGGTTGTCAGTCAACAAAAATTTAATAAATGCTTGCTATAAAAATTAGCACTGCTATAAGTGCTTATAAAACAAAGAAATGTATGTTCCTGTTGTTTTTTTTTAAGGTATATACAAGTTAAATAGCAAGGAGATGAAAGATAATTTCTGGAGGGAAGTCATTAGCAAGAATAGGGGACAGTCAGTACAAAGGCACAGAAACAAGAATGTCATCATACATGGAAACAACAAGTGGTCCAGTGGAGCTGGCTCATAAAGGGGAGGAAATTTTAGGTAGGAGAAAGCTAGGAAGAGACTTAGGTGGGATGAAGTTTAAATGTTTTATATTTAATCCTGTAGATAATAGGGATCTGAAAGATTTGGAAAGAGAGAAAGACAGGAGAAAGAGTGTATGTGTGTGTGTGGGTGTGGATGGGTGGGTGGGTGGGTGCGTGTGTGTGTGTGCGTGTGTGTGTGTGTGTGTGTGTGTGTGTGTGTGTGTGTGAGAGAGAGAGAGAGAGAGAGAGAGAGAGAGAGAGAGAGAGAGAATCTAGGAGAAGAAGGTTATCTATATTGTAAAAGGCCACAGAGATGTACCAAAAAATTATGACTGAAAAAAAGGACAAAGGTCTAGCAATTTAAAGTTCATCAGTAACTTTGGAAAACAGTTCCAGTTGAATGATGAGATCAGAACCCAGATGGTAGATCATTCAGGACTGAGTGAGAGATGGGAAGTAGCATAAACAGCTTTCTCAATGAATTTAGTCACAAAAGGGAGGATGGGATGTGGTCATCATAGAAAGGGTTTTGTTGTTGTGGTTGTTATTTTTCCTAGATGAGTGAGACTTGGACATATTTGTGGACAGCAGTGAAGGAACCAGTAGATAGGAAGAAATTTTGGAGAAGAATAGGAGAGGAAAAGGGAAGCAGGGGTGGAGTTGTAGGGTGGGATGGTGGTAGAGGGGCTACAAAAGGAGAGGGAGAGATTGAAAATATAATAATGGAGGCAATCTGCTGAAGAAGATGGGAAGAAATGACATCATGGATTAATGTAAAAAGCTTGGTTTTGGAGAGGAAAAAGAGCCACCTGTTCATCTGCTACAAGCCTAAAGGAGTATAAAGTATGAAAAGGTGCTTAAGTGAATTGAGATATGGAGGGGAGAAAATGGAACTATCTACAAATGACGTTAATTTTGTCAGGATGCATGAGATAAGTCTTCAGCTAAGTGGCTTGGAGGAGGTGGTGCCATGGAGGCTTGAGAAGAAATTCAAGTTTTGGAATAGCAAGATATGAGATAACAAATCAGTTAGGGAGGAGTAAATAAATGCTGTACTGCAGTGAAGACCCTATTGAGATAAGTTAACATGAATTTGTAGTGCATTCAATCAGCAGGGATTCATAATTTCTTCCAACTCAATTCAGCTTTATGTGAATAAGACAAAAAGAGGCAGAAAGTGCAAGAAATCCAGGATTTGGATTTGACAAGGTATGATCAGTAAAAGCAGTAGTTGTAGGGAAGGTTGGTCAGTACAGGGGTGATGGCCTAAGAAAGATTCGAAAGGCAGAGAGAATGAAGGTAATGGAATGAATGATAGATAGGATTATTATTGTAGAAGTTTGCTGTTATTGTGTTGTTGTTTTTTAACAACTTGGACTGTATGTATTTAGTTTGATTAAACATAAATGCCAAGTGTCCTCCAAATAAGTTGTCCAGTGCCTCATCGCAGCATGGTTATAACTTCTTGAATCCTACGCCAACAATGTTAACTCTGCCTATCTCATGAAACTTAAAAAGATAAGTTCCTATATGTAGAGGATGTGTCTGTCATTTAAGGACAAACCTAGATAAATTCAGAATAGCTTCTCTCCAGAGGGTTGGACATAAGGTGGTATTTTTTGAACCACAAAAACTCATAAAAGTGTATCCTAAGAAGCAGAAGGGTTTTGATGTACATCGATGGAGGGAGTACCCACACTGATGAAACCACAGATCCTTGAAGTAAGTATCAGAGTAATCCCATTTATGTGATTGAAATGTATAAATGATTGAAACTTCACACTATTTGCTTGACATCAATTAAAAATTTAATGCTTTGCATGTAGTGCAAGAAGTTATGGAATTAAGCAGATTTTCAGTTCTCAAGTGCTATATTCTAAAAGGGAACAGCTGCTCTATTTGACTTGAGTTTTGCTATGCAGATAAAGATCACCTTCTTTGTTCAGTGGGCTGGATTGGATTGGATGTAATGTCAAGTCACTTCTTTTCTCAAATAGATTTCTCAAGCTGCCAAATGAAATGAAATTTACTTAGAATTTAATCTCTCTTTTTCTCCTAAATAAAACAGTTGTGTTATTTTTAAGTCATTTTTCTTAGTCTATAAGATACTGCCTGATAAATCATGTTCTTTCAGATCACCAGAGTACCAAAAACAAAACAAAACAATTAATATTTAATTTGAAAGGAAAATTTTCATTTTTTTCTAGGATATTTAACATCTCAACCAATTTCTTTCTGGCTAATGAGTTTCTATTTGTAGACTTTATACCAAGTAATTGCATAATCATGGCCTATAAGATACTGAATGGAAGATGGAAACAAACTTGTGGTTAACATGGTGTGTGTGTGTGTGTGTGTGTGTGTGTGTGTGTGTGTGTGTGTGT
>CM053580.1:92369877-92391677 GCA_028627135.1 Pseudochirops cupreus
ATAGACTGGGGGAGGGGGGACACACTGGGATGGCTGTTTTGGGGTGGTGGGCGGGGGAAAGACAGGGAGAAAATATGTAACTCAAAATCTTGTGGAAATGAATGATGCAAACTATAATAAAATTAAAAAAAAAAAAAGAAGCAAGTCTCCTTAAGGGACACAAAAGTACAAAGGTCAGGGTTCTCCACCCCTAGCACATTGTCTTACTCTCTCAACAAAAAGTCTTCTTTCTTCTTAATTGAAGATTAATTTCTAATCATCTTTAATTCATTCTTCCTGAAGAGGTACAGAATACAGAGTACAAAGTCCTTCTACCCCTAGGCCACAGTAAATCATGATCTTCTCAGTTTGCCTTAAATACCCAAGGAGAGGTCTTTTCATCTTGACTCCAGGCTGCCTCTCAGATTACATGGTTCCTCTTCCATGGTCCCAGCTCCTGCCTGAATCTACCCAACTGTGACCTGTATTCAAAGGCAGGCATCTCTCAGCTCCTTGTCCAGCTCCTTGTCCAGTTCCTCATCTAATTCCTTTTCCAGTTCCTGTTTCATATTGAAGCTCACGGTGTTCAGTCCACCTCAAGTCCTTCACAACTCCTGTTTCTGGGAAGACAAAGCTTAACAGAGCCAAAACAACATTCATGCATATTGCCGGCACCATCATCAATTCACTATCTGCCTGTGAAATCAACAGAGACTCACAAACAAGGTCCGAGAAGTAAACACAAGTCATCAGCATTGAAATCAACACAGACTCACAAAGAAAGTACAAAAAGTCAACACAAATCATCAGTGAAGTCCCAGAATCTCCAAAACCCTCCCCCAGGACTTCTGTAAACAGATAACCAGAAAATCCTTTCAGGTTTTCCAGTAAGGTTTCAGGGCTTCTGTACAAAGTATCACAAACAAACATCAACATAGACAGAACAGACAAACATAGAGTGCTGGGATACCACAAGTTTTCTCCTTCTACACTCAGCCACCACAAGAGTTCTCTTCTCAGTTCTGCTCAGTTCTTAGTTCTTCTCTTTTCTTAGTTCTTATCAGTTTTGCTCTCTCCAACCTGGACCTCTCATTATATATGGTCATTAGCTCCTCCCCTTCCTGTTGTATCAGCCACAGGAGTTCACAATTTCTAGGGTTCACAAATTGTGGAGTTTACAAGTTCTGCTTCCCAACAAAGACTTGATACAATCATGGGCAAGGCTCAAAAGAAGCTTGAATTGAAACAAGGTGTCAACTAAATAGCTGAAACAAGGTGTTAATTATTTCTTTGCTTACTATTATGGCAGAGGAAGAAAGAAGGGGCTGTCTAGGAATATTTAAAAGAAAAAACACCAAATATCAGAATAACAGGAATGACTTATGAAAGTTTATGACCAATCAACAGACATTGGAAGACTGCATTTAGCTGTTACATTTAGCTGTTATAGATAGTAGAAAAGTTGAACGCTGTACCATGTAACCCTAACTAAAATTTTAAAAATGCAGAATTTAACCTTAAAAACCTAGCTTACAATTGGAAGTAAATTTTACAAAAAGATAAGATGAATATTCAGCACAAAAATAATAATAATAAAAACTTAATACAGAGCCTTGAGAAACCAAACGTATCAGAGGAAGAGAGCAAATTCCCCAAAGAAGGAAGATAGAGAAATCTTCTTGCCATCTGGATAGTTATAAGGAGTAAGAATTATCTCACACACACACACACACACACCCACACACACACACACACACATACACACAAATATAAGTTGGATCAAAGGTGAAATAGAAGTTTATACAGGGATAATATAATGAATGACAGAAAAGATATATCAATGGAAGGGACTGAACTCTTAATATTTCTGCAAAATTGAAAAAGCAGTAGAGTCTCATAGGATCTAAATTCATTGACTCAATGTTTCCTAGTTTATGAGAATTATTACAAATTACTTTAGTAACTTCCTCTCAGAACCAAGACAAGATTTTATAACAGATATCATTTATCTGTTACAAAAAATGAGAACATTAATTACTCCTACAAATATAGGTCAATGACACCTATGTGTTTTACACAAAATCACAGCTTATAGGACTATAAATACAAATGCAGAAGAAAATAATATATTGGCTGGAGATTGAAAAGAATATGTCAAGACATCAGAGAGATGTATAGAGCAATCTACAATTATTAGATAAGATTAAACAAGCCTCCCCAAAGGGCTATAATCTTGTAGAAGTCAAACTTAGTCCTCAGCAAAGAGAATATTCATTTCTTCAAATGAGCAGATACCTTGGAGTCATCAAGAACCTAGAGTAGAAGAAAAGAATAGAACTCAGTTCACTCGTAATACTAAAGAGTTGCATTACCAAATCACTCATCCTCAGACAATGGGAAAATATGATCCTGATTCTCTAAAGGATGAAAGTGAAAAACTTGAAGCAAAGAAAATACCCTTAGAAGTAAGAAAACCCCTAAAGGAAAAAAATATCACTTTAGCACTAAGGGGTAAGAAATCAGAACCATAAAACAAATGAAAAAATAAACCAAAAACCCTCAGGGGGTAAAGTGAATCTGAAAGACTTCAGCACAAAGGGTCAAGGACAAAAACTTCAGAGTGATGGGTGAGGTGAAAGCTACTGTACAGGCTGCCTTTTGCTTTTAAAGAAAAAAATAGGGGAGGAGGTAGGATTGAGCCTTTGATGCTTGTAGAACAAAAGGACCTTAATGCAGCTACCCTTGTCCTTGCCTTCAAAGAAAAGAAAAACTTTGGACAGATATATTCTACCAAAGGAGGGCAATCTCTGAACTACCTGAGGATTAAAAAAAATGAAACAGGACACTCTATCCTCATCCAAAGGAAAGGGCTTCAATTTAGGCCAGATCACAGAGGAGAATCTTAGTGTCCAAAGAAAAGACATGGGTGTAAACCTAATTTAGTCTACTTAATAAGGTTTTATTGATATTTTCTGATTCTGAAGTCATCATAGTATACCATATGTCCCTCCCTCTCCTAGGGAGCTATTCCATATGACGAATTGCATTCTTTAGAAGGTGGGCAGGAAGTTAGTATAACTGATTGTTACATCGAAAAACTCTAAAAACACATTCAATGTGTAATACCAGTAGATCTTCCACTTTTGTGAAGGGTCTTCCTATGTCTCTTCATTTGACACTCACTCAATCTTTATAATTCTGTTACTTTTACTTTTGATTATTTTAGTGTGTCATTTTCTTTCCATTTATATTGTTGTAGATACTGTGGATATTGTTTTCTTGGTCCTGCTTCTTTAATTCTCCATCAGTTCAGATAGATATTTCCATGTTTCTCTGTATTCATCACACATGTACAGATATCTACTTTGTATTTTCTTCTTAGATTCACAAAATATAAATATTTTATAAATAGAAATATTAATTAATTAATATAAATATAAGTATTTCAGAGTATATAGGAACTTTCTTTTTCACATCAATTGCTTCCTTGAAATATAAGCTCAGCAATGGAGTCTCAGGTGCAAAACGTATGGACATAGGATCAGCTAGGTGGCACAGTGGACAGAGCACTGGCCCTAGAGTCAGGAGAATTTCAGTTCAAAACTGGCCTCAGACGCTTGACCCTTACTAGCTGTGTGACCTTGCGCAAGTCACTTAACCCCAATATCCTTGCAAAAAAATAAAGTATCTACAGTTTAGTGATTTTATTTCCAAAATTCCAAATTGCTTTCCAAAATGAGTACTTCACAGCTGCACTAAAAATTAAAAAAAAAAAAAAACCAATATATCTGTGTGCCTATCTTGGGCAATAAACCTTCATCAGAATTTTACCCCATTCTGCCACATCTCTTCTTATCCTATATAAATTAATGTTGTCTGCACAGAAGCTTTTCAGTTTCAAGTTCCCTCTTTGGCTATGAACACAGTATTATATTCCTTCAGCTACTTTAATCTTTTTGTTAAAGATGGCCGTAGTCTTACTGTCTCTCTTCCTCTCATTCCTGCTCTATTCTTTTCATTTAGTACCCCTTTCCATTTAAGGTTTTGTTTATTAATTTCTTATTCTTTCCTGAAGTTATCTGGTTATGTAATTCTGCCCCCTCTTTTTTTTGTTCACAATTAATCAGATTCCCCCTTCTTCTCATCTTCTTTAGCCAGTTTTCTTCTATAGTTTTTAAATTTTATTATTTTATGCTCCTTTCCAAAAATAATTTCTTTTGCTCTGTTCATTATTCATTTTCATTATCCTCTCTGTTAACTCTAGACCCTCATTTTCTGATATTTGACCATTTTAATAATCTAAGATCACTTTTCTCTATATTCTTCGTTCCATCAAAATTTTCAAGGTATGTATTCTAGGCTCTCCTATCTAGTGGATTTCTGCTGTCACCTAGTAGGAACTGTCCCTTGGCTTCCCCTTTTCAATTGTACCTCATTTCCAGAACAAAGCCAATCAGTGCAGGTAACAGAGAGGACTCTACCCAATGATAAAGTCTCTCTCCTACCAATTCCCTAATTACACTGTCCATCATTGTTCTATACTCTATGTTGTTGATCTTTCTACCACCTCATATTTGTATTGAAATTCTTTGTATCCATGTTTTCTCACTACTCCAGATGACAGTTACCCCCAGGGGTTCCGATGCCTCACCTCCTTCCAGCACAAGTAGATTTTTCAAATATAAAATCTTTCAGTGCCATTCCCATTTAAGATCTTTATCTCTGTTCTCTCATAGGAGCATTTTTCATGCAGCCTACTCCTATCTCAAAATAAAGATCTCCACCCCCCCTTTTTTTATCTTTCCTTCTCTTCCTCAAACACTCCACTATAGATCCTTCTTTTTTAAAGATCACAGAAGTCACCTTCCCCTCATTGCTAACCCTTGATTTTACCTTGGAATTTCATTCATTCCTCTCTATTCCCTTGTTCCCTTTCCCATCTGACATGTTGTAATGTAACTCTAAAAATAGCATTGATTTTTCTGTAAGCCAGTTTTACTAGATTTTGTCCATGATCCCCTTGTCCACCATATTTCACTGTTACATCTACCAGATTTCCACCTTTACCTCTGTTTCTTTGTATATATTTAGGGGGAAAACTCTCTTCCTATTTGTTTTCTCTCTTTATTCTGTTTCTATCCTTGTCTGATGCATTTATCTTTCCTCTTGTATTTGTTAATTGGGTTGCTTCAAAAGCAGTTACAATTAAAACATTTAAAAAGAGGAAGAAGCTTGAATTCAAGAAGAAATTGAATTCACCAAAATTTGATGCAAGAGTTTAAAAAGAATATTATAAAAGAAATGAGAGCAATTGAGGAGAGATGTAGGACACGAATAAACAGCTTAATAGAAGAGGTATAAAAATCCTACTAAAAAAAAAACGCTAAATGTGAGAATGGACCAAATAGAAATTAATGACTCAAAGAGACTACAGGAATTATTCAAAATCCAGGTGACAAGAAGATTATTAAAAGAAAGTCAACCGATTGAGAAAGTAGAGGAATATGTAAGATATCCCAAATTTTAAAAAAAATCAACATAGTAAACAAAAAAAGAGTTACCTCAATCATAGGATTGTCTAAAATCCATTACCAAAAATAAACTTGGAGAAAAGAACTTGGATATATTTAAAGAAATCTTTAAAAGTAATTTACCAGATATACTACTACAAGAAAGCAATGTGAAGATAGAAAAAAAAATACACTGATAATCTTCTGAAAGAAACACCAAAATTAAAACTCCCAAGAATATCATGACTGAAATTTAGAGCTTCTAGGTCAAAGAGAAAATCCTTAAAACAGTCTAAAAGAAGATGAATGTAAAGGAACATAAACGATTTAATAGGTATCACAATCAGGGAACAGTGAACATGAAATGAGATGTTCACAAACACAAAAGACAAAGATATACAATGAAGAATAACTTAACTAGCAAACATTAATATAACTCTATGGGAGTTGGAGAGGACCTGCAGTGAAATAGAAGACTTTTAAAATATTTCTAGAAAAAGAGGAAAAAAGAAGAGCTGAAAAAGAGTTTTTATTTTGAAATAGTGAAGTTAAGAGAAAAATTAAAAAGGTAAAAAAAGTAATTAACCAGAAGAGATTTAATAAGAATGACTTTGGAAAAATGAAGGCGGATATTATATTTCTTTTCAGAATCCTCATGTTACTGAGGTAGTCACATGAGACAAGACAAATTACTTTATGTTTCTAAGATGTAGTAAGGAGAAAGAAAAGAGAGAAGCAATATGATATATATCATCAGAAAATGAGAGAAAAGATGGGAGGTCTTATTGACAGATAATCAGGATGTTCAAGTAAAACTATATATAAAGAAAATAGGGTCTCAGATGAACTTTACTTTCATCTAAACCAGTGGTTCTCAACCTGTGGGTTATGTTCAATTTGTAACAATGAAAATACATCCTGCCTATCAGATATTTACATTATGATTCATAACAGTAGCAAAATTACAGTTCTGAAGTAGCAACAAAAGTAATTTTATGTTTGGGGGTCACCAAAACATGAGGAACTGTATTAAAGGGTCACAGCATTAGGAAGGTTGAGAACCACTAATCTAAACCGATCAAAAGAAGGAAAAACAGACATAGAGATACCAAGATACAAAAAGTCTTTGGGTAAAAGTCACATGATTGTCTCAATAGATGTAGATAAAAACTTATGACAAAATACAGTGCCCACTCCTATTTTTAAAAAGCAACTAGAAAACATAAGAAAAAAAAAGTTGTCATGTGACAACTATACACATATATGTATATATGTGCAAACATATATACATTTTTTTAAAAATACATGAAATTAGCTGTGTGACCCTGGGCAAGTCACTTAACCCTCATTGCCCTGCCTTCCCCCCTCCAAAAAGCAAAAATAAATAAATGAATAAATAATTAGGTAGATAGATAAATGATGCATAAAATTAAGAAAAGAAAGTATTAAAAGGGAAGGCAGAGTCATAAGCAAAACAAACCCTAAACTGAGAGAAAAGTCTGTCAAGAGATGGTTGAAAAGAAAAAAAAAACAGGGTAAATACTTTAAAGGTAATTAAGGAGTATAGAAATAAGAGAAAAGTATAAGAGAATATGATAGCAGGAAATTTTAAAAATATCATAGCTGTGAATGTTCATGAAAGTAATTGACCCATAAAAAGGAAGAGCTTAGAAGACTATATTAGAAAGTCAAATCCAACAATGGTGTTTATAAGAAACACATTTGAAAAACAATGACCATGTAAAAGGACATAAAAATCTCATAATCAAATGCAGAAAGTGGTTATATATATATATATCCCCTTTATATTATGATGCAATGAAAAAATACATATAATAAAGGAACATGGAAAGATATATTAAAATTAATTGGAAATCAAATTACCTAATCCTAAAGAATGAATAGGTCAAAAAACAGATCATAGAAACAATCAATAATTTCATCAAAGAGAATGGCAATAATGAGATAGTTCATCAAAATTTATGTGATGCAGCAAAAGCAGTATTTAAGGAAAATTTTATATCTCTGAATATTTACATGAATTAAATAGAGAAAGATAAGTGAATTGGGCATGCAATTTCAAAAAGTTAGAAAAATAACAAATTAAATATCACCACTTAGATGCCAAATTAGAAATTCTGAAAGTCAAAGGAGAATTTTTTAAAAAATGAAATTAAAAAAATATTGAACTAATAAATGAAACTAAGAACTGGTTTTATGAAGGAAAACAATAAAATAGATAAACCTTTGGTTAATTTGATTGTATAAAAAAAGAAAACCAAATAACTTGTGTCAAAAATAAAGAGGATGAATCCACCACTAAAGAAGAGGAAATTAAAGCATTGATTGGGAGCTATTTTGTCTAACTGTATGCCATTGAACCTGACAATCTAAGTGAAATGAATAAAGATTTACAAAAAAATATAAACTGCCCAGATTAACAGAAGAGGAAATAAAATACTAAAAATAACCTCATTTTAGAAAAAAAAATATTGATCAAGCTATAAATGATGTCCCTAAGAAAAACTCTCCAGAGCCTGATAGATTTGCAAATCAAGTATACCAAATATTTAAAAACAATTAATTAAAAAATTATATAAACTACATGAGAAAAATGGTCAAAGAAGGAGTTATACTAAATTCTTCTTACGTCACAAATATGGTGCTGATAACTAAACTAGGAAGAGCCAAAACAGGGAAAGAAAATTATAGACCAATTTCCCTAATTAATATCATTGAAAAAAATTACAGAAAATATTAGCAAAGAGATGACAGCAATTTATTAACAGGTTAATCCATAATGACTAGCTGACATTAACACCAGGAAGGCAGAGCTGGTTCAGTGCTAGGACTATCAGCATAATTGACAATATCAATAACAAATCCAACAGAAATCACATGATTGTCTCAATAGATTTAGAAAAAACTTATGACAAAATACAGTGCCCACTCCTATATTTAAAAACCAACTAGAAAACCTAAGAATAAGCGCAGTTTTGTTTAAAATGATAAGTAGCTTCTATCTAAAACCATCAGTAAACATTATCTGCAATGGAAAGAAGCTCAAAGTCTTCCCAATGAAATCCAAGGAGAAACAAAGATGCCCATTATTGCCACTATTGTTCAATATTGCACAAGAAATGTTAACTTTAGCAATAAGAGAAGAAAAATAAATTGAAAGACTTAGAATATATAATGAAGAGACAGAGCTATCACTCTACATATGATATGATGGTATATTTAGAGAATCATCTAAAAAACTTCTTGAAATAATTAATAACTTTAGCAAAGTCAAATACATAAAATAAAGCCACATAAATCATCAGCATTTCTATATAGTACTGACAAAATCCAGTAGCAAGTGAGAGAGAAATTTCATTTAAATAACTGTAGACAACATAAAATATTTAGAGGTCTACTTGGTAAGACAAACCCAGGAACACAGTCACAAATCATTTTTCACACAAATAAAGTCAAATCTGAATTGGGAAATTACCAATTACTCATGAGTAGGTCATGCTAATTATGATACAAATGACAAGTCCACCTAAACCAATTTACTTATTCAATACCAAACCAATCACAGTACCGAAATATTTTGTAGAACTAAAAAAAATAATAACAAATTTCATCTGGGAGTGCAAAAGGTAAAAGATATCAAGGGAATGAAAGGAAAAAAAAACTGCAAAGGAAGTAATCCTAGGCATGCCAGATCTAAAACTATATTTAAAAAAACAATAATCACTGAAACAATTTGGTACTGGCTGAGAAATAGAGTGGTACATTGGTGGAACAGATTTGGTACATGATACACAGTAATAAAAACAAACTATAATAATATACTGTTTGGTAAACCCTAAGATTCCAGCTTCTGGGATAAAAACTCACTATTTGACCAAATCTAATGGGAAAATTGATAAGTATTGTGGCAGAAATTGGGCATAGACCAACATCACACACCATTTACCAAGATAAGGTCAAACTGAGTATGTGATTCAGATGAAGAGGGTAATACCATAAGCAAATTAACAGAGCAGGAGATAGTTTACCCCTCAGATGTATGGAGAAGGAAAAAATGTATGACCAAACAGGAGACAGAGAAAGTTATGAAATAAAAAATTGATCATTTTAATTGCATTAAATTAAAAAAAATATATTTTGCAAACAAAAACAATGCAACCAAGACCAAAAGGAAAGCAGAAATTTGGGAAACAATCTTTATACCCAGTGATTCTGATAAAAGCCTTATTTTTTAAATATATAGAGAATTAAATCAAATTTACAAGAATGCAAGGCATTGCCCATTTGAAAATTGGTCAAAAGATATGAACAGGAAGTTTTCAGAGGAAGAAAGTAATGCTATCTAGAGTCATATGAAAAAAAAATGCTCTATATCACCATTGATTAAGTGTTCTAAGTCACTATTGATTAAAGAAATGCAAATTAAAACAACTCTGAGGTACGAAATCACACCTATCAGATTGGCTAATATGAAAGAAAAAAAATAGAAATGTTGGGGAAGATGTGGGAAAATTGACACACTAATGTATTGTCGGGGGGTTGTAAACTGACCCTACCATTCTGGAGAGCAATTGGAACTATTCACAAAAGACTACAAAACTGTGCATATTCTTTGATCCAGTAATATCATGACTAGGTCTGTATCCCAAAGAGATCATAAAAAAAAAAATGGAAAAGAACCTACATGCACAAAAATATTCATAGCAGTTCTTTTTTTGTGGTGGAAAAGGATTGGAAATTGAGGGAATTGGGGAACAAATTGGGGAATGGTTGAACAAGTTGTAGTACATGAATATAATGGAATACTATTGTGCTAGTAGAAAGGATGAACAGATGGATTTAAGAAAAAAAAATGTGGAAAGATATACTTGAATTGAGGCTAAGTGAAGTGCACAGAGCCGGGAGAACATTGCACACGGTATCAGTTATAATTTGTGATGATCAATTATGATCAACTTAGCTCTCCTCAGAAATACGATGTTCCAAAGACAACTCCAAAAGACTCATGATAGAAAATACTATTCACATCTAGAGAAAGAACCAGGGAATCTCTATGAACCTCTAAACATGGTATTTTCTCTTTTTTTTGCCCCTTTTGTTGTTTATTCTTTAATAACATGACTAATGTGGAAATATGTTTCCATGATTGCACATGTAAAACCTATATCAGAAGAGATAAAACATTAGCTAACTTAGTTAAAAAGAGAATGACAAAATTATCAATAAGAAAAAAAGAAAAAGAATTCACAACAAAGAAAATAAATAACAAAATAGTAAACTTAAAATAAACAAATATTTACAAAACCAGAGCAATTTGTACATCAATGTTACATAAATGAATAATTTTGAAAATTTTTTTTATCACTTTATAAAAAATGAAGGTGCAGAAGCAGGAAATATTTAACCAAACAAATTAAATAGAATAAAACATAGGTGATGTTAATGTGTGATTTTCTATAGTATGTGGTTCCCCCTTTTCCATATATATAAAAAAGCAGAAGGTACATGTCTAGAGAACATGAAAACCGACAAAATATGTCATCAGTATCAACTTAGATAGGAAAGCAGAAGAGGAATGTTCTAACAATATCAATACAGATATGATAGCAGACAATATTTTATGAATCATGGGGATTTTAGGTCCTGGTGACCTTCCCAGAGTTCTGCAGAGGATTTCCAATTTTATATTTGAATGGGTCAGATGGTGGTCAGTGGAAACAAGTCTGGGACATTTGGGCTTTGGTTAAATTTGCAGGGTCTATGCTTTCCCCTCCTACACATTAGCTAAGCTTAGCAAAAATTTCAGCTTATGACCAGGGAAATAAGGCAAGGGTTCCATGCTCCCAACTGAGGTTACTAAGTCTTGGGTACTTGATTGTAATTCTTTTCAGATTTCTGGAATGTTACCTTAGAAGTTTTCACTTTTATTCCATTCAAATGCTTCTTAGTAGTGAAAGAAACACTTTATCCAATATTGGTGATATCAAATATTAAAAAACTTGAGATGAAAATTATTTAAAACAAGTTATTATCCAAATGTCATTATCAGTTGTATAATAAAAATGTTTTACAGAAAACTATGGAAAAATTGGGAGTATATTTTTTTTCTTTCACAAGCAGAATTGAATATATTTTGTTTCCAATTTCTCCCTAAGCCTTTAATTTACTTCCAAAGTCATTCCTCATTTGTCTTTTGTGAATTTATAAACCAGACCCAACTTCAGTAAAAATAATAAATAATAAAATAATGATAAATAATACAAAATAATAAAGCAGTAATATCCATAAGGAAAATAATTCTCTGTTTAAAACTTGCCATTAATAAAATAATATCAAATCTTTCTGAAATGAACTATGTCATCTTCCAAGGATACAGATTAGGTCCACTATTGTTCTACACTGCCAAAAACTCATTCTTATCTCTAAATTAAGCTTACTGTAAGTAAGATAGGGAGTCATACCAAAATTTATTATTACATGCCATATATATATGTGTGTGTGTGTGTGTGTGTGTATCTATATAGATATCTATGTAGATATAGATGATATCATGTTATATAACTCCACTGAAAAGGCTCATTTAATGATTCTCCATCTTGTAGAATCTTTCTCCAATGATATCGAAATATAATTTGGACTATGTACCAAATCTGGTATGATGAGCCCCTTAAAGTCTGAGGGTTAAGATATGTGATTTCTTTGATAAAAACATATTCAGTAGTCCTGAGGTTAAAGCAGCCCAGAAAGAGGTTGGGAAAGGGGGACTGATACAATAAAAGCAGCACAAATGGAGATAAAAGGAACATACAAGACAGTCTCCTGGGTTCACAACAGGTCCTGAGTCTTAGAGCTGTCTTTATATACTCATTGCCAGGAGTGCCTAAGGCTGCATTCAAAATCAGTCTATCTAGAGGAACAAATAACTCACACAGACTCATCTACTCCAGGCCCACAATAGGCTTAGTTGGTCATATAGAAGTGTACGTCTTGCCAAGCTGTCCCAGTTCCACCAAAAACTTGACCCACAATACACTAGAGAATAACATCTTTATTGTATGCCAAGGAAATCAAAAGCTCCAAGCTTAAATATCTAGCTCAAATTGAACCAATGGATCACAACAAAATATAGCAAGGATTAAATTGTAAAAAGAAAGCCATGGATATACAATAAATCATATGATCAATTGTTGAGTATAAAATTTAGTTAGATTTAAAGGAATTTTAATTAGTGAAGGAGGATCTTTGTTATAAGTGATGGGGTCTTTCCCCTGAATTAATGCCATGCAAGAACATCTTTCTGTATAATAGATTGTATACCTAAGATATATATCAACCCTAAAAGTTTTGACTTCTAAGTAAGGCCAAAAACCATACTTAGAAATACACTAGGCTCCAAATACATTCTCATTCCCTCTGAAGTATGCTAACAAAATACTAAGTACATTACTGCTGGGGCAATGTCCTAGACAAAGGTCTTTAAGCAGCTATTTCTGAAACAAACCTCATTCTAAAGATTGCTGAACTAGAAGTCAAAAGAGCTGGTTCTAATTCTCCTTCCATTATTTAACTAGCTCTTTGTCATGTACAAAACTGCCCTGTGGCCTAACCAGGGGAATGTTAATAAATGTCTAACAACCTACACCCTGCTTCTATGTATATGATGTGCTTTAGTTTAAATTGCATTATTCCTTAAAATAATGCTTTTTAAAATTTTTTTTAAACATTTGATTTTAAAACTTTGAATTCCAGATTCTTTCCTTTTTTCCTTGTCACGCACCGTTACTGGGAAGATAAGCAACTGAATATAGGTTGTACATGTGTAGTTATACAAAACATTTTCATAGTGCATATATTGTGAAAGACTGACTATTATTTCCCTTCATCCTATCCCACCCCGTACTTGATTTATTTTCTATCTTGATCCTGTCCCTTTTCAAAATTGTGTGCTTCTAACTATCCTCCCCCCAATCTGCCCTCCCTTTTATCATCCTCCCCTCTTATCTCCTTTCCCTTTACTTTCCTGTAGGGTAAGATACCCAATTTAGCGTGTATGTTATTCCTTCCTTAAGCCAAATTCAATAAGAGAAAGGTTGACCCATTCCCTTTTGCTTTCCTGTTCTTCCCTCCATTGTAACAGTTTTTCCTTGCCTCTTTTATGTGACATAATTTACCTATTTTGACTCTCCCTATCTCCTCTCATTATATTCCTCTCTGACCTGTTAATTTTATTTTTTTAAGTATCATGCCTTCCTATTCAATTGATCCTGTACCCTCTGTCTCTGTATACTTGTACACATATATACACACACTCACATACGTATTCATATGCACATCTACCCTCCTATATAAACATATATATGTGTGTGTGTGTGTGTGTGTGTGTGTGTGAGCGTGTGTGTATACACATTTATGTTCCCTTCAACTATCCTCCTACTAAGAAAAGTTGCATAAGTTACAATTATCATTTTTTCCATGTAGGAATGTATATAGTTCAAATTTGATGAATTCCTTATGAATTCTTTTCCCTGTTTACCTTCTCATGCTTCTCTTGCTTCTTATATTTGAATGTCAAATTTTCTATTCAACTCTGTTTTTTTTTCATCAAGAATGCTTGAAATTCCTCTATTTCATTGAATGACCATATTTTCCCTTGAAACATTACACTCAGTTTTGCTGGGTAGGTCATTCTTGGCTTTAATCCTATCTCCTTTGACCTCCAGAATATCATATTCGAAGCCCTTTGATCCCTTAATGCAGAAGCTGCTAGGTCTAGTGTTATCCTGATTGTGATTCCACAGTATTCAAATTGTTTCTTCTTGGCTGTTTATATTTTCTCCTTGATATGGGAACTCTGGAACCTGGTTATAATATTCCTAGGATTTTTCTTTTTGGGATCTTTTTTCAAGAGGTGATAGGTGAATTCTTTCAATTTCTATTTTGTCCTCTTGTTCTAAAATATCAGGGCAATTTTCCTTGAAAATCTCTTGAAGGTTGATTCCTAGGTTCTTTTTTTGATCATGACTTTTAGGTTGTGCAATAATTTTAAAATGATATCTCCTGGATCTATTTTCCAGGTCACTGCTTTTTCCAATGTGATATTTCACATTGCCTTCTATTTTTTTATTGGTTTGGATTTGCTTTATAATATCTTGATTTCTCATAAAGTCTTTAACTTTTAACTGGTCCAGTCTAATTTAGGAGGAATTATTCTCTTCAGTGAGTTTTTAAAATTCCTTTTCCATCTGGCAAATTTGGCTTTTTAATTCATTCTTCTCCTCATTGGTTTTTGGGCCTCTTTTGCCATGTGAGTTAGTCTATTTTTTAAGGTGTTATTTTCTTCAGTATTTTTTGAGTCTCCTTTTGCAGGCTGTTGACTAATTTTTCATGATTTTCTTGCATCATTCTCATTTCTCTTCTCACTTTTTCCTCCACTTCTCTTATTTGATTTTCAAAATCCTTCTTGAGCTCCTCCATCACCTGTAAACAGTTCATATTTCTCCTGGAATTCCATTATCTGTGGGAATTCTAACTTCATTGTCTTCCTTCTATTCCATGCTTTGATCTTTTTTGTCCCCCAAAAAATGAATCTATGGTCTGATGATGTTTCCTCTGCTTACTCATATTGCCATCCAATTGCTTGATTTTTGATCTCTTTGCCACGGTAGAACTCTACTTCCAGAATGGAGAGATCTTTGTCCCAAAACCACTGGAGTTTTTACAGCTGATGGAGCTATTAGAAGGTCTCCCTCTCTACAGCCCCCACAAGCTCTAGCACACTGGCCACTTACCCCAGGACCATCACACAAGACCATGATCCTGATCCAAGCAGGTTAAAGCAAAAGTGATTACCCTCTGAGTGGTTGCTTGGTCCCCCTACAATCAACAGGCCAGGAGCTCTGAAGCAGCCATGTGGAGACGGCTGGAGGGGCTGCTTCCATTGCTTCTCCCTCTGGGGGCAGAGGGCTGGACCTGATCCCCCATCCCCCCCAAATTCATCTGATTTCCACTGGCTTTTCACTTTGTCCTTGTTTCTTATGGGTTGGTAATTCTGGAAATTGCCCCAGCTGCTGGTGATCTGCTCTCCTCAAAGCTCCACCTGCATCTTTTCCTGGCCACCCTGGGGCTACAGCTGCAGGATCATTTGGGGCTGGTCTTGGCTCCCAGTGCACTATGATGGACCCTTACTGTTCACCTGCTGTGCTGCCTTCAGTGGAAGCCTTGTTTCTCTGTCATTTTATGAGCTCTGAAGCTTCAAAATTTTTTTAGAGTCATATTTTATAGGTATTTGAGGTGGTTATGGGGGGAGCTCCCAGAGTTCTCCTGCTTCTAATAGCCATCTTGACTCTATAGTCATTTTCTTACATGTATTAGAAGTGATTGGAGTATGAGCTAACGCCAAGTTTGTGCTTCTACTCCTCCATATTGTCTCTGCCCAAATGTGATTTAAAAAAAAAAGAAAACATTGTAAAATAAAGTTTTTTTGTATTTTAAAATATAATTTCTTTTTCTTTCTCTCTTCCTTCCTTCCTCTTTCTTCCTTCCTTTCACTTCTGGACCTACAAAAGCAGTCTTATAGCAATTTGGCCCTGAGGTTGTACTTTCTAGATTCCTTGTCTAGACTAGGTATATCAAACTCATGACTGTAGCCCTAAGTAACCAGCAGAAAACCCACCAGACACCTGCACTGAACCAGATTAAAATGCAATTCACAAAAGCTTAATAAAATAAATAAAAATAAAACATAAAGGTAATATGTTGTTTCCTAAACCAATATGCAGCCTGCAGAGATTCATTTCTATGAGGGCTTTGGTTTAAATTAAAGCTCTAGCAATTATCACTCATTTGACTTGGCGAATATTTCTTTGAGCCTAATTTTGTCTACATTAGTTCAATGTAGGGTTTGATCAAAATGACGCCTAAGATCTGTTACAACTCTCAAATTTAAATTCCTTTTAAGATGTTACTTAAATAGATGCTTTGTTTGAACCCCCAACAAACTGTCTTTGGTGTTACTTCAGTTTGATACAAATAATCCAGTTTTGAAATGATGATCAGCCTTATTTGTAGAATAACATTGTATGCCGGTGGGGGGGGGAGCGTGTAGGGTATCAATATGGCACAATAGAAAGAAGATTTACCTTGTAGTCAGAGAAACTTAGTTCAAGACCCTCCTCTGTTGCTAAATATCAGTGTGCCCTTCGTCAGTTTTTTCATTTGCTAAATTGAGGAGGCTGGGCAACTAGGTGGCCGAGGGTATATAGTGCTGCACATGGAGTCAGGAAGATTCATCTTTCTGAATTCAAATCTGACCTCAGAAACTATCTTTCTGATCCTGGGCAAGCTACTTACCCACTTTGCCTCAGTTTCCTCATCTGTAAAAGAAATTAGAGAAGGAAATGGCAAACCATGCAGCTATCTTTGCTAGGAAAACCCTAAATGGTATCATAAAGAGTCAAAATGAAAACAACTGAACAATCAGAAGATTAGACTTCTTGAATCCCTTCTAGCACTAATTTTCTAGGCAGTAAAGTGTCCTCAACTTTAATGGGAGCTCTGTGTCTAAGAAAGGGAAATTATTTGATTTGAATCTGGTCCTATTCTTGGAGTTCTTCTCTACCAGGATACTTATCTAGTGAGGATATTATTCAAGAGGCTCACGGAAAATCTTCGATTTGGATTTCAAGCAATGTCTTGCTATTATCTGACTAATTTCACTTATAATCTATTATGATTTGTAAATATTTGTGTTTTAATAAGAACAAATTATGAATCACATTTTAAGTGGGTGAATCAGATTTGGTTTTGCAGCAGCTGCTCAGAATACCAGGGGAGGTGTTTTGTAGAGGCAAATCAGATTTCACTAAGTCTTTCTAATAAGCAACTTCTTTGTTAGAAAGTGTCAAGATTAATTTAAAATTTTCTTTTCAATGCAATAGTCTTCAATGTGGATGCATTCAGGGCCCATTGCCAGGTACCTTGGATCAAGTCCAAAGCCTCCTGAGAGGAAATCTGGCTGTTCCTAAGGCAGTATTTCAGTGCATTCAAATCTAAGGGAGAATTCAAACATTCTTCTGAATAGCTTTAAATAGTTGAGAGCTCTTTGCAAGTTGATTTTTTTTTTAATTTGGAAGAAGTCATTATGTTTTTATTTTTGGTCAATTATAACATTTCAATCACCTCCTTCCTATTTACTCCCTGTTCCTTGTTATATACTCTATTATTGCACAAAAAGTCATTGTTTGAAACATCTCTAGATACTACTCTCTCACAATGTACTCCTAGCTCAAAATGACATTTCATTCAGGCATTCTAGACTAGGTTGCTTCATAGTAATATTAAAACGTGGTCGAAGATCCCATAAAAAGTGAGAGATTTCAAGCGTTTTCTATAGGTACACAACATGAATATGCTATATTACTAATAAACTTCAATATTATTGATTTTAGAAGTAAATTTTTTTGCATAATAATAAAGATAAAGGACCTAAAAAGATGATTTTCAAAATCATTTACACTTGGCTTTATACTGTAGTATAATGATCAAATTACTCTCCCACAGATGTGAACAAATACCATCAACTCTGAGGCCTATTAATTAGTGGGGAAGATCTTAAATCCCATAAACATTACAAGGGGTGAGAAGGAGAATGACACTGGGAGCAGAAGGAAGAAGTAAAATGGGGTAAATTATCTCACATGAATAGGTGCAAAAAACTTATTAACATAAAGGGAAATGGGGGGGGGGCACTGGGCATTGCTTGAAATTTATTTCATTGGAACTTGCTTAAAGGAGGAATACCATACACAATCAATTGAGAATAGAAATCTATCATCCTATAGGGAAGGAGGTATGGAGAAGGCTAAGAAAAGGAGGGGAGACCGACAGAAGGGAGGGCAGATGGGGAGGCAGTGGGCAGAATCAAAACACTCATGAGGAAGGAAACAGTGAAAGGAGAGAGAAGGATAAACAGGAGGAAAAATAGGATAGAGAGAAATATATAGTAATCATAACTGTGAATGTGAATGCAATGAATTAACCCATGTTTCCCAGAAACATACTTGAAGTAGATTCACATGCAGAGTAAAGGTAAAAGACTGGAGAAGAATCTATTATGCCTCAGCTGAAGTTAAAATAAAAAGG
The DNA here is from genome assembly GCA_028627135.1 of Pseudochirops cupreus. Lineage (NCBI taxonomy): Eukaryota > Metazoa > Chordata > Mammalia > Diprotodontia > Pseudocheiridae > Pseudochirops > Pseudochirops cupreus. The sequence goes on from CM053580.1 coordinate 92,388,528, forward strand.
AGTAGCAATTATGATCTCAAACAAAGCAGTAGTAAAAATAAATCTAATTAAAAGATATAAGAAAGGAAGCTACATCTTGCTAAAGGGTCCTACAGGAAATGAAGTAATATCAACATGTTGTAGCACATCAAGTGGTTTAACATACAAATTCTCAAAGAAGTTAAGTGAGTTATAGGAGGAAATAGACACTAAAACTTTACTAGTGGGAGACCTTAACTTTCCCTTCTCAGAACAAAATAAATCTCACCATGACATAAACAAGAAAGTAGTTAAGAAGTTGAACAGAATTTTACAAAAGTTGGATATGATAGACATCTGAAGAAAATCAAATGAGGATAGAAAATAATGTACCTTTTTTCTCAGCAATACATAGCACCTACACATACACACACATGCACACACACACACACACAAACACAAACTGACCATGTATTGGGGCATACAAATCTGAAAATCAAATGTAAAAAGGCAGAAATATTAAATACATTCTTTTCAGACCTGAGTGCAAAAAAATTTATATCCAATAAAGGGCAGTGGAAAGATAGATGAAAAATTAATTAGAACCTAAACAATCTAATTCTATAGAATGAGTAAGGCTAAAATGGGAACTTAATTTAGCCATAAAGGGTGATAACATAAGTAAATCAGTAGAACAAAGAATGGTTTACCTTTCAGATCTATTGAAGAGGGAAGAATTTAGGACCAAAGAATGTATAGAAAACATTACTAAATGAAAGATGAATATTTTGATTGCATCAAATTACAAAGGTTTTGCACAAAGCCAAAAGCTGGGAAACATTTTGTTCATAGCAAATGTCTCTGATAAAGGCCTTGTTTCTCAAACATATAGAGAACTGGGTCAAATTTGTAGGAATACAATTCATTCTCCAACTGATAAATGGTAAGAGGATGTGGAAGGTAGTTTTCAGGGATATATACAGTCATATAAAAATATTCTAATTAACTATTGATTACAGAATTCAGATCAATTGAGGTAGCATCTCACACCTATCAGATTTGCTAATATGACAAAAAAGAAAAATGATAAATATGGAGGGGGGTGTGGGGAAATTGGGACATGAGTACATTGTTGGTGGAGTTGTAAATTGACAAAATCATTGTTGAGAGCAATTTGGAACTATGCGCAAAGAGCAATAAAGCTGTTCAAACCCTTGGCTCCAGCAATAATGCTACTAGGAGTCAAGTTGAAAAATGCTATTCACCTCCAGAGAAAGAACTGATGGAATCTGAATACAGATTGAGGTATACTATTTTTCTTTATTTTTTTTCCTTTTGTTATGTTTCTTCTTTTGCAACATGACTTATATGGAAATATGTTTTATGTGATTGTCATATATAATCTATATCAAATTGCTATCATATCAGGGAAAGGGGAAATAAGAGAGCAAGGGATAAAATTTGGAACAAAAATTTTTAAATGGATGCTAAAATATGTCTTTACATGTAATTAGAAAAAATAAAATATTATTTTGTCTCAATTGTCTTCTACTATTTTTGTTCTGCCCTTCTCAATCTGCAAGATAGTTCTCCATGCTCAGGAAAACAGAAGATAAAAATAGGAAATGAGCAGATGGTTGATACTTTCTTTTCCAACAATTCTTGTCTTCTCACACAATTTCAGAAGTGGTTCTATCCCTTATTTGATCTTCTACTTCTATTTTCCCCTCCCAACAACATAACTCAAAAACAAAACAAAAAGGCACATTTTTTTTTCCATTATAATCATATGCCCCTACTTGTTCTGGATTTTAATGTTTCTTTTTTCACTATTTTTAGAGAATGGAAAGCCTAGAAACCAACTGGAAATTAGGAGATACAGGAATTAAGAAGTCTCCAAAATACAACTGATAATGAATGATTGAGTTAATTTACAAAAATTTGTAAGAACATTCTCAATACTTATGTAAATTCCATGTGTTTTCCTGCATTGTATTACACTTAATAAAAGCTGTAAATATTTTGAGAGGGCCATGTTAACCATAAATTCCTCAAAGAATCCCTTGTCTGATATCTTACCTGTGGAGAACAAATACTGGCTAAAAATACTTGCTTCAATCATATTTGATCATATCATTCTACTCAAAGCCATCCAATGGCTCCCTATGTCACTTTCCATCAGATTCAGTCACCTCTAGTGGGATTTCAGTATTCTCTCATAGTTACTCACAGCTGTCTACATTGCTTCAGTCATTTCCCTTTAGTCTCCTGTCTTTTCTGTTCATTTAGATAGCACAAACCTTCCTACCCCTATTCAATGCCAGTTTCAAAACAACTTCATGTAAGACATTTTTGCAGATTAGGCAAACAGAATGTGGCCTCTTATTTTCAACTAATCATAGAATCTGTGATTTCTGGACAGAAATTATATTTTCTCATTGTCCCTACTTCAAAGTCTCTCAAACTATATTTAATAAAAAAAAGTCAAAATCAAATTAAAATGAAATTTCAAAAAAAATGTATATAGCCAACTCTGAAAATGATAAGCATTTGACAGATGTCCCCTTTTTTTATTCTAGCTCAATCAACAAACATGTACTAATTATTTCTTATGTTCTAGGCATTGTGATAAGTTCTGGATGTCTATACCCTACATAGTTCACATCTGGATATCTACTTTCTCTCTTCAGAATTTGTAGATATACTTTTGGAGCTTAAGTGACTTTATAGACAATTTAGTATAGAGATTATTAACCTGGTTTTTGTCAACTTGAATATTGTGACAATTACATTTCAACATAAGGTATTTCCTTAAGTATTTTATTTTATGCATTTTAAAATGTCATTCAAAGCAGGAGCCCATAGATTTCACCAGACAAAGAGACACATGGCACAAAAATGTTTAGAAAACTTACTCTGATGCAGTATCTTCCTTTATCTTCAGAAATGAATATTCCCTCAGTATCATACAACTACTTAGTGGCAAAATTAGTACTCAGTTTTCAGGTCATCATTATCTAGAAAATCTTTTTTTTTAAATAAACTTAAATACAAAGTTAGAAAGAAAAAAAAGCATGTAGTGGGCATAGCAGAGCACAAGAGAGCATTCAAAATATATAACAATAAATTTTCATTTCAAGACAGCCTATGTGATAAATAATTCTTGCTGTATTGAGAATTGCTCTTTTTTTT
>CM053580.1:92392177-92411946 GCA_028627135.1 Pseudochirops cupreus
ATTAATGTTTTGTTTGATCATTTTTTCATCTCAAAATTTCAGTGGTTTCACTTTTCCCAATTCTAATTTTTATTTTTTTGAAAGCAATAAAAATATTCTTTGATTTGTATTCAGATTGTATCACTTCATTCTCTGGCCATGGTAATTATTTTTGTCATAAGTCTTTCAAAGTCACCTTGGATCTGTAGTATCCAAACCCAAATCTCTGGGCACCACACACTACCTGATTTGTGGCCCACCATTAAGCCCCTTTTATATTTCTGTCCTTGTCTCTATCCTATACCTTGTCATAGCTTGAAACTGCTTAAGACATGTCTGGGCATTGCTCAAAGGATAGTTTCCTGCCCCCTCCTTCCCTAATCAGCATTCTATATATTCTCCTTGAACCAACACAAGTGTACAAGGTTCAACTCAGGGTTATGGTGCAATGTAGAGACCACCCTGTCTTTTTCCACTGAGTAAGCAGGGTCCCCACACCCTTTGCCCAGAACATGACCCACCCAGTTCTGGGGAATTTCAGTCCCCCTTACCCCATGACCCCTCCACCCTGTTCTGGGAAGCTGACTACAACCCCACACCTTGTGCCCTTCACCCTGCTCTAGGAGGGACCCCCATGTCACAGGAAGGTTGCACCCTTGTACCCTTGTGTCATATTCCCAAATTAGCCCTGAGCTATAGATCTAACCAATGGCTGTTCTTTGCTTCTGAACGCCATGGTTTCTTCTAGCTCTGCTCTGTGATTGTGGTTTTTGTGGTTTTAGCTTTTATAACCAAAGTGGCACCCCCAATGGATCACTACCAATTTGAGTGAGCACTCTGGTAGTCATATGCTTAATTAGTAAACCCACACCTAAATTTTACCTTGAACCCAGGTCTCAGCTTGCTTTTATTCTCTGCACAACAGATCATTGTGTTTCTGAAAATAGTTGTCATTCAAGGCTGATCATCTTACAATATTGATGTTACTGTGCACAACGTACAGGTTTCTACTCATTTTACATTGCATTAGTTCATGTAAGTGTTTCCAAGTATTTTTTTAAATTAAATTTCATTTATTTTAGTTTACATCATTCATTTCCAAGAGATTTTGAGTTACAAATTTTCCCCCTGTCTTTCCCCTACCCACCACCCCAAAACAGCGATCCCATTGTATATTCCCTCCCCCAATCTGCTCTCTCCTATATCCTCCCCCATCACACTTCTAACTTTCCAGTAGGGCAAGATGAATCTCCCTACCCCAGTGCCTGTATACCTTATTTCCCAGTTGCATGTAAATAATAAATAATATTATTATTAATTATATATATATACATACATACATATATATACATATATATATATACACACACACACACACACACACATACACATTTTTTTAACATTTGATTTTAGAAGTTTAAACTCTAGATTCTTTCCCTTCCTCCCTCATCACCCACCCCCACTGGAAACACAAGCAATTCAATACAGTCCATATATATGTAGTTACACAGAACATCTCCACAATGGACATATTGTGAAACACTGACTATATTTCCCTCCTTCCATCCCCAATTCTAATTTTTGAAGTGTCATTTTATTCCATAAGAGTCTGGATCTTTTCTGATTGGTTGCCTTTCCTTTCATAACCTTCTTGTTTTTCCTTGGATTATTCTTATTTTCCTTTTTAGTTTTTCCTCCATCTCTTTCATTTTATTTTTAAAGTCTTTTTTAAGATCTATAAATTGCTTTTGGACAGGTGACAATTTCATATTACTCTTTTGGGGTTTCTTTACTTCAATATCCTCCTCTGAAGATGAACCTCATCATCTCCTGTACATAATAGCTTTCTATCTTTGAATTCTTTCTCCTTTGCCTGTGCATTTTTTGTGGTGATAGCTTGATTATTTGTAGTCACCTCTAGCTGTGGGGTATGGGAAATGGCTCATTTTGCCCCAGATCTTCATTTCTTCTCTCTAGCCTGAAACCAAAGCCAAACCTCCAACGTCCTATAAGTGCCCACAGCCAAGGATTTTCTGCCCTACTGCTTCTGCACTCACTGGGTGTGTATTGTTTCCTTCTCCCTCCACTGTGCTTTGCAGCGCAGCTGGGTCTGGCATTCCTAGACAGCAGAGGTTCCCTGGATCTTCCCAGTCTCAAATACCCAAATCCCTTCAGTATCCTTAGGATGAAAAGTTCCAGTGACTGCAACCCATGCAGTATCTCAAACCAACAAACTGCAAGGCTTGCTGTTTGTTGTTTAAGAGGCTTGCCACTTGCTGTTAAAATGGAACCTAGGGTGGAGGTGTTTACTCTTCACAGGGACCAAACCTTACTCTGGGATTTTTCTTCCCATCTTCTCAAGTTGTCCCTAGAGGAACCAGGTTATGCCCCTGTTCTTATTTCTCTCCAACTACACATTGCTTGCCCTGCATGTTATTTTAACTCTTTTGTGGGAGGAAAATCTTAAGAGCTGGAATTTTCTGACCTACTCTGCTATGTTCCCAGAATCTTCCCTCTATCTAGATAGTCTTTTAACATTATGTGTTCAATCTCATTTTGGAATTTTGTGTTTGGGGCTTAACAACTGATGATGCAGAACCAGCGTGGGCCCTGATTGGATAGGTATTTAGTTAGCTCATAAACTATGTATGTTCTCCATTCAGGGGCTGGCAAATGATAACCTGGCAGGCCAAAATATGGACAGCCACCTGCTTTTGTATAGCTATGAATTAAGTGCTTGGGATTACTGTTATCCCCATGCTCCCAAATTAACCACTTCTGTGGAAGTGGTTAGCACAATCACAGAACACTAGAGCAGCCAAGGGAATAAAACAGCCCTGGGGAAGAAAACTTAGACACAACAAATTGCTTCCCCAGCTGCTTTCCCTTGGGCAAACATGTAGAGACATGCCCTAAGCAGAGAAATTTCTACATAAAAGACAAAAGTAGCCATTTCCTTTGCCCTTAAGGTTTGCTTACCTGTGTCTGAGTTACACTCTGCAGGCAAACTGAACCTTTCTCAAAGTCACAAGTCTGTGGCCAATTTAATAATCCTGCAGCAGTGGTTCCCCTCTTTCCCTACACCCCACTCCTATCTACATATCCCAACTACATGCCCTTGAGGTTCAATTTGAACCAAGATAGTGATCCTTCTAATACCCCAAATGCAACTCTCACATCTACTTCTTATAACCATCCCAAATCTCCTACATCTGTTATTTATGTTTAGAGGCCACTCATCTAGAAAAGGTCAAGACTACTGTTGCCAGTAAGATGGAGGGTATAGCCCTCATTTAATTAGTAATGCGTGGTAAGAAATTGGGAAAGAGGTGTAGTCACAGAGTCCTGGGAAGATTTCTATGAATTGATGTACAGTTAAGTAAAAAGAAGCAGGAAAACAATGTATACAATAACTGCAGCATTGCAAAGAAAAGCAATTTTGAAAGATAATAATTCTGATAAATGCAATTACTGACCAGAGTACCATTATTGTAATATGTTATCTGCTGACTGAGTGGTGGGGAATTTGAGGTGTAGATTAAGATGTAGATTTTTTGGATAACACTAATTTTACTTTGATGATGTTTACTTGTTACAAATGCATTTCCTTTTTTTCTTAAATGAGATGTAGTTTGACAGGGAGAGTGATACTAGCAATTGTGATGCCCATCTCTTCTCAAAAAAAGGGAAGATGATTGCAGTACATTTAATGAACAAAAGAGAACAGAAAGTGGTTTATAAGGAGACATACACAAGCAGAATAGCTTTGAAACTAATATGTTGAACATGTGCATGTATATATATATATATATATATATATATATATGGAAGACTGGTTTATTACAGATTATTAGTTTCATGTACAATTCCTTTTTCTGATGCTGCACATGTAAAAATACTTGTTTGTTGATATTTGCAAAGTTCAGAATTAAGAAAAACATTTTAATTACAAAGTCATGCTATAGAAAACTGAATAAATACATCCCAGGTTTGTGATGGTCCTAATTAATCATTCAAAAAATCCCTATCCTTCAGGAGCTCACATCCTAATGATGGTTACAACATGTAAATAATGAGGTAAATAAGCCTAGATGGAAAATATCCAAAGAAATTAAGGCATTGGCTGGAGGGAGAACAGGAAGAAATTTCCATTTGGTCTTCCATGTGGCTATACTTGCTGAATTACCAATTAATTTGTGCAATTATTAATTGATTTATTTTGACCTAAACAAATGGAAAATTCTCCTCCTGGGAGAAGAGATAAAATTCAGCTACCCACCCTTGCTTTCTACCCTCTACCATCTTTACCTTACATTTAGCAAGAAAACCACAAATAGGGTTTCAAAGAGTCAGATACAACTGGAAAACAGCTGAACAAAAACTGCAATAGTTTACATTCCAAACCCAAATCTAACCTCAGACACTATCTGTGTGATCCTGGGCAAGCCTCTTACCTCTGTTTACCTCAGTTTTCTCATCTGCAAAATAAATCAAAGAAAATAATGGCAAACCACTTTATTATCTTTGCCAAGCAAAACCCAATTGAAGTCACTAAGAGTTAGTCACAGCTGAAATGACTGAACAACAACAATAATTGATATCTCAAGCCAATTCAGGAGTCTAGCATTATCATGAAACTCTAATCTTTCATCACTGTCTTTACTGGGATGTTCAATTAGAACCTCTGGTGGAAGGGTTGCTTTCTACTTTTGGTGTCCACCTGATTAACCAAACTCTCATAGAAACTGTAGCATGTGCAGCAGTCATACCCCAGTAAATCATTATGACAGATGGACTAAAACAGGATGAAGGTAAGTAAGGGATCTCAAAGTCATCAGTGAATTGGGGCAGGGTATCTACCCCAAGCAAGTGATGACTTGCTTGGATAAAAACAATAAGTTCCAAAGGACATGAGTGCATCTCAAGCATGCACTATGGAGTGCTGAGTCTTGGTTAGCTGTTGAAGACATGTCATCCACTGCATCCTGAGCTATTGCCAATCACCTTGACTTTTGTTTTGCTACTGGAATCCAATGATTCTAGAAAGAGAGTAATGCTGATGACTTCAGGTAACTCTGCCTCACTTAAATCTAGTTTATTCATGAGTCAAAAGACATCATCTGTGCCATTTTACCATTTTTGTTTACCTCAAAGTCCCATGGCAATGGGAAAGTGACATAACAGAAGGTGCAGATACATTTGGAGGTGTAGGCATATTCCAGAACATATGCAGCCCAGGACATACGGTCATCTCCTCGCTGGACTAAGGAGCAGTGAGACTTGGCATCTCCCTAGGTGTCTAAGCAGCCTTTTAATACTATACTGATCACCTCTGGCATGACAGACTAGAAAATATGCCCTAAAAACTGTCTACTTCACCCAAACCTGGCCTGCTTACTGCACAGGTGGAGATCCCATCCTGCAGTCAAAACCATCCAAAAAAAGGAACAAAAATTTTTGTGAAGATGATTCAACTCACCTTCCACGGAATGTGTGTGCACTTAAGAAAATTATGAAATCCAGTAGACCTGAAAGATGAACAGATCTTTCTGTGTGATAATTTATCAAGTATTGTATTCCAAATATTCCAGAATGAAATAAGACTGGCAAATGAAGGCCAGTTTACCAAAGTTGGAGCTGGATACAAGTTATTTCTGGAGTGGTTGCACTGATGGGGAGATCCACAAAACTGGTATGGGTTTCATAATCAAAACTAACCTAGGCAACAAGTTTGCATGCCTCCCAAAAAGGAGTAACTAACAGGCTTATGAGAACGCATTGCCACTTGTAAGAATGTGCCATGCAACCATCACCAGTTCATAGGCTCCCACCATGAAAAACCTTGTTGAGGTCAAATAAAAATTTTATGAAGTCCTGGAGACCTTCATCATCAATGTGTCAAAAGAGGCCACTGGGTTACTTTCATGTCAAAGTAGACACAGACTACCAGACATAGCGGGAAGTTCTTAGAAGAAATGGAGGTGGAAACAGCAACAGCAATGGTACTTGCTACTGAAGACTTGAGCATCCCATGACCTCATCACCAACACTGTCTTCTGTTTACTTAAATGCAACAAAACTTCATGTATGCACACTCACAAACATTGTCATTTAATAAATTGTCATTTTAAGGAGAAGAGACAGAATGTGAGAGTAATGAAGGTGATGTGGGGTTCAGGGTGCTAGAATGATAATCTCTGAAGAAATATTCTCATTCAACAAAAGCAACAGCTCCAGTGGAAGATAAATATTAAAAGACAATGTCAATATATTAGAGCACTATTTTGAATGGGAACAACTTTCTGCTAAGCCAACACATAATAAGCAATGGTGGAGCAGAAAAAAAGAGTGGACTGCCTTTAGAAATTTCGTGTACAACACTGTATTTACTCATATGGGTCAGAACACTCACAAACATCAGGACTGGTCTGATGAAAATGCTGAAGAAATTCAGAAACTAATAAACAAAAATTTAGAACTTCAAAGAATTTACCAGCAGGATAGTTCATCCACCTTAAAGAAGGCAGCAGTTAACTCCATCAAATGTAAAGTGCAAGTGGCACTTAGAGAGATGCAGGATCCTTTGCTGAATAAGAAGGCAAATAAAATTTGATTCTACACTGATAGTAACAATCCAAAGTATTTTTATGATGCCCTGAAAGCTATTTATTGGTCAAGAACTATGGAGCATATCAACCTTTTAGTGCTAATGAAGCCACATTTATTAGTGATAAGGACATAGTCCTGGAGAGATGGGGTGAACACCTCCATAATATTCTCAACAGACCTATACATCAATGACCTCAGATTAAATCAATCCCTCTCTAGCTGAACTTCCAACAGAATAAGAGGTTTTGAATGCCATTAGGCTCCTCTTGGGTGGCAAAGTACCTGGTACTGATTCTATTCCAGCTGAGATTTACAAGATAGGAACTACACTGCTCATACAGAAGCTGACTAACGTGTTCCTGGTTATATGTGAAGAGGAGATAATTCCCCAGGAAATCAAGGATGCTTTGATTGCCCAACATTATAAGGTAGAGGGAAATAGATTGTCCTGTGACAATCATAGAGGGGCTTCTCTCTTAATCCTGGTTGACGAGGTTCTTGCCACAGTCCTCCTTAATAGGTTGATCCTTCACCTGGAAATTGGTTTTCTACTAGAGATACAGTGTGACTTCATAAAGGGTCAAGAACTGTTGATGTGTAGTTTGATGCCTGACAACTCTAGCAGAAATGCAAAAAGCATTGCCTCATTTATCGCAACACAATAATACACCATCAAATTAATATACCACAACTTAATCAGTCCTTCCTAAATAGATGAATGGTCCTTTAGTGTTTAATTTGTTTGCCACCAAAAAAAAAAAGACTTGCTACAAATATTTTTGCATGTAAGTACCCTCCTAATTCCATTATCTGCATGTTTTTGCCCAGGACTTGAGGTTTTTTTCTTCCTCAGAAGAATTTACACAACTAAGGAAAATGGTTCAAATTGTCCTTAAATAGTAGTTCTTTTCTCCCTCAGGGGTGTTTCACATAGCTTCTTCCTAGAAAGAGCTGATGGGGCCAATGATAGAATATTTGAAATATACTTTAATTTTAAATGATATGGAAGAGGTGATATTATCTTTTGCCATTATAGTGAATATATATTTTGCTAGATGAAATGGAGACTTTCAGCTGGCTTGGTAGCAATCTTGAGTCCCTGGAAGAAGGTATGGTATAGTCTTCATCTAGCCTGACAGAAAATTTAGGGGCATGGATATAGGTTCATTCCCCTATATGAGGCTTCAATGGAGCGGAACATTTCCATTAATGATCTAGGGAATGCTGATTGACTTACTGTACAGGGCAACTGTTGGTAACAGCTCAGACACATACCATAAGAGACTTAGTACTCTTACATACTTTTCTCCAGTTAGCTTTATCAGTAATAAGAATCAGTAATAGTATGGGGTGTGTTGTCTTTGTTGCTGTGGAACTGATGTTGCTTGGAATAAGAAGACCCATTGTGAACTTCCTCTGCCCTACATGGATTTTTTTTAAAGAGGATTTTATATTGCTTGATATCTATAAACATTCTTTTATTTGCATTGAGATCTTCCTTCTTTGTTGCCTAGGCTAGATTTATTCCTAACTTGAGAATTATTCAGTATGGCACCTAAAACCATTAAGTGGTGGAAAGTGTTCCATAGGATTTTTGTAAATTTACCAAAAGGTGACATATGACAGGAAAAAGAGCTGTTTTATGTAGCTGGAGTTGATTTCCCTTAAAGAGAGTAAGAAGTCTGCCCTTGGGATTTGGTTGGCTGAGAACACTATGGATATAAAAAATAAAATAAAATAAAATAAAACAGCCTACAAATGTTAATATTCCTGAGGTTTTGCAGAACTTCGTCTCCTTTTGGAGATATCTTTTTCTGACTCAGCTTTGCATATGGAGAGAGGTCTTTTTTAAAGTAAATTGTTTCATTTTTATTTTATTGTGAATAAACTTATTTTACTGAATTTATAGGTCACAAATATTTTATTATGTAATCATAATCTTAAATCATTAAACTGAACTGAACTAATCCTGTCCAAAAGAAAGAAAAGAGGTACAGAAAGACAGACACAGACAGACATAAACAGAGACAAAGAAACAATGTCCTGTTCACTCATATACATATATATATACATATATATACACACATACACACATGTGACATAGGTCTTTCCTGTTTTTCACAAGCCTAACTCAAAAACAAAAAGTCATTTCTTTAAGACACAGTTAAGAGATGGGTTGCCCATTCCAAGTACTAGACTACTTCTATCATGAGACTGTCCCCCGAACCCACCATCCTTTCCCCCTCAAAATGATTTAATCTCCCTGAGTAGGGCCAGAATTAGGGCCCCAACTCCATTTGCCTCATGATGGATATGGAAGATTAGGTGCTAAGGAAAGAGACTCACTGTTTATGAGGGTCTTCTTCTGGTATGCCTGTCATTGTGGTGTGCTGACAAAGGGGATAGATGGTAAATACAGTACAGGCACAGGTCTGGGACAGTAGATTCTTGGGCAAGATTGTAATAAGGAAGTTGCACAAAGGAAAGATGAAAGTCACCAGATTCAGTCCCTTAGCAGGAAAGCAAGAAAGCAGGAAGTGAGAGTTCCAGAAACATTATTGTCTGTAACATTTTGCCAAGAAATGGCATTGCTCCAAATAATTTTGGGTTCATGTGGAGTTACATCACATTTTGGTAATTCTTCTCTAGCTTCAATACAAAGAAATATATATTCATGCAGAATTACTCTTTACTTGCTATATTTTCAAGTAAAATGCTTTCAATCTGATATCATATGATGTAATATCTTGTGAGAAAATGGCATGAGTTAACTAGTTTGATTGTTAGAAATGTATTATACTACATTTTTATGCACTGGGGCCATGAATTTGGAATTGACTTTATTTCCTGCTGTGAGTCTGAGAACATGTGGTTGATGATATCAGGTTTTCAGTCCCACATGTCTTATATTGATTTACCAGAATAAGGAAACTTCACTATGGCTCTGGAAGAACTTTAGTGTTCTGTCCTCCTGACTTCAGAGCAAGCCCAAGGAGGATGATTTTATAATGCTAAAGAAAAAGTCAGAGAGTCAGGGACTAAATAGAAAGAAAACTGTTTTCTACATGAGTTAATGAAAAGTATCATTGCTCCGTGGGCCCCGTAAGTACCACAGGTAGCTGACATTAGCATGTTTAGTAATAACACAAAGGAATGAGAAGTGTCTTTTGTTTTGCCTTTTCTCCCAATGGGTCATAAAGAGTTAGACAATCTGATTCTGCTCATGACAGTCTTACAAAAATGAATCCTTTCTTCTTGTAGTTATCTGAATTTTAACCCAGGATTTTGCTGGCAAGAGACATTTTATTCACATAAACTATTTTTTCTTAATTCTTTATAAAATATTTTCAGGTGTTAAATAAAAGATTCTCTTACATTAGCACATGTTTTAAAATGTAAATGAAAACATTCTGAATTTTTTCAGATTTTTATAAGTAGACATATTGAACTGCAGTTGCCTAAGACATATTCTTTTCATAATCACCTACATTGGCTCTTTGTTGTCAGGAAGAACATAGGACCTCCTGTGAACATCTAGTCTCTCCTTGGCCAAAATGAGCTACTATGAAAGCTTCCAGAAATACCTCCCTTATTACAGGAGAGCAGCTTATATGGTGGAAAAAATGGATCAGAATTAAAAATTAGTAAATTCATTCATCTTGATTTAAATGCAAGTAATCTGTTTCAGATTCCAGTATGACTGTTATTTTCTATAAAACAGGAGTCAATAAGAAAAATATTTTGAAAAAAATAAAGTGGATTAGAGCCAATTTAAAATACTTTCCCTCTCCATTTTTATTTCCTTAACAAAATGTGGCTGGTGTGATTGACTAGTCTTTCCAATTCAGTTTGCACTAGTCTTTAGTGAGAGAACACAACAAGGAATCCACAGTGGAAATTTCATGACTCACTGCACATTGACAAAACCATCTGCTAAGATATGAACTGGCCAAGCACAGATGTTCCACCTGGGACTTCTTTAGAGTGATCCATTTACAGAGGTTAGGTCAGAGTTGTATTCTTCTGTTAATGATATCTTATTAAAAGAGATATATCCTTGAGTAGAAACTTTAGGGAAATGTATTTTAAAAAAATAAACACCTTAAATATTTTCTTAGAAAAATGTTAATGCAGCCATCATTTGGACCTCTGGGAACTTCCTATTTTAAAAGCAAACACTACAAATTAATTTATTCTTGATGCCTATTAATGAACTTGGGCTACTGTTCTCTAATCTTCCTTTTGGAATTTATGAACAATAATTCAAATGCTAAGTACTCAGACAAGCATGCTGAAAGAGTGCCCGATAGCACCATAAGTAAGAATAAGAAGACTTTTTCCTACCCTTCCTTCCATTCTGCTGAAGTGCTGAGAGACAAAATATCTGGGTATGGGCTTCCTATCTGGAGCTTTTCTAGACTGTTAAGGTGCATCTTATTTAGGAGTACCTTTCCTTCATCACTGTGGAGGATTTGTACCTTTTACCTTGCCCGTTGTAAAGCAAGATGCCAAATCCTAACCCTGTTTCCAGATCCAAGCCAAACACATCATTCTGAAATAGACAGGGTTCCATGCTGTTACTAGCATTGTTTAGCTGTGCAATTAAGAGAATCGTTAGTGTGTCTCTTTTGGTCAATAGTCAGCCACAGTGATCACTATGGAGTGATGCACTAATTTAGAGCAATGACAATCATGTATGGAGGGGGGAAAAAAGGTGAATCTAAGGGAAATGACTCAATTAGCAAAGAAATATAATGAAGCTCTACAGAAAAGCTACATATATGGGTTTCCCCCTGTAGTGATAAAATGAGTGATACTGATCAGCTTGACACTTTCCATATAAACCTTACAGGTGGCTTGAGGAGAACCTTGATGACATTAGAGTGTACAATCTAATCTAGGCTTGGGAGACTTGATAGAATACAAGCTACTTGAGAAGAGGTATTTTTTCTTTCATTGTTTTCTCCTTTTCATCCCTCTTGACACCTAACACCTTTTATGGCATAAATAGGTACTTAACATTAGTTGTGATCTATTGATTGTAAACTTCTATTGGTAGATAATTCAAGAAGGATCTGTCCATAAGATACCTGACTCACAAAGCCAGAAATGCGCAGGCCAATTTGTAATATAAAACTAATTTATTAATTTAAACGGTGTATATATGTTTCCAAGAACTAGAGAGTTCATGTTTATTAGAGAAGATACCTCCCTAACCTATCCACATGCCTGGGAAAATAAATTCATGAAGTAATTCAAAGACCATTTGATAAGCATGGGATTAGAATCCATAGCATTTAATAGAGGGAAAGTGGTAAATTCCCACATTTATAAATAAATAGGCAAAATATAACAATGACACTACAAGATACAGCTTTCTACTAATAGGATTGTTTGTATCAGAAATACATAGTAGCTTTCACCAAACAAAATAATCCATTACTTAAAAATAATCCCCAAGAAGGGACATTCCAGGTCTATCACCATAGGGTGATAGATCGGTAGGATCAGTAGGAACTGGGTAAGACACAAAGGCAGAACCCTCTGCAGGGGCAGCAGCTACTCCCAGGACTACCCATCCACGGCTTGGAAATTTAAGAACAGCCTATCTGAACTTTCAGGGACCAAGATGGCAAAGTGAACCCCGGCTGCTCCAATTCCTCCCTCAGACCCAAAACAACAGTAATTATTGCCCCAGAGGAAAATTTTAAACAGTAAAGGCTTAGGAGCCCTGGAAAAAGGGCAAGGCTAAGGTCCTGCCTCAAAATGGGAAGGAAAGCAGGCTGCAAAGACAAAGACTCTGGAATTCTATTACAGTGAGAGAGAGAAATCAAACTCAGAAGGAGAGAGTATTGACTCCACACTCCACAAACACTGAAGCGTTAACAGGGACTATGACCTGGTCTCAAGCACAGAAGGCATTCCTAGATGAGCTCAAAAAGAACTTTGAAATCTGGCTTATAAAAACAAAATTGCAAAAATTTGAAAGAATTACAATGAAGAGAACAGCTCCTTAAAAAGTAAAATGTGTGAAGTAAAAATGAAATCTGAGCATATGGAAAAGGAGCCTCAAAAACTAACTGAGGAGAATAATTCACTAAAAACTAGAATCAACCAAATTGAAGTCAATGATTCTATGAGGAACCAAGAATCAGTCAAAAAAACCATCAAGACTGAAAAATTAGAAAAAGAGGTAAAATATCTCAATGGAAAAATAACTGACCTGGAAAACAGATCCAGGAGAGACAATATGACAATCATTGGTCTACCACAAAATCATGATGAAAAAATGAGTCTGGACAATATCTTCCAAGATCTTATCAAGGAAAACTGACCTGAGATCCTAGAACCAGATGCTAAAATAGAAATCGAGAGAATCCACCAGACACCTTCTGAAAGAGATCCCAAATTGAAAACTCTGTGAAACATTGTGGCCAAACTCCAGATCAGGTAAAGGAGAAAATACTACAAGCAGCCAGAAAGAAACAATTCAGATATTGTGGAACCACAGTAAGGATTGCCCAGGATATGGCAGCCTCAACACTGAAAGATCAGAGGAACTGGAATATGATTTTTTGCAAGGCAAAAGAGCTCGGGCTACAACCAAGGATCACCTATCCAGAGAAACTGAGCATAATCTACCATGCAAGGTGATGGACATTCAGTGACATAACAGAATTCCAGATCTTCCTGATGGAAAAGCCAGAGCTCAATGGAAAATTCAACTTCCAATTACAAGACCCAGGAGAGACATAGAAAGATAAATAAGGAAACACACACATACACACACACACACACACACACACACACACACACACAACTTGTTATTTAACAAGAGCAAACTGTTTACATCCCTCTATGGGAAGCTGATACCTGTTAATATCTCGAACTCTATACCTATGGCAACATCTAAAAGGGATATAGACAAATAGAGGGTGTGAGTATAAACTATCCAAAATGATGATAAAAATCCTTATTAAGGGACTGCAATGGAAGAAGAGGAAAGAATGAAGCCAAAAAGGGTAAATTATACTACACAAAGAGGTATAAAAACAATATAGTAGAGGGAAAGATGGGAGGAAGATGAGAATTATATGAGCCTTTCCCTCACTGGTTCTGGTACAAGGAGGGAATAACACAACCAGTTAAAGATAGGACTCTATCAAGAAGAAACATAAAACTTATCATAATAGAGGGAAAGAGGGGAGGGAAAGGAGCACTGCATGAGTTTTATTCTCATCAATCTTTGTCCAAGGAAGAAATAATGTACAACATTGAGTATAAAAATCAATCCTATCCTACAGGCAGTAGGAGTGGGGAAGGGGCACAAAAGGGGGTGGGTGGTAGAAGGCAGGGAAGAAGTAGTAAGAGAGAAGGGTAGAGAAAGGGAGGGGGGCAGATAAGAAGGGAATGCTGTGGGAGGCAACGGTCAAAAGGAAAACTCTTAAGAAGGGGAAGGGAGAAGGTGAAAAACAAAAGCATAAACAGGGGAGGGAATAGGATGAAAGGAAGGACACAAATGGTAATCATAACTGTGAATGTGAATGGGATGAATTCTCCCATAAAATGGAGGGGGATAGTAGAATGGATTAAAAACCATAATCCTACAATATGCTGTTTACAAGAAACACATCTGAAACAGAAGGATATACCCAGGGTAGGTAAAGGTAAAAGGCTAGAGTAAAATATATCATGCCTCAGCTAAAGTAAAAAAAAAGCTGGTGTAGCAATCTTTATCTCAGATAAAGCAAAAGCAAAAATAGATCTAATTAAAATAGATAAGGGAGGAAAAAATAAAAAGAAAAAAAATGAATATCCTGATTATTAAGGTTAAATGAGGCATAAAATTGGAAGAGGTTTACTTTGCCACTGCCATGGAAGTTGCCCTGGCCTTGGATAAAATGAAAGAGGGTGTCCTTACAGATGGAGGAGGTACTTTAAACATTCCTGTTTCTTAGTGACACTAATCTGATCACATCAAGGCCTAGAATATTCCAAGCTATGTCAATAAGATCAATGTTCATGAAAAAGAAATCAGACTAACAATACATAAAGGGAATTAGCAAATGAATGAAAAATGCCTGTGGTCCAGATTATGAACAATTATGTGGTACAATTCAAAAGCTAATACTTTGTGGTACATATATCTAGGAGAGACTCTGCTGGGCAGAATAGGAAGAATGGAGAAAGCTGGATTGCATTTGGCAAAATATGCCTTACTTTTAATTATTCTTGACTGTCCCTTAGCACAAAATCCATTCATTTTAAGAGCAATCATTTCCTGGTGATACTATATGACAACAAATCATGGAACTCTACAATCTCTAGATAATCAAACAAAATATCAAAAGTGGAAAAGTGGATTATCGATGCAAGTATACTGTGTCATACTTCTAATGCTGACAAGAAATGGTTAAAAAAAAGAACTTCATCCAGGAAATACAAATCAGAAGAGTAATGAGGGTGTTGTTGTAGTGAGTTTAAAATATGACAAACTGACTGTAGCGAGGATCCCCATAGAATAAAAAAAACAACTTACTAGAGGAAGATGACTAACGTGGTGTGTTCATCATCATTGTAGGATCTATGGGAGAACAAGGACAAAAATTTTACAGACTGAGAAGATACTGGTGGTGTCTTCAAATCCTCAAAAGATTCAGATTTGCTGATGTGAACTTCTAACTTCTTTGGGGAAAGGTTTTAGTGCAAAAAAGTAAGAGAAAAAAAAGAAGAAAAACCTGATGTGAAATAGGAGAATTGAGTAATATTGGTAATGTGTAGGGAGCCTGGATTCATAAAAGAGGCTAGAGATTAAAGAGAGATGGTAATTTGGAGAAATGTGGACAAAATTGAGGAAAATTTCAAAGACCAAAATCTCCTGCCAGATTTTACTTCAGCTTTTGTGAGAGAAAGTTAAAAGAAGAAAGAGAGTCAAGAAGGATTTAAAATTGAGGAGGGTTAATGAATAGGTACCTGCAGATCTCAAGAAGGACTTATAAAGAAAGAGATAAAGAATGGAACTGGCAGGACAAAGTAAATGAGAAAAGTTAAATGGAACAATTTGGTAGGTACATCAAATTTGTAGAGTGTATGGGTGGATTGGGCAGACTGATAAAAATAAGTAGGAATTTGGATCAAAGAGACAGAAAAGTAGACTTTATGTAGTTCTTCTTAAGATTAAGGAAGGGAAATTGGATGGGGCTATAAAGTTAACCACACTTGATAATAGGATTTTAATCAATTGTTTAAAGGTGATATGAAAATATCCACCAGTTATGGGGGGGGGGGGGGAGGATGCCTAAGAATGTCAGTCAGTATAGAGAGTGAGTAAAATTTTTCAGTCACTTACATTCAGTATGATGTTTACATCTCTGTCACTGCCTAGTGGCTGATCTCTGTGTTTCCAGTGTAGGGACTTGAAAAAAGCATCTCCACAATTCAACTTAACAGAGCCAAGAAAAAAAGGAAGGAAGGAAGGAAGGAAGGAAGGAAGGAAGGAAGGAGAGAAGGAAGGAAGGAAGGAAAGAAAGAAAGAAAGAAAGAAAGAAAGAAAGAAAGAAAGAAAGAAAGAAAGGAAGGAAGGAAGGAAGGAAGAAAGAAAGAAAAAGAAAACAAAAGTTTTATGCGTGGAAAATGGGGAAGATCTCAATTCAGCATGAAGGAGAAAAATCTAAAGTAGAGGAGGGGAAAATAGACCTTTATTAAGAAGTCAAAAAAAAAATCATGCAAAGAAGTAATGGCAAGAAAAAGATAAGTATATATTTGGGAAAAAAATGGCAACAAAAACATTTTTATGCTCTTACTGAACATGAGGTAATAGGACATATTAACTGAGAGGAAATAGCAGAAGAGTCATGGTTAGGAATTTCTTGCCTAATAGCCATATTTGTCCACCCAAAATACACAGTGAAGATGTTTATAAAATTCTTGTTACATGTGTCAGAAACATAGGTAACAATTCAAGATTTCTTAAAATTGATGACCACTACTCACTTCTAGTAAGCAAAAATTAAATATAAAAGGAATATAAAAAGTATTAAGGATAGCAGAGTTTTAGGTCAGAGGTAAAAAGGTGTATTTTTCTCACTGCTGTACAATGAACACAAATGATTGATTTGGAATTAGGAACAGGTGACTTGAGAAGGTGGGGTTTAAAAATAGAATTGACATTTCTGAACCATGACTAAAACAGACTACTAACCAAGAGAGAGAATAGCTTACAGAGCTTTTAAAAAAAGTGTGTATTTTTCCAAGTGTCTTTCAAAGCCAATGAAAAGAACTTGAAACCAAAGAAGATTAGGAAGGAGGCATAAAGCCCCTCCTCGAATATAGATAGATAGATAGATAGATAGATAGATAGATAGATAGATAGATAGATAGATGTATATATATATATATTCTCCTCCCAATATACCGTGAATGGTAGCTATAATTAAGAGAGAAGTAGTTACATGTAGTCATGGATAAGAAGCTGAGCTGGCATTAGGAAGATCTAAGTTCAAATCTAACCGAGACCCTTACCAGTTCTGTCAATCTGGGGAAGTCCCTCAACAGAGGTATGCCTCAGTTTCCTCAATTGTAAAGAGAGATAATAATCACATCTAATAGAGTTGTTATGATTATCAAATTAGATACTATAGCCTAGTACCTAGTTCATTGTAGGCACTTAATAAGTGTTTTGTTCTCTTTCTCTCTCCCCTCTTTGTATGTCTGAATATGTGTATTACAAAATGACCAAATTAAAATAATGATTATATAAAATACATTTATCTCTGGGTTATTATAGTGATTATAATAAGACAGTTACACTTTTGTTGGTAATATTACCATGTAATTATAATCTTTCATTGTAATACCTGTATAGCTACAATATAGCTTAAATATGGTATATTTATTCATTAGTTTCTATATATTTGAAGATTAATTTTATAGATAGAAAATAATACAATATTATATATTTTATGGAGAAATGGAGCAGGGGGTGTTTTTCATGATATTATCTGTAAAGCATTGCCTCACTTATACAGTGAGGGGGGAAAAATGTATTGAATCTGTGTATTTCCTAGAAAAAGCCAGTGTTCAGTTTAAATCACTGTCAGAAGACACTTTAAACTGCTGTTTGGTTTTTTTGCCTGTTTGTTTTGGTAGGACTCAAGTAGAGCGCTGGGCTTTAAGTCAGGAAAACATGTTTCTGAGTTCAAATCTGACTTCAGACACTTAATGAGCTGTGTGATCCTGGGCAAGTCTCTTAACCTTGTATGCCTCAGTTTCCTCATAGGCAAAAAATGGCTAGAAAAAGAAAAGGAAACCACTCCAGTATCTTTGACAAGAAAACCCTCAAATTGGGTCATGTATCATCAGACAAGACTGAAAAATGACTGAACAACAAGAAGTAGAATAAAAGATTGGATGGGTCATTTGTCTGGCACAGTGTGAAGTACTTGTATTTTTTATAAAGCTATTTTTCTAAAAGCTTACATAGGTCACAGCAAAATAGGAGCAAAATTGTGAATGTATTTTTATTTCCTGGGGAAACTTTTTGGTAAATCATCTAGAATCTGACCTATTATAAATTATTTCTTTAGGATAATACTTAAAAACTATGACATTATGGATATCCCCCACTTTTTAGAGAAGATTTGTGAAATTAATGTGTATGTATTCTTAAAATTATCAAAATTAAAATCAAAGATAATTGATAACATCTCTGAATAGGAATTTCAATGTTCAACAAAGGCATCAGTGAGGGATATTCTTAACTCTGTCTGACCTATACTCCTTTGGTGTACTTCTGTTCAATTAAATTCAATTTTTAAAAAATCAATTTAAAAATTATTTATTAAATACTTGCAACATATGAGGGATTGCTTATGCAAGTGATAAAAAGCAATATAGTTTTCCCAAATCCTATAAGGAGCGTAGAGTCTTCTAGTGAAGCAATATCTACATTAAAAAAGGATAAGATTAAAAAAAAGAGAAGGAAAAGGAAGAGACACAGAACTAGACTGTAGGATAATTTGAGAAGAGAAAACATTTTTAATGAGGGAGGGTTTCATGGATAAAGTGGTGACTGAACTGAGGAATAAAGGAACACAAGGTATGTCAGAAAGAAAAAAAAAGATGATTGAGTAAATACTTGTGTTAGGTGACTGCAAAGGTAGAAATGGCAGAATGAGAGAAGGACTAACAGTTAGGTTTGCATGGAGCATAGAGTGGGCAAAATGTAGTTATGAATAACAAGTTTGGAAAACTAAGCCAAAAACAAACTAGAGAAGAAACTTTAATTCCAGAAAAAGAAGTTAGCATTTTGTTCTACCCCTAACTGAAATTAAAAGTAATATCCTAGCATCACCCTCATTTTGCAAAGGAATAGTCTATTTAAAGACAGTTATTTAGTTGCTTTTAAATTTTTTCTTCTAAGATAATTCTAACTACTTTTACCTCTACTTAAATGTGAAATTTTCTGATCCTCAACAATTATTCTAAATATGTTTTAGCTTAGAACATTTTTTTAAAAATTAAAATTGAACATAGCTGCTGTTATCTGACCTTTAATTATTACCATCCAGTCACTGAT
Source organism: Pseudochirops cupreus (assembly GCA_028627135.1). NCBI lineage: Eukaryota > Metazoa > Chordata > Mammalia > Diprotodontia > Pseudocheiridae > Pseudochirops > Pseudochirops cupreus. The sequence goes on from CM053580.1 coordinate 92,411,343, forward strand.
GTGCTTTTTATGAGTATGAGTTAAACCATTGTTTCCTAATTCTTTGATGGAAAATTTCCCAAAAGGACTAAAAACACAGCTTTACCAATTATATCAAAACTAAATATATTTAAGTATATAGTTATTAAAGAGTTGTTTGGCACCATGAGATTTCACATATCTTTAATTAGATTTGAGATTTTTATGTAAAGTCAAACCTGTGAGATATGGCATGGACTTGTAATACTCTTGATGAGTTTAAGTCCATGCACCAATGAATAGATTACAGTCATTCATATATATCATTTTTCATCTGTGACAAGTATATTGATAATATCTTTCATTGAATAACGTATCCTAGCATAATTTAATATTATCTACTAATACACATTGATTTTTTTAATTTATAAAACCAATTTTGATTCCTAAATGTTAGTGCATCAAAAATGCAAATAACACACTTTAAATGATGCTATGTATATTACCATGGTACATGTTATATTACTAACTAATGTCTCTACATTATCTCAAAAATGATTCAAAATATAGATAATAAAAATGCAATGAATATTTTCATATATATATGTTTTTGTCTATATATGTGCATGTATATGTATGTGTGTGT
>CM053580.1:92412446-92423023 GCA_028627135.1 Pseudochirops cupreus
TTAGTTTAAATATATATGTACATGTATATGTATATATACATACATAAATAAATATTTGTGTGTTATAAAAATGGAGAGTACCCCTCTGGTATAACAGAACTGAAAAGGTGAATGCTTCTATCAAACTTTGGATATGGCTCTGTAAAGATATTTACATCTCTCTAATACTCTTGCAGAAATTACCTTTAACCTTGAAATAATAGCCATATTTACCTTCTGAATTTCTCTAGGAAGGAAAGAAGGAAGGAAGGGAGGGAGGGAGGGAGGGAGGGGGGAGGAAGGAAGAAAGGGAGGGAGAGAAGGAGGGAGGAAGGGAGGGAGGAAGAAAGGAAGTAAGGAAAGGAGAGAGGGGGGGAGAAAGGTAGGGAGAGAGTAGTAAGGGACCTTCCTTTATTTCCTGACTTAGTATTTACAAAATAAAATGTAAACTTTGTCAAATGAATTTTTAGTAAGATTATGCAAGGATAGCACTATATTTAGGTGAAACAGAATTGTGAAGCTTGCTGTACAAATGATACTGAAAAGAAAACATCCTTCAATTGCCACAATTAGATGCAAAACACAGTATTTTGCCTTTCTTAGAGTGGCTCACAGAGTGTAACTGCCTGACATAAAAACCCTTTCTTGTCTCAATGATGCTACTATAGGGAAGCATTAAAAGTGTAGAAGCAAAGGGGCGTATGTGCATTAAAACTTAATGCTTCTAGAATACTGGTATGCACGTAAACCACCCAAGATTTTTTTAAATGCCTTTATCTCTAACCATGAGAGGGCTTTTGTACCTTGAGTTACCTTGATCTTCATTAGTGCCACCAAAACTTGAATAGATTTTTTGGATAGGGTTATTACAGAAATTGAACCTTAATTGGAACTTAATCTCCATAATTATGCATAATTACCCATGTTTATTACTCCTACGATGAGGACACATTTTTCTTTAGCTGTGAGGCAAAGTGAGTTAAAGCTTCCCAGACATCATTGGATAATATGATTGTATGCACTTCACTGACTTTATTTGGCTGCACAGTTTTAACATTCAATCAGGAAAAAAAAATACTTGAAATGCTTGGCCTCTAACTTCACTGAAGAACATAAATGGAGCAAATAAGGGCTAATTATGACAGATATCAACCTTTAAGTACACTTATTCCTCAAATGGATACAAAAAGAAATGAAGAAGTATAGAATGTATTGGCTAGTCTTCTATGTCTCCATTTTAAAATAATTAGACGACCAAATGTGCAGACACTTGGGGAATGAGGGTTAAAATAATATCATTTAATTTATTTTTTACTAACTCACATTCATCTGGGAGATTAATTTTCCAGGTCTTCCTAGAGCACAAAGCTGGAGGAGAATTAACTGAAAAAGTACTGTGAATTCAAAATGATAATTCATGGGTAATGCCACATCAGTGAGAGTTCAATTTGCAATTTTCAATATTTACTTAAACGTTTTTTTTTCATTACTCTTTATGCTTGGTCATTCTTTTCATTAGACATTTGGGTATCATTATCAGTAGGTAGCATTTGTTGAGTGCCCTTAAATGAATTGCATAGGGCTGCATGTTAACCTCTTGTTTATATGTGGAAAAATTGAAGGATAAGAATGACTCAGAAGAAACAATGTAGGTTTCTGGAAGGTTTCTGGAAATTTTATATGAAGACCAAAGAGAATGCACTAAATGAATAATACTTCTTGCTAAGAGTTAATGACATTTGTGACAAGGACACATTTCATGGAGGTGAAGTCACAGAGGTTCTCATTAGATTAGGTAACATCTGGACAAAGACTGCACGAAAAATCCATGACAAATGACTTCATGTGTGGGTGTCATTCAATTCTAATGCTTTGCAAACTGGATGTATGGTCCTGTAAATACTTACCTTTTAATAAACCTTAAAGGGAGTGAAGGTATTTTTGGTTAAGTTTTTAATATCAATTTTATTTTATTTTTTGTCTCTGAAAAAAGTTGTCACTTGAGTATAGTTCTTCTTGGAGAATCCTTTCATTTTGTGGCTAAGATTTATAGCAACAGTGGTTCTATGGTCTCAGTTCATATTTATGGGTTACTTAGGAATCCTCACCAGTCATTAAAGTGATGGTTGCTGCAACCCTACACAAAGAGTACCTAGTGTTGTTGGAGTCCTTGGTTAAGAAGATAGGTTCTCTCCTGACTCCCTAGAGAGAGCTGGTGTTATCAGCTATGGTGTAATGGAAAAGTACACATAATAGACCTAGGGAAGGCTAGGATATCTATGACACTTAATAGCTGTGTGACCATGAGCAAATCATCAATGTTTTCTGTATCTCAGTTTTGTTTTCTTTAACAGTTGGGTTATAATGGCACCTATCTAAAGAGATTATGGCCATCAAATGATATGCATATTTAAAAGTTTCCAGATCTTCAAGTTCTATGTAAGTAGTCTTAAGATTTTACTGGATTTCTTTCAGGTAGATCAAGAAATAGAAGTCCTAATCAGTTGTAAGTCAAGCGACTTTGCATCGAAAAGCATTCACTGAACCACCTAAAAAATCCAAAGCACATCATAGGGAATATGATCACCCAGGTTATAATAAAATTTTACTATAAATATGGACTTTCATCTTACATCTGTTATGGGAATTTTTTATTCCCTTTTATTATTTGGGAATCAGGACCATTGTTTCTACCAATTTTGGTTAACTACAAGTCTGTCTTAATATTAATTTCACTACATTACCTCACAGCTATCAGATTGGCTATATGAGGAATATGATAAATGTTGGAGAAGATGTGGGAAGACTGGGACAGAAATGAATTGTTGGTAGAGTTGTGAACTTATACAACCATTCTGGAGGGCAATTTGGAAAGATGGTCAAAGGGTTATCAAACTGTACATACATTTGGATCTAGCATTTCCACTACTAGGTCTATACCCTATAGGGATAGGGCCTATTCATACAGAAATATAGCATCTTACTGGCCTCATTGTTCAAATGCCAAACAAACACTTGCCAAAAAGACTATTTTATGGAGAACTCACACAGAGCAAGCTCTCATCCAGTGGTCAGAAAAAGTGATACAAGGACATTCTCAAGGTCTCTCTTAATTTTGGAATTGATTATGTCACATGGGAAATACTGGAACAGGCCTACACAGCATGACTTACCTTCATCAGAGAAGGTGCTATGCTCTATGAGCAAAACAGACTTGAAGTAGTTCGAAAGAAACAAGATTTGTGCAAATATAGTGGTTATACTCCAAATGTTCCCATGGACTATTTGTGTCCAACTGGTGGTAGAGTATTCTGAGCTCCTGTGAGTTTAATCAGTCCCAGCCATTCATATTGAATCTTGACTCTAACAGTTGGACAATCGCTATAAAGTATCCAAATTAGCAGACATTCTTCATGCATTTCCTGTGTGGATAGAAAAATCAAACTCTTGATTCATTTTGATTCACTGCTAGAAGGCTGTGATATTTCTTGGAACATGATACAATTAACAAAGTGTTCTACAAACAAGAGTGTGTGAAGGACTTTGCCATTTATGAGGGCTGCCTACCTCTTCACAGTAGTAAATACTTTAGGTAATCATACATATTCTTTTAGCCTCACCTGCCGTTTATTACCAAAGGGTCATTAAAACTGTGTATGTGTGTGTGCGTGTGTATAACAACAGTACAATATTCACAATGCCCATGGTGACTATAAATATGTTGATGTAGTTGTGAATGACAAAATGCAATGGGCTGTCCACATGGAGGATATAACCAACACATTTATTTAAATACCAGAAAGCAAAGTCCCCAAACCAGAAAGACAAAGCCAATATGGTAGCGAAGGCATTGATACAGATAGTTAATGCAGTAAATACCCACATTCCCAAGCCTTCAAAACAAAACAGGCTCCCTCAGGCAAAGATTCTCCTCTCCTCACTCATTGCAACTGCTTAGCCTCCATGCTGCTGCATCACTCCCAGCCATTCTGGCTCCCAGCAATTCCCATTCCTGTCAGCTCTCAGCAGAAGTCCTCCACAAAAGCTCTGGCTGGCTATCAGAAAAAGTTTGTGCCATTGCTGCCTCCTGTACCTTTGCTACCACCACCTCTTGCAGTCAAGGAGCTGGCTCCAGCCCAGCCCCTACTGGGCTCCAGCTCCTTCCTGACCCACTCTTCCTGCTGCATCAGCAAGTTCAAGGGATATGGAAGATGTTCAAATCCCTTTACCATTGCAGGGGGTGGGGGTGGGGAGAGAGAGGAAAGTAGAGAATGAAACTATATTTTAAAAAAATCTTGAAGAGAATTGGTGTCTGTAAAAATACCTGTAAGGTGAATTTTTGTCCTACAGAACTGCATGCTTTTCCATAATTAGCAAATAGTATTTTATATTCTTTATATCTTATAGTTAATTATGAGATGATAAAAATGTGATATACATATCTTGCAAAAGCCTGCTTATATCCTAATTCCCTCATCAATGATGCCTCTATCTTCATTTGCAGATGATTCTAAAAAAAAAGTTATCTATAAATGAGAAAGGAGGCATATAGGTTAGGAGTTACTGAGGTTTTCTCAATAACCTTGATTCAGAATAAATATGGTTTGAATTTTTGCATATATATAATGCATATACACATGTGTGTATGTGTGCATAGAAAGGTAGATAGATAGATAGATAGATAGATAGATAGATAGATAGATGGATAGATTGACAGACAGCAGCTCCTTTGTGGTGACAAGGAATTGAAAATTGAGTGGATGTTCATTAATTGGGAAATGACTATGCAAGTTCCAGAATATGATTGTGATGGAATACTGTTGTACTATAAGAAATGATCAAGAGGATAGTTTCAGAAAATTCTGGGAAGACTTATATGAACTGATGCAAAATGAAATGAGCAGAATCAGGAGAATAGTATACATAGTAACAGCAGTATTGTATGATGAACAACTCTGAATGACTTAGCTATTCTCAGCATTACAATAATTTAAGACAATTTTAAGGGTCTCATGATGAAAACTGCTATCTACCTCCAAAGAAATAACTGGAGTCTGAATACCAACTAAAATATAGTATTTTCTGCTTTCTTTCTTTTTTTATGTGAGTTTTCTTCCATAAAATTACTAAGATGGAAATGTGTTTCACATGATTTCAGATTGCTTGCATGGAAGGGAGAGAGGAGGGAGGGAGAGAATTTGGAACTTAAAATATAAAAAAAAGTATTAATGTTAAAAATTGTTTTTTACCTGTAATTGGTAGAAAATAAAATATTTTAAAAATATATTAACCTTACCCAACAAAATCCTGCCCCATGGAATGTGGAAATGTATTTAGAGCCTTAAACATTCCTTAAATTAGAAGCCAGAGCAAGAATCTCAAGGATTCTTAATTCCTTGGTGAAATATAAATCCTCTTCCTCAATCAGTCTATTTATAAATCCTCTAAAAGTAGTTTATGCTATAATTGGCATGTTTTACCTATATGGTTTGTTTGTTGAAGTTTGTTTCCTTTCAGGATTATGACTGTTTAACTAAGTTTCTTCAACTTTTATGACGTTGAAGAAAGCATGGGATTATGGCTCTATATTCTCTATAACTTTTATGACCCAAGAAGAATGTACAAGACTGAAGTATGTAAATGAATTATTTCTCCATCATTCTGACATAATTTTGCCTATAGGAAGCTTTGTCAGAATTTTCATGAAGGTCCAGGATGTTTCTAAGGCCTGAACACATGCTCAAATATAAAACTAAAACCAAGGTTTTTACTTCCATAATTTCTGTGTTATGGTAAATACATATTTGGCAGAAGTTACCAGCACACGAATTCATAGAGGAGATACTTTTCTTATAACACAAGTGAATTTCCATTCACCTTGTTTGGGAGTGAATCTATCTTAAGTATTAATATATGAGCAAATCTAAGTTTACTTCAAGAGTAGTTAGGCGGCACATTGGTTAGAGTACCAGGTCTGGAGTCAGGAAAACTGATTTTCAGACACTTATTAGCTATGTGACCTTGGGCAAATTGCTTCACTTTTTTTGCCTTAGTTTCCTCATCAGTACAATGGCTGGAGAAGAAATTAGGAAATTACTTCAGCATCTTTGACAAGAAAACTCCAAATGGAGAAACAAAGAGTCAGATGTGACTGAAGTGACTCAACAACAACAGTTTATTTCAAATTAGATCCTATCTCACTTAATCAATAACTAGTAAGCATCAACTATGTGCCAAGCACTGTAGAAGTAGTGGGGCTAAAAGATAAAAGTAAAAATTATCTCCAACCTAAGGGAGCTAACATTCAAAATTTAGGTGTCCCAATTCCCTGGATTAGGGAAGCTAATGCTGGGACCTGGAGTCAGGAAGACTCCTCTTCCTGAGTTCAAATTTGGTTTCAGATACTTACTACCTATGTGACCCTGGGGAAGTTACTTAACCCTTAGTGCCTCAGTTTCTTCATCTGTAAAATTAACTGGAGAAGGAGATGGCAAACTTTTCAGTATCTTTGCCAAGAAAACCCAAAGCAGAGTAAAAAAAAAAAGTTGGACATGACTGAAAAATAATTGAGTAAGGACAAACAAAATTATTTGTTTTCTTTCTCTGCAATTTATGTGTCTTCAAAACTGCTTGACTGAATACCATTGGGATTTTTCCCATATTCACATTAGAAGATAAAGGACTTTTTTCTCACAAGGTGTGATAAGGGTGAAATTCTTGAGGTTTGCCTTATGTTACCCCCACTTAAGTCTGGAGGCATCCAAAAATGACCTAGGGGGTCATTTTTTAATTGCTTTTTCAAGCAATTTTTAATTGCTTATTCAAGGAGTTGAACCTTTCATCTGACTTAGGTCTGTGAACCATGTGGGAGAGTGGATAAGGGTCTTGGAATGTAGCAATTCAGGAATCCAGACCAAGTCTCGTAGCCAGCCTAGGTCAGAAGCAGAGGGCTTTGGACTTGAACTTCAAAAGACTAATAATGGCTAGAAGTTGGATTAAGCCAGTAGGTACAACATAGGGTTCATAGGTCACTTGCCAAAAAGTTTTGTGTGGTTGTCAAAAATGTATTGTTGCCACTGAACACTCTCCTGTTTATCACGTGACCTGCAGCAACCAACCATCATCAGTCTGTCTCTACTCTAACCTATCTGGGCTCCTAAGAAGTTTAGCCTATTTTAATTTTGGCATTTACCTACTGCCAAGTTGTACATGTCTGGGATAATCTATGAATCTAATTTCCCTCTATGTACATTTGCAGAGACTGAGATGATATGTGAGTGATTTGTGACCCTTCTTATTAGGAGAAAATGTTTTTTTCTTGTCCTTGCTATGTCTTTGAAGTAAATGTCCCTTTATAAAAGCTAATTAAATGTTGAGTGGTAAAATGGAACTGGAGTACCAATCACTAGGCCTCTAAAATAGTAGAAAATGAAAGTAGGCTTCAGTGGGAGAGAGGAGAGCTTTCAATCCCTTCAGGTGACTAGATGATCCTAAGGAGAGTAGGGTGTAAAATATAAAAAGAATACATATACACACACATACATACATATATACATATGTATATATAAAGATATATATCGTGTAAAAATATGAAAAGAACAGAGTCTATTCATGCTACATCTGTCTTCAGTGTTGGCAGACTTATTGGTTGGTTGCAGAGGTGATGCTAAGATTTTCCATTCAAAGTTATCCACTTGGCCTCACCTGTTTAGGCATAGGCTCATTTGGGTATGCCTCTGGCCCTTACTATGCTGAGAGTTGATCCTAGAAGACAAGTTAAATGTGTTCACTTAGCACTAAGAACTCATAATCTAAGGAAATAAAAATGAAAAAGAAACAATAATTAAAACATAAGAAAAGTATAACATTTGTATTATAAACTAAGGATAGAAACTGGCAGGGTTTTTTTGTTTGTTTGTTTTATTTTGATTTTATAAAATGAGGGGTACAGGCTTTTTTTTGCCAGAAATGCATTGCCTTTAATGAGGGTACTTCCATCAACTTGTTCTTTGTCTTTTGACAAATCTTAAAGATTGCTTTCATAAACCAGCTAATTTTATAGCAAGCTGATAAAATGCAAATCTGCTTGACATTTTCTTTAAATGGGATGCCATCTTTGTGTAATCTCACTGCTTAGCTGGAGTAAATGAAATGTACTAACAATTTCTTTAAATAAAACCCTTATAAAAATTAGGCAATTTTAATCAGTTCCAAGAATGTCATTAATTGCAATCCCTCAGTATCAGCCACTTTGTTTCACTGATTCATCATCCTTCCACCACATTGGACTATTTTTTTCCCTGCTCGACTCCTTTCCTCAGGAATAGTAACTTGCTAGCTACAGATCTGCTAATTTATGAACTGCAAATACTAATTTCATTAGACATTTTGTAAAGATATAAAATAAGCATAGAGATGCTAATTAATTACAGCTTCATTCTATGGTGCAGAACATGATTTCTCTTTAGTGTGGAATGGAAACTTTCTTTGCACCTTATACGTATGGTTTCTCTCTCTTCCTCTCTCTCTCTCTCTCTCTCCCTCTCTGTCTCTGTCTGTTTCTCTCTCTCTGGCACACACATACACACACTATATCACATACGTGTGTGTGTGTTTTCACATGTGTATATATGTGTTTGCTGTTAAGATCATTCCATCATCCTATATCAACCCAAGAGCTCTCCTTCATATATATCATAACCTGTGTCCAAGAGATCCAAATAATACTATGAGTACCCAGATTTATATTTGATCATTAACTTTCCACCCACCATTCTCTTTACCTATTTCAGAGCCTACCATTAATCAACAGAAAGATGAAAATGTTACCTCTGCCCCTTTGTGTTTTCAATTTCTTATGCATACCCCACCAATCTGCCACCCAACTACAAAAGGTGATTCTTCTAAAATTTGGGTCTGACCATGATAACTCCCCATACAATGATCTACAGTGTCTCCTTATTATGTCCAGGATCAAATATAATCTTCTGTTTTCCATTTAAAAATGTCTATAACCTAACACTTTCCCATTCCTTTAGTTTTTATTTTCTTGTCTGATTGATTGTTTTAAGTTTTACTCCCTCCTTCTCTGTGATTTAACGAGGCTAGCCTATTTGCTAGTCTTCAGAACAGGATATCACATCTCCTATCTCTGTATTTTTTGCTTGGATGTGCTCCCATGCCTAGAATGTTCTACCCTCTTACCTCTTAATTATCCTATGTTTCTTCAAGACTCAGCTCAAATCACAACTTTCACCTTTCATCTAGTCTACATATATCTTGTTTGTACCCAGTCATTTTCCTGGCTTGAAGAAGTTGACATTATGATGAAGAAGATGGAAAGGCTCCCTAGATCCAGGGATGTATATAAAGTGTATAACTGATTCAGGCAGTCAGAGCCATTTCTATTGGTTTTTATTTCTCTACTTGTATTTTCCTCTCTTTGCATTTTCTCTCAAGTTCAGAGTACTGACTTTTCCCCTGAACTAGTGAATGTAATTAAAAAACAAAAGATTGTTGACCCCTTAAGCAGCTATCTTTCCTAGTAAAGCAGATATAAAAACCTATACTTGCAGCCATTTAGGGTATGCTAGTGTGGTGGCTGCTACAGACACCCAGGCTGTAATTACTTGTTAATGGCCACAACCTCCAGTGAGCAAGGAGGATATAGTGATTTTCTCCTGGGTGAAAACAAGCAAGCAAGGGAGAACAAAGGAATCCTATGTCACTTTCCCTTCTCTCCCTTCTCATAGGGACTCTCCCTTCATGGTTGGGTCATAATAGGTCAGACATGCTGAGGTTGAAATAAATAGAATGTCCAATTTGAGCCATGTGAACGATTGGTGATGCAGTTGGAGATGCTAGACTCTAGCTCTAGGGAAAGATTTGTACTCTTCATTCTTCATGTAGTTTTCAGGGGATATGCACTTAGCTAGAATTCTTCATGTAGACCATCTTCATCTTCCATCGCTTGTACCACACTCTACCAAGCTTTAGAGACTTCCCATGTGACCATGGTTTTGATTTTCCATACTTCTCAACCCCAGGAAGTTTGACTTAAGTATAGGCCTACAAGCAACAATCCCCCCAGATATTGTCTTAAACAATAATAAGCACCGAGAAACACGTAAAATGTAATTTAAAAAAAAATCTGAGAATAGAAAGAGATACTGTGAATAAGTTAATCCAATAATATAAATAGTACTTTAAAAATCAGTATGGTTCTTTTTTATTGTTCTCCCAAAATTTCAGAATTTTATGGTCAAAAATTCAATTGACTATTTTGTTTTGCTAAAATTAAATAGCTGTTTTTCTGCAGTGGTTCCTTGCATTGAAGATGTAAGATGGACTGGTGTTTCTCAAGTGTTTCTTTACATACATTGTCCTTATCTAAACTGTTGTGCCTGTTGGGTTCCAAAACAATAGACACTATAAAAGGCAAAGAAGATGAAATAAAGATTTTTAGGTTGCTTTTTTCATCATGGCTTTCTGGTAGGCTGATAATTCTTAGATTATCTCTCCTAGATCTGTTTTCCAGGTCAATTGTTTTTCCAGTGAGATATTTTGCACTTTCTTCTAATTTTTCAATCTTTATGTTT
>CM053580.1:92423123-92450927 GCA_028627135.1 Pseudochirops cupreus
TTTTAAAATCCCTCTTGAGATTCTCCAAGAATGCTTTTTGAGCTTGGGACCAATTCACATTTCCTTCTGTGGTCTCCAATGTGTGTGTAGAGTCCGTGTTGCCTTCTGAGTTTGGTGGTTCTTGCTCAATATAGAATAATTTGATGGTTCTAGCCTTTGCAATTTCCTTCTTCCCCATTGTGGTTGCCTATATCCTGTATTTTTAGAGTGGATATCTGCTTCTGGGGTACAAGAATACTGAGCTTCTCAGGCTGGGAGGTAGGGGCTTGGTGGTTAACTTTGTGAGTTGTGGCCTCTGAGTGTGTGGGCTGAGGCCCGGGCCAGGACTCTCAATGTTTCCCCTAAGTTACCTGAGGTTCACAGAGTAACTTATGGGGGCAAGATGGTCTGGCTCCTTCAGGTTTCCACCTGTTTCTCTGGGCTGCTTTTCAGGCAAGCTCACTGTAGTAGAAGGGCAGGGCTGTAGTTTGCTGATTGGCCAGGTAGTTCTAAAGCACACCTGGTCTTTTGTTGTTAGGGCTTGCTGGCTCCACTCACCTGGACTTAGGCTCCATGTAATCTCCCTTCCCCCTTCCTTAGTGATTTCCAAGCCTGGGGCTGTTTACACTTATGCAAGAATGTACTCTAGATGGGGCATTTACTTCTTGACTTTTCTGTGTCAGGGAGGATCAGAGCACCTAGATTTTATTCTTCCATCCTGACTTCTGGAAGTCTGGGTATGTAGTTTCAAACATCCAGGTGGTGAGCTGCTAGCCCCAGGAAAAACTGCTGACCCTGCTATGCACCCCTTGTTCCCTCCTACCCAGTTTCGTTGGTCCTCCACTTTGCTGTGAGATGGCTGCAGAAGTCTCTAGCTGGGTGAGTCTGCTGGGTGGGGCTTCTCAGTCTGCCACACTCCACTCTCAGGTCCTTGCTGGTGCCACTACTGTGTGCTCTGCCTTCTTCCTGCCCAGACCTAAGTAGGCACTTTTCTGGGCTGGGAATCTGTCACTCTCTGTCTCCCAATGGGTTCTGTCACTCTTAAATCCACTCAAATTTACTTTTTAGCTTTTAACAACAAAATTCTTGGGGAGCTTGGAGAAGCTGCTGTTTACTTTTCGCCATCTTAGCTCTGCCCACTAAAGATTTCTGATAAGAGAAATATGTCTCAAATAGTAACAGGAATATTAGAAATGAACATATTACATATTACAAAATGATTACTCTTCAAGGAGACTTAATTGTGATTGATCACATAGTAAAAGCGTACGAATGCTTCCTCAATGGAGTTTCGATATTATCTTTTCCTTACCAGGTAAATATTGACTTGGAAAATGCTTTTAATGAATGTCTCTCTACTTTTTTAAAAAAAAATGTCATTAAAATGGAGTATATGTCATAGTATTATGTAGACCAATCATAACATTTTACATCTTTCCGAAGAGTCTAGAAAATATTCTGGAGATTATATATTCCATCCACACCAATTCCCTGTGTGGTAATATAGTTTGAATATCAATTGTACTTAGCAAATTCAATTTTGCAATAGCTGATCACCTGATAGTGAAATTATACTTCCAAATCATGAGGTCTCATTGAAAAATTTTCCATTCTTTACCTCAATCTTCAATGATTTAGACAAGTTATATTAGAAAGACAATTCAACTACCATGTCCTTTATTAAGAAAATTATAGAATACGTTCTGAAATGCATAAATCTGTATAACATCTTATAATAATGTATTATATTTATATAACAATTCAGTTTCTAAAATCTAAATAACCATTGATATTTTAAAAGAATGATAATACATTATAGTCAACATTTTCAATAAAGCAAAATAAGATTTTTATAACTGAAATAAAAGCTGAAAAATATAGTACAGATGAGCCCTTAACCAAACTACTGGTACCTTCTTAATCCCAATATATTATTGAGCTTTCTTAATAACAACTTTTAAAAACTCTTTGCTGACCACTTGGTCATGAATTCTTTGGCCATGGAAATTTGTGAAAGAAAGAAAAAACTCCAAAATAGTCCTTAAGTCGGTGCAGGCAGTTCACCCTACTTTTAGCCTGTCAGTTTCTGAATGACAAGAAGGGAAGAGGGTACAAAGCATCACAGAGTTTTTAAAAAAATTTTGAACTTTAACAATTCTCAGTACCCTAAATATTATAGTTTTCTATTCTAGTATCCAAAGAGTTGACATACTGCTGGAGAAATTGAAACATAATAATCTTGACATTTTTACTAGGAGTGAAACCATAAAAAAAGAAGTTGTAGCTAAAAGAATGATTCAAGGATTCTACTGGGAGGGGAAAATGAAGGAGTTGTTTTGTTATGGGCCACCAAGTAATATTACCACCAACTAAAAAAAAAAAAGATGAAGTGGATCACCTTGTATTGCAGAATTTATAAATACTTGCAATGATACTACTATAAAGATAACTGCATTATAATAAGGTGTTCTAGGTCATGGGAACAACAAGCTGGCAGAAGAGATATTTAATTTAGGTTTCATTACTTCTCAAAAAGTCCCCCCAAAGAGGAATTCTATGCCAGATGCAAAGCAATTACAGCTGAATTCATAAAAGGAGAAAAAAAAGAGAGAATCTTATCAAGGTATAATCCCTTCAAGGAAGCTTTAACTGACCCATGGTTTTGGGGCTTAGGTTGAGTTTCCTTCAATGGTAACTTGTTTAGCAAGGTACTGGTAAATGTTCACCAGCTGGTGCTCTAAAAAAATGTATACATGGCACACTTTTAAATTTAATATGCATTATTAGTATTTTCTCCATAAATTTCTTAATCCTAGACAATCAACAAAACATTACACCTAGCCTTAATATATAGTATTTACTGATTCCCAAAGTGTATATGCTAACACTGTAAATTTAACAATCCATCTAGGGATGACTCTATCACATTCCTGAATCTACTGTGGTGGGTGGAGATTTTGCAAGTGTAGTGTGTTTTTCTTCAGTGCTCAGACATTTATTCTACCCAATCATAAGAAGGAAATGCTGCCTACCTAGACTGCTTCTAGTTTCAGGAACCTCAAGGCTGCAGAGCTTCTTCCTGGAATATCCTCCCAGTATTCCCCACATTACAGAAAAATTAGATAGTCAATTCAGAACAGCCATAGGGGGAAAAGAGAGCCAAGGAATGGCAAGAGGCCAATATGCAATATGTGCCTGCACTGAGCATGAAGGAAAAGGCACTGAAGACTCATTGGGGACAAATTTAATCCCCTTATCTCCTTTCCCCCAAAGGCTATTAAAGGCAGGGACCTAGGATGGGAAACATGAATTACCCCAATGTAAGTGGAGCCTGAAGCAGCTTTTCAGTCCAATTTAAATAACAAGTCAAATAAATGTAGAAATATCCAAAATCCATGGCCAGACTCTGACAATATACTACAAATGACAGTATTAATGAAGGTAATTTATATATTTGGTTCTGTACAAATGAAGCTGCCCAAAAATATATATTGCACAATTTAATAATAACAATGCCATAAATAACTTAAGGGAACAAAAGGTCTTGAATATAAAGTTAAAAATTAAGAAAAATAAAAATTGTGAATGGAAAATAGCACATAGACAATTAGTTACGCTACTTTTGGACTTCTTTGAAACTCTTCATCTCTCTTTCCTTTCCTAGGCAATTAATTATTGGGAAATCTCATGCTGCAACATTGAATGTACCTGATACTCACATCTCCTGAGTTCCCTCTGCCCTTGGACTTGAACCCTTTGACTAGAGAAGAGAGTCGTGGGGTGGTCTTTAAGTGGGGGATAACACACATGTTCCTCCCCATGTCCTAACAGTGACACTGCTTTTGGATTTCTTTGGAACTCTGTATGCCAAGCCTGGTACGTCCTCTTCCCCTGCATTCTCTCAGCAGCTTTTCAGCCTCCTTTTTGTATGATTTTCCCCCAGTAGATCACTGAGTGTAGGGAATGTATTCATTTTCGTTTATAATTATATCCTCAGTACCTTGTACATAGGAGGCACTCCATAAATTTTTATTGATTGACTAAAAAGAAAGTTTTGCTGCCAAAGCCTATAGGATTGTCAAAAATATCACCTTATCAGTGAAAATTACATTACAGAGGAAAGTATTTACATCTGCTTTGCCACTACACCCTAAGAACCGCAGGACTTTTATATCTGACATGAAGTAAAAACTTTCCATTTGTGTCATCTCCCCAATTTGAAAGTAAATTCCTTGACACTGTCTTAATTTCTATGTATATCCCAGTATTTAACACAGTACTTTTCCTATAATAAATGTTTGATTCATTCATTCATTCATTTCCCTTCTTTATAACAAATTATATTGATAACAGTCATCGTCTAAAGCATTCAGTTCTGGTTAAAAAAAATAGGAAAGTATGTCTATAAAATGAACTGGACTAGGTAGAATAAAATAATTGATCTCAATAACTTAGTATTAAAAAAATCTGAAAACATAAATTACTTGAAAGAGCACCCTATTTGATAAGAATTAATGGGAAAATTAGAAAGAAAATTATAAGGAATCAGGTTTAGACTAACATTTTACAAGACAATAAATTCAAAATGGATACAGAACTGAATATTAAATATCATGCCACAAAAAGGGGAAAGGAATAAACATTTATGTAGTTATAGTTTTTTGGTGTGAATTCAAAGATCTATAAAAAAAACTTGGCATGCATTAATTGGGAATAGATAAATAAATTGTAATATGTGTGTATGTATATGTATGTGTACCTCTGTGTGTGTGTGTGTGTGTGTGTGTGTGTGTGTGTGTGTATCCCCACATAGTTTTAAGAAATAATGGACACTATCAGTACAGGAATGCATGGAAAGAATAACATGAATCGATTCATGCAAATCAATCCAAGTCAGGAAAACCATACCATTCATACCATTGGCTATTTATGGCAAAACTATAAGCCAAAACCAAATTATAAGAAAAAATAAAATGATATATAAAATATAATTAAGGAAATTACAACCTGACTTATGTTAATGATGAGCTCTTGACACAGCAATGAAAAATTCCATTTAATCCAAAAAATGCTGACATATTCAGAAAATGAGGTACAAGAGAAAGAAGAGATACAGAGGAATTAGATGGGGGAGGAGGGCTGGTAGCTCTTGTAACCTATTTGCATCAGGAATGGGTTTAAGAGGAAACAATACATATATGTTTAAAAGAATATAAACATCTTCTAAATTCAGAAGAAATAAAATGGTAGGGGCATAGGGAAGGGGGAGAGGATAAGGGAGGAATCTTTAGAGTGAAGGGTGAAAGAATAAGTAAAATAGGGGTACAGAAGGGTGTTTAGATTTATGGGAATGGGAGAATAGGGGAGGGATCCTTGGAGGGGAGTAGGCAAGTCATAGTAAGGCAAAGTAGTGGGTTGAAGTAAAGTAGAGGAGGCAGGAGGGATAGGAAACAAGACATATGCATATACATAAAAATAAAGATCAGAAGTAGAATAGGTTTGGGAAAGTATCTGTCTATATATGTATGTATATGTGTATGTATATATCTATAGCTATAGAGAAACATATATAAACTTTATTGTAGCCTTCTGGGGGGGTGGAGGGTATGTATGTATTTATAACTATAAAGAAACATCAGAATTTTATTGTGGCCTTCTGGGGTCTTGGGGGGAGGGGAAAAAAGAACAAAGTAAAAAAGTACACAACAAATAACAAAAGAAAACTCACAAGGAAGCAAAGAAAAGATGGTCAATTCTCAACACAATGTATATTATTTATCATACAGGATTTCTTGAAATGAAAATGTATTGTTACATAATTTGAATCCTCTCATGTTCTGCTATGCACATGACATACTTTTTTTTCTTTCTAACTTTGTATTTAAGTTCCAATATTTGAATTTCTGATATGTTTGTATTTCTTTTCTCAATTCTATATTTGTGCTCTGGCATTTGAGTCTAAAATAAAATTTTGAAAAAAAATATACAGAAAGGCCCTCCGTATATTGGGTGGAATTTCAGGGTCAAAATTTAGGAAGCCCAGATTTCAAATTTGACCTCAGACAATTAATTAGCTGTGTGACCCTAAGGCAGATGACTTAACCCCTATTTTCTCAATTGTAAAATGGGAATAATAACAGCACCTACTTCATGAGGTTGATGTAAGAATCAAATGACATGTTATTTGTAAAGTGCTTAGTAGTGGTACTTGGTACATCATAGGAGCTATGTAAATGCTTATTCCTTTTAGCCCCCTTCTCCTAATGAAAGATAATTTGATATTACTATATAAACAAGCTCCCAAGCAGTGATGTGAGTGATGATGGAATACATACAAAAGAAGGATTTTCCACACAATAATGACATGACATATTCTGAACATTAGACAAAGTGTCGTACATGATCTAAGCCCTCCATAAAACACAGGGAGTATTAGATAAGTATCTGTGACATAAGGCAATGAATAATTTGGTCTATTTTGTAAAAGTTAAATGTATCATCATAAAGATTTAAAATCATTTTGGAAAGATATAATAAAATTTACACATAGGTTGATAGGGCAGATAGGTGGTGCAGTGGAGAGAATGATGGGACTGAAGTCAGGAAGGCGAGTCTTCCTCAATTTAAATCTAGCTTCAGACATTTACAAGTTGTATGACCCTAGGCAAGTCACTTACTCCTGTTTTCCTCAGTGTGCTCATCCTTAAAATGAACTAGCAAATGAAATGATAAATTAGTATCCTTGCAGATAAAACCTTGAATGGGCCATAATGAATGGGACACAACTGAAAACTACTTTAAAATAGAAATTTATAGATGCATAATGACATTCTGCGGCATTCCATAAGAAAATGAAAGAATTATTTTCATGAATAAACATTGCTAACAAAGTAATCAAAGATAAAGAGAAAAAACTTAAAGTGTAATGAGGATTGGAATTGCAATATATTTAAATTTATAGATAAATTCATTACATAGCAAAAAAAGAATATTATACATGAAGCTATAGAGGAATATATGGAGCACAAACCATGAAATTATATTCATATATTTAATGAACATTTTCATAATTATTACTAGAAGAGTTTACAATGACCACCTTTCAACCATCTTGCAAAGATTCTTTGAAAAATAGATAATAGTATCAAAATGATGTCCATCTTCACATGATACTGATTAGCATTCCTAATGAGAGTGTCTCCAGCATTGAAAAGTATTATAAATTGTGTTTGGGAATACATTCAAGGGTCAAGTAGCTATCTGGGATCAGTATCCTCATGATTGATAATATGAGAAAGGAATCCATAAAATGATCAATCTTAGAATGGTATGGGCATTAGTGGTCATTTTGATCAACCTCTACATAATGCATGAAATCATTGTACTCTAACATTGACAAGTGGTCATGTAATCTTTGCTTGAAAAACTTCGCAGACATTGAAGTTAGAATCTCCTTTATATTGAACTGACACTTGCCACTTAGTAACTTCCATTCAATAATCTGACTTCCTTGCCTTGGAGAACTACAGAATAAGTCAAATGCCTGTTCTAAGCAGCAGCTTTTCATATATTTGAAGACAAGTAACATTTCCCCACTTTTGCCTCAAAAGCTGAAGTTTCCTCTTGACTGTACCTTGGAAAACAGGTCTTCAATTTCCCACATGATCGTGTTTGCACCACCTGCTCAATTTTTTTATTGAAAAATAATTATTCTTCATAGAATGTGCTACCCAGAATTTTACATAAAATTTCCATCTTGATTGACTAAGTAAAAACTACTATCAACCTATGGTAGAGTAGCTTAATGATTGTTCTTATTATCCACTCAATTCCCTTTTCCACTCAATCTCTTTGTGTAAACTATCTAGAAATTCTAACTTGGAAGCTCCTAGATCATAAGATAGAGTCCTTAACATCTCTTAATGCTAAATCTGAAAGTGTCTGTGACAAGTTGTATACACTATTAAAGAATACTGAAGTCATGTAGTTTATATGATTATACATATGCCTATAATTAGTTTTAGGATCCTGAGAAAGATTAGCATATATTTCTTGGGATGTACAAAGAGAAAGGAAAACATGTCTTGTGTTAGTCTACCATTTGAATGTTGAGAGATTACAAATCTTAAGGTAAAATCTGACTGCAATTGATTTACTCCCCATAACCAGTTTTAGAAATGCACTATGTGAAAGGCAGAAAGGATGCCATCAGTAAATTAAATTCTCTATGTGAATCAGAGCTAGGGATACTTTACCACTTTAAGTGGTACTTCACGCAAATTATTTTTGAAATACATGCTTCTTTCTGTGATTTATAAATTCAACAATTCAACAATTGCTAATTGTCTCATTTAGAATCAGTAATAATAATGAGAATGCTTACAGGGCTTGGCAGGGGTTTGTTACAGTGTGTATTCTTAAATTATTTGATACACCATAGTTAGATTTTACTTTATGTCATCACAGAGCTGCTATCTATATTTGTTGAATTTTATTCATTTGAACTGAATTATAGTTCATTATCAAATTAGCGGATTCCTCTTTCTAATTTAGCTTCTGGAGTCTTTGAGAACTACTCCAAAACTAGATTCTCAGTTCCACTTCATAGAAAAGTACCAACCCTCTTCTTTTTCTCTATCCTTGTTTCAGGATTACTATGACCTGGAAGATCAAGACATAGACATTTTCTAGAGACTGCTAAGGGTGGTGGATCTGTAAGATAACTTCTTTTCTACTTAAATCTTTCTTTCCAAATCTTTCTTTCCTCTGAGCTACCTAGAAATACTTCTAGGTGTTCCCCCAAATCATTGCTTGGGATTATATTAATTACTTTCAATGTTCCAAGTGAAGCCAGCAGGTGCAATTTTGGAAGTCAGAGTTTGACTAAGGAAGTCTACTCTCTGTCTTCAGAAATGATCTGAAAGAAAATCTCCCAGACCCTGTCTCTCTCTTTCCTTAGCTTTGGTCCATGCCTTCCCTCTTCCACATCCTTCTCCTCCCCACCATGCCCCTTTCCTCTCTCCACATATTTAGAGGAGTGGAATTTAACTTAAAGTGTCTTTGTTCAAAGCAGTTGGGTATATTAGGGAAGTTCATGGTTTTCAGTCCACAGCAGATAATTTCAGGAGCTTATTAATGCAATTTATTATTAACAATAAAACCTTTCTTTGCTTCTGCTCTCCACCCATCCCTGCATCTACCATCTCTCCTTAGGTATCTCTAGCATGATTTTCATAAACCACAATATCTTCATCTCTTCTTAGGGTAAAAGAAACACACACACACAAAAACAATCCTATAACTTTCCTAGCCTAATGAAAGTCCATTTAATAAGACAGTTGATCTGTGACTTGTCTGAATAATTGTAAGTATAGTTTTCAAGATAATTTAATTGATTTCTTCCCATCTTTCTACCTTCATGGCTCCATGTACTAAAGGAAAATTTGACAAAGCTTTCTACATATTCTAAGTCACCAATAAAACTCAGGGTACATGTGCTCAAGCTAGGAATAAGGCAATATATAACTGTCTTCAAAAATTTGAATTCTTTTCCTTTGCTAAATGATATCTATTTTACATAAAAATTAATTAATTGGCATTTGTATAATATTCTTCAGAACCACAGAATGAAATAAATGAAATAAAATTTTAAAAAAAAACTGGAATCTTGTAAAAGCAATAAAAAGTGCTTGTTTTGATAAATTTCAGCCACAAATTTTAATTTGCCATTGGAAATTGTAGAAATTTAGCATCTCTCTTGCCAGGTAAATTAATGTGGATGGGTTTCTTATATGTACATCTAGCAAATTTTGGGAAAATCAATTCCTAGAGAAACGTGATAAGAATGACTGCTTATTCAGGTAGACTGATATTATGTTAGCAAAAATGGTAAACAAATTCCATAATACAAATGCAATGCAGTTTTTCAAATATTAATAGAAATGCTGACTTAGTTGTAAGAAAAAACTGATCATCTTTTTCATCTTATTGACATAATAGGCAAATCAAAAGACAAATTAAAATACATATACATCTTCATATTCAAAAGACAAACATAGAGAGAATAGACGATGAATATATTGACTGGATAACTAATGATAAAACACTTACTCAGGGGATGAGATAGTACATCTACATGAATAATTAAATTCTACCCACATTTAAAACAGTATAACATGAATTTTATAAATATATCTTACTTTATGATAAACTACACAGTATTTAAGATGATCCCCATCTTTATCACCATATATATGTGTGTTATACATTATATAATATATAATTATATAATATTCTTATAAATAATTCAATTGGCTCTATAAATCTTAAAGCACTGTAAAAATGAGAGCTAGAAATGACAGTAGAAAAAATAGAGGTAAAATTAGTGGTAGTAGTTGTATTAGTAAGGTGGTGGATGAAAGATGAAATGACTGAGAAAACAAAGGTTTGAGCTTCTGAGTGTATCTATTAAGTAATTCATGCCAATTGCTCAATAAACTAGGATCAGACCTTTTCAGTCTAGGAGGAGACAAACTTAAATACAGAAGGAGAGAGACTTTTATGTTGCAAAAACAATTGATGTAATAAAACCAATTAATAAATATTAAATAATAAACTAGGACACAGAAATAGGTAATCTGATTTCTGATAGGAAGGAAAATTAGGAACTTTCCAGGTTGGGAGAGGAAAAGAAAATAGTTGCAATTCCCTGAAACGAGAAAAAAGAGATATTCCACTCTCCCCAAAAATGTCTGTATTCAATCAAAGGACCATAGAAACAATAACTGATTGATCATTATGGACCCAGTTTTCATATATGTCATATAGGTTGCTTGAAATATATAATTATGAGAAAACTCCTTGCATCAGTCTTCAGACCTGACCAGATGTCTAGTTAGCGCTACTTTCACAGAAGGCTGAGGTGGTCTAGCTTCTCAGTTACACAAGGTCCTAGTCTTCAAACAATGCAACAAAGTTCTCTCACAATTGAATAAAGTTTTCTCCCAAATTGGACTAGACCCATAATTGAATAGAAAAGGAGCAAAGCTAGATCAAGAATTGAATCACAAGATGGAGTCAGTATCATTCACCCAAGTCTCAACAGCACTTGCTATTGTAATCCCTTCAGTTTCTTCAATTGCTATAGTCATAGTTATAGTTGTAGTTGTAGTTCTAGTTCTGCTACTACTACTACTACTACTAAAAATTCCACAAAATGTGTTTATCACAGTTTTCTAAATACTGGTTAAGTGTTTAATGTGTTTTGGTCATTGTAGTTGTCTAGATAGATAGACAGATACGCAAAGAGAACAAGGCTGTGCTCCTATAAGCAGAATATCTGTAGTAATGGTTCCCAAACATTGTAATTACAGACTACTGTAATCCCTGTGATCCATAGACCTCTAAGGGACTATCTAAATAGCAGAAGTCCATGAATTCAAATGCACCACAAGTATTCTTACCTTGATCTTAATACCAACAGAATCTGTAGTGTAATTGATTAGAGGAAATATGTAAGTGTCTTCTGGAGAATGTATAAGTGCTCATTCTTGCTCATTGTAATGATTAAAAAGGTTCAAGAGATGTAGTTCCTGTGTAATTTAATCATTTTATTAATAAGGTCAGAAGGCTGTTAACAGAAAGATAGTCATCTGACTGCCTCTTTTAGACCAAAGACAATCATGACAACAGGCTTATGATTCAAATACAGTTCAAAGAGTAGGTGTTTCTCAAGGGTAGCAATAAATTCCAATTGAATAACCCAATGGGAGGTGAGCTATATTAAAACAAGGAGCTAAGAGTGACATCATGGCACTGGCGGACAAAGAAAGTATCTCTATAGCAGACCACCCATAGCTTTGGACAATCTATTCAAATACTGTATACCCACTGAAGCCTGAGCAGAACACCAAAACTTCTATTAGGATGGAGTCTTGAACAAAAAAGCTAGTCCAATCTCATTATCAGTAATGTCCTTCATGAGGCTGAACTTTTAAAATCAGGTCTTTGTAAGAGGGGAGATCTTTGAATCTCATCAAATTACTGATTATTAATAATCACTTATCTTAATATATCTCTTTTAAATTTTCTAAGATACATGCACACAATATACATATATGAATAGATGCTATTTTTAAAATGAAAATTCTTTTAAAAGTTCATATCAAATTCACTGGATAGTAAATAATTTTTCTGATTATGCATTTTCACAATGGATACTAATAGAACAATCATCATTGTGTGAAAGATTAAGAAATTTTTTTTGTCTTTTACATTAAAATGGGTTTTCTTATTCACAAAGGTCAGAAAGCTAGATTGGAAACAGAAACTGGATAGAAATTAAGAAAATGCCTACTAATTGAGGAATTACTGGATATGTCATTGTATATGCATGTGATGGAGTACTATTGAATTGTAAGAAAAGAGAAAACAGATGCTGTCAAAGAGACATAGAAAGACATATACGCCTGACAAAGAGTAAAGTGAGCACATCTAGAAGAGCAATTTATGCCATAACTTCAAGATTACAAGATGGAAAAAAATGTTGAGAACTTTTACAAACAAATAACAAATGAAATGAGTCAAAACAGGAAAACAATTTATACAACAACATTGTGGAGACAAAAACCTTTGACCTCTTTAAGAACTGTGATCATTACAATGACTGTTCATGATTCCAGAGGACTACTGATGAAATATTTAAAAAATAGAGAGTTGAGGAGTGGTGCTGTAGAAAGGAAAAGATACATGCATTTTCAGATTAATTCACTGTATTTTTAGTTTTACTTTACTGTTTTACAGTTGCAAGAGATCCCTCACAAAGTAAGAGTAATCTGTAAATGTCAGTAATGTCGAAACAAAACATATCAATAGAACTTTAAGAACCAGAATGGCAGGAGCCAGAGAAGATAAAGTAAGATCTAGTTAAAATTTTCATGAGAAGTGAGGATTAAGAGCTCTAAGGGAATCAATAACTCCAGAGTCATGTAAAAGACCTAAGGCAGAAAGGAAGTTCCTGCTATACTTGCCATGGAGACCAAGGTGATTCATGTAGTCTTGTGAGTGTGAGTAGTTAGGTATTCCAACATAGGCCCTGAGATCAAGGAAGAGAAGCAACAGCTTAAATAGGCAAGAAGAGCCCATGGAGCAGAGAGAAAGAAGAAAGTCTTAACTATACTAGTTAGACAAAGATTCCTGCCTATCAGAAAAGTAGTATGTCAGGCTTTGCACTGTGAAAATCTGAAGCAATTTTTTTGAGTTAATATGTGTCCCAAAAAGACATTCTGAATCACTCTATAATATCTCTTGGAAAGAAAATTAGTGATATAATAAAGTAAAAAAAGATAATAGTCCTAACTGATATACATATGATATTCAGATTTATTTATGCCTGTCTGGCTTTCTGTCTGTGTCTTTTTCTATTTCTATCTGCTTATACATCACCTATTTATATATAATACACTTTATTTATACAAATAATTTATATAATTTATAAATAATTTTATAAATAATAATCATAAATAAATAATAAATTAAAAATAAATTAAGAATAAATAATAATAATAAATTAATTTATAAGTAATTCATATATATAAACTTAAACATTCTATGTACACACACACATATATATGTACACATGAATGAATGTACAGACACAAATAGTAATGATAATTTCTGAGTGACTTATTTAGGTTATGACAACAAAACAAATGACTGGTTTTAGCTAGATTGTTAGACTATCAACTAGCCATGACTTTATTTACTTTAATCAGTGCTTTCTATAAGAGTACCACTAATAGCTTGGTGGCAGCTACCTGAATATTCTCACAGAGATCCTACCATCTTCTAAGGTAAGCCTGTTGATCCAATTTGATTTATTGTAGTGATGCAAATGTCACTACAATGGATGAAATTCATGTTATCTTAAGGGAGATAGGAATTTACTCAGAAATGTAGCATAAATATAGTAATTAGGAAAGCTTTTTAAATTAAACTTCTATTTTATTAAACTCCTGCATAAATAACTTGTCATAGGGCAGAAGTGACATTAAGTACTTGAAAGCTATGTCAGCCAATCATAACCACTGTCTGTCTGTTCCTGTAAAGGTAGAAGA
Organism: Pseudochirops cupreus; assembly: GCA_028627135.1. NCBI lineage: Eukaryota > Metazoa > Chordata > Mammalia > Diprotodontia > Pseudocheiridae > Pseudochirops > Pseudochirops cupreus. The sequence goes on from CM053580.1 coordinate 92,437,217, forward strand.
TTTCAATATAACCCCAATGAAGGGAATCAGTTGAACTAAGTCAGCTTATCATTAGATTAGTTGGGGCATAATTTTTTGAGGGGGCGGGTAGAAGGCGACAAGCCAATTAAAAAAATGATCTATGGAATTTAGAAGAACAAATTTGTAACTATCAGAACAAGGGTACTTAATGTGGAATCTATGTAAAGATATCAAGGTGTTCATGAGCTTGAATAGGGAAAAATACATTTAAAAATTTTTTTTTCCCTAAAACCTAACTGAACTGTAGCACTTTACTTTAAAAAAAAAAATGACAACAACATTATTGTGAAAAGTCATCATTATGTGAAGCATCAGCCAATTACCAAAAAGGTCTTAGGACACATGCAAAAAATGTTATGAACCTCTTTTCTAGATGCCATACTTATACTAAAGATGTCATAGATATTTAATTTTTAGTATATTTTTATTATTTTCTTAATTTTTCTCAATTGCGTATAAAAATTAATATTTTCACCGTGCCTCCTTCCTTTCTCTCTTCCTTTAGAAGGCAAGCAGGTAGGTATTGATTATACATGTGAAATCATACAAAACGTATTTCTATATTAGCTATTTTTCAAAAGAAAACAGACCAGAAAAAGAAGCCAAGAAAAATAAATTTTTAAAAGTATGTTTAAATCTGCAGTCAGAGTTCATCAGTTCTCTCTCTGGAGGTGGATAACATTTTATTTTAATCATAGATCCTTTGGGATTGTCTGAGATCATTGCCTTGATCAGAGTTCTCCTTCTACTCTGATGTCTTGGCACTGGCTCCAGAAGTGTAATAGATCATTTAAATACTGAAGCATTTAAGTGTTCAAAATGTATATTTATGTTAGTTTGGGCCCCTTCAACTATAGACAAATTGCATTTACTTAGGTTAATAGAAAATGGATTTAAGTAAAGTTAGTTTTATTATGTACCATAAGTTTACTGAGAAGGATGACAAAAGTAGGACAAATAGATGGAATGCCATATTTTTATGACAGGAAGTATGAAACAAGATAAAAGTAAATACGAGGAAGACAGTGAATTATTAGGAAGCTTACTTCACATAAAATACATCAGAAAACAACATTGGAGAGAGGTAGGTGCTCATAACTACCAACTGAATTGACTCAAAGAGAATTAGGGGAAGAGAGAAAGCTCATGGCCATGGACCTGAAAATAATGCTTTGGGAATTCAAAGGATATATTCTGATGGTATCTGTAAGTTATAGCAACCAACTCACAGGTATCAGAAAGATGCCTGGTTATACCATGGTTCTATAAATCAGGGTGATATGTAATCCCATCTGATTGGATATTAGGGAAATGGAATTGGATTTAAGGCCCTTGATAGAGTCAAAGCAAATGGAAGTAACTGCAATTGTACTATTGGTCAGATGATTAGTACTGAAGGTAATTAAATGAGACTTATCAGACTAATGGAACATAAGTTGGAAAAATGTGGAACTGAACCCTCTGAAGGTGATGTTATTTCTGGCTTCATAAACTGCAGATTTATGAAAGTCATTATGAATAAGGATACCAGTAAATGGTAAAAAAAAAAAAGTCTTGCTAATGTATTGGTAACTTTCTACTTATAGACATGGAAGGAAGAGAATAGAAAATCAAATAAATAAAATACCAAAAGGGCAAAATAAAATCATAGCAAAACAAGAAAAAAAGTTTAAAAATAATAATCAGAACACATTATGCACACATATGCCAACAAAATTGTGAAGAAAAAAGAAAAACATTAATGCCTCCAGAAAGATAAAATACCAAGAAGATCAGATAGAGATCTTAAATGACCTAATCTCAAAAAAGAAAATAGATCTAGTTGTAAAGAAGCTATCAATAAAAAACAAACAAACAAACAAACAAACAAACCCTGGTACTACTACTACTACTTCATGGGACAATGTTATCAAACTTTTAAAGAACAGTTAGTACCCATAATGCACAAGTTATTCTCAAAAGTTGTGAAAGAAAGCACCATACCAAAATCCTTTCATGAGATAACTAAAGTCTTAATACCCAAAACAGGGAAAAATAAAACACAGAAATAAAATTATAAGCCATTATCATTAATGGATATTGATTTTAAGTTTTTAAACAAAATTCTATCATACTACAGAAATTCATCCCATCAATCATTCATAATAACCAAATGGGATTTATACCAAGGAAGAAGGGATGGTTTAGCATTAAGAAAATAATTGGGAGGTGGAGTCAATATGGCAGCATAGAAACAAAAAAATTCCATGTGCTCCACCCACAACCCCCTAAAATGCCTGTAAAATATGACTTTAAATAAATTTTAGAGCTACAGAATCCACAAAGTGAAGGCAGCTGGCAGGCCTATAGGAAGGGTCCATCACAGCACACCGGGAGCCAAGCCCAGACTCACATGAGCCACGGTTTTAGCTTCAGGGCATCCCCAACCAGCCATGGCCATAACAGACCTCAAGAAAGTCAATCAACAGCAGCTGTGATAGATTCCAGACTTTTCAATTAATAAACTCCAAAGAAAAAGTAAAGTATCAGTGTAGAACTTTGTTGGAAATAGGGAGGGGGAATCAAGAGTGGGGTCCCACCCCTGCTCCTGGAGTGAGAAGCAGAGGAGACATGGTGGCTGCACTGCATGGCTGCTTCCAGAGCTCCCGGCCTGAAGATTGTAGGGGGACCAAGTGCCCATTCAGAGAGTAATTGCTCTTGCTTTAACATGCTTAGATCTGGATCACTGGGTGGAGTTTCTGGGGTGTACTGACAGTGGGTCACAGCTTGTGAGGGCTTCAGAGATGATAACCAACTAATAGCTCTGGCAGCTGTGAAAACACCAACAATTTGGGATGAAGATGTCCTCTCTGGAAGCAGAGTTCTACTGTGGCAAAGAGCTCAAAAGTCAAGTAATTGAGCAACAACATGAGGAAGCAAAGGAAGCACAGCAAGCAAGCCTTAGATTCTTTTTATGGGGAGAAAAAGGATCAAAGCATGAGATGGCAGGAAGACAATGAAGTCAGAGCTTCCACATTAAAAGCTTCCAAGAAAAACATGAATTGATTACAGGCCATGGAGGAGCTCAAGAAGGATTTTGAAAATCAAGTAACAGAAGGAGAGGAAAAATTGGGAAGAGAAAATCATGAAAAGAGAGTCAGTAACCTGACTGAAGAAAATAACACCTTAAAAACAGACTGACTCAAATGGCCAAAGAAGCCCCAAAGCCAATGAGGAGAAGAATGCCTTAAAAATTAGCCAAATTTGCCAGATGTAAAAAGAATTTCAAAAGCTCACTGAAGAGGATAATTCCTTCAGAACTGAATTGGAGGAAATGGAAGCAAATGACTTTATGAGAAATCAAGATGGTATAAAACATATCCAAACAAATGAAAAAAAAATAGAAGGCAATGTGAAGTATCTCATTGGAAAAACCACTGAAAGTAGATCTAGGAGAGATAATTTGAAAATTATTGGACTACCTGAAAGTGATGATAAAAAAAAAGAACCTAGAAATCATCCTTCAAGAAATTCTCAAGGAAAATTGCCCTGATATTTTAGAACCAGAGGGTAAAATAGAACTTGAAAGAATTCACTGATCACCTCTTGAAAAAGATCCCAAAAAGAAAACTCCTAGGAATATTATAGCCAAATTCCAGAGTTCTCAGGCCAAGGAAAAAAATATTACAAGCAGCCAAGAAGAAACAATTTTAATATTGTGGAAACACAACCAGGATTACACAAGATCTAGCAGCTTCTACATTAAAGGATCAAAAGGCTTGGAATATGATATTCTTGGGGTAAAAGGAGCTAGGATCAAAACCAAGAATCACCTACCCAGCAAAATTGAGTATAATGTTCCAGGGGAAAATATGGTCATTCAATGAAATAGAGGACTTTCAAGCTTTCTTGATGGGAGAGATAGAATAGGATAAATTATCTTATGTAAAAAAAGCAAGAGAAAATTGTTACAATGGAGGGGAAGAATAGGAAGGCTAAAAAGAATAGGTCAACCTTACTCTCATTGAATTTGGTCTAAATTGGGTATCTTACCCTACAGGAAAGTAGGGAGTAAGGAGATAAGAGGGAGGACGATAGAAGAGACAGCAGATTGGGGGGAGGGGGAGAGGGTAGTTAGAAGTACACACTTTTGAAAAAGGACAGAGTCAAAGTAGAAAACAGAACAAGTGGGGGGCAGGATAGGATGGAGGGAAATATAGTCAGTCTTACACAACATACCCACTATGGAAATGTTCTACATAACTGCACGTGTAGAATCTATATCGAATTGCTTATCTTCCCAGTAAGTGTGGGTGATGAGGGAAGAAGGGAAAAAATCTGGAATTCAAAGTTTTAAAATCAAATGTTTAAAATTAGTAATAGTAGTAGTAGTAGTATTTTACATGCAACTGGGAAATAAGATATACAGGCACTGAGGTATGGTGATACATCATGCCCTACTGGAAAGTCAGAGGGAGCATGGGGGGGGGGGGTGGATATAGGAGAGAGCAGATTGGGGGAAGAGGTATCCAGTGGGATCACTATTTTGGGGTGGTGGGTAGGGGAAAGACGGGGAAAGAATTTATTACTCAAAATCTTGTGGAAATGAATGTTGTAAACCAAACTAAAAATAAACAAAAAAGGAGAAAGTAATCAACATAATTAATCATATTAACTATTGAAACATCCAAAACCACATGATATTGTCAGTAAATGTGGGAAGGTCTTTCACAAAGTACAGCTCTCCTTTATGCTTAGATATGTGTATGCATGTGTGTATATATACACACACACACATACATACATACATATTGACATAGACGGATCTTTTTAACTTATCTTAAAAGGTATCTATATAAAACTAAAAGCATGCATTATATACTTAGAATACACCAGAACCTTTTGCAATAAATATAAGGGTAAAGCAAGAATACCCACTCTCCCTACTATTACTTTATATATTTCAGGAAATGCTAGTTACAGCAACAAGACATGAAAAAGAAGTTAACAGAAATAGATAAAGAAGAGATAAAATCATCTTTGCTGATAATATTATGGTTTATTTGGAAAAACTCAGGGAATCAACTAAGCTAAAAATTGACTTAATTTATAGTTTCAACAAAGTTGTAAGTTACCAAATTCATCCTTAAAAATCAGCATAATTTTTATATTTTAATTATAACAAGACACACAAAGCAGCAATAGAAAGGGAAATTCAAATTTGTGGGAAATACACATTGCAAATAATTACAAAATGAACAAAATGCCTAGTAATCAATTACACAAAACACTTAAAAACTTATAGATTTCAGTACAAAATGTTTTTTTAAAAAAATTAAAATAAAAAAAACACTTAAATGGCTGGAGGTACATTGAGTGTTTGTGACTAAGCTATAATTTGACAATAAAAATGACAATACTGAAAAAAAACTTTTTTATGCTATACCAATCAAGTTACTAAGGGAGGTCTTGACAGATATTGATAAAATTTAAAAAATCATTTGGAAAAACAAAAGATTTAGAATATTAAAAGAAATGATGAAAAAATAGTAAGTACATAGGAAAAATAACACTTCTAGACCTCAAACTAAATTATAAAGCAACAGGCATCAAAAACATCTGGTACTGGTTAAAGAATAGAAATATAGATCAGAGGAACACACTAGACAAAGGAGTTTCCAAAACAATAGAACTCAATAATCCTATCTTTGATAAAGTGTAAAAAAACATTAATTGCCTAAGAAAAAAATTCTTTGATTAAAAAAACTATTGGGAAAGCTGGAAAGCACTCTGACAGAAATTTTGTGATAAGGCTTTGGTATCTAAAATATGTAAACATCTAATAAATACACATGATGAATAGCCATTCCCAATGGTCAAAGGATATTAACAAACAAAAGAATTACAAAGTATTCATAAGCCACATGAAAAAATACTCCAAATACCTAATAAATAAGAGAAATTTATTGATTTTTTTTTCTCTCTGAAAAAATATTGTTTATTATACAGAGTGGTTCTCTGGGAGGGGTAAGAATGGAGATATTTAGGGGTAGCTAGGTGGTGCAGTGAATAGAACAGCAACCCTGAAGTCAGAAGGACCTGAATTCAAACCTGGCTTCAGACACTTGACACTTAACTAGCTATGTGACTTTGGGCAAGTCACTTAACTCCAATTGCTTTCCCCTTCAAAAAAAAAAAAAGAATAGAGATATTTGGTATAACTATGGTAGTAGATAAAACAGAAAATATTGACAAAAATTATTTAGAAAAAAAGATGGAAGTAGATATGTTTTATCATATCACATAATCCCCCCTCCCAGAAGAATACTATAAAAGTACGGGTTATTTATTTTTCTTTTTAATCAGCAAAACCTAGTGCTGCTCCTTGTACTTATTAAGTATTTAATAAATATTTCTGAATTGAATTAAATTGATCTAAACCTAGACATACAACACCAGAGGAGAGGTTATTATATCATTTGTATTATAGACACAGGCATACAGAAAGGATCCTCTGAAACATTAGCCATCTTTGAAATATGTGAACGTAATAGAATATTCTAAACTTCTGCCATTATGGAGAGGATGAAGTTTGATTTTTTTTTTCAAAATAAGTGCCATTTTGAAGATATTGGTAAGAAAAAATAGCAGTAATTATCATTGACTGCATTTGGCTGCAATGGCAAAAGACATTTCAAGTAAAATCAATAAGGAAAATCAATGGAGTAGAGCAGGGATTCTTCACTTTTTCTCTAGCATATATCCCTTTGTCAATCTGATTTAGTCTAAACCTCTCTGAAGAGTAATGGTTTAAAATACAGAAAATAAAATATATAGAATTAAAAAAATAAAGATTAGTTAAAATAAATGATTTATTTTTCTCATTTGACTTGATGGTTCCACTGAAATCTATCCAAAAACTCCTCTTATGGGCTGTGGATCTTAGGTTAGGCTCCCAAGATAGAGAGCATAAACTGTCTTGTGTGCATAGACTTGTCTTTACATGGCATATCATACGAAATGCTGCATGTCGATATGTGAAAAAAAGACAAATTCAAATATTAATAACTATAGAAGTTTTCAGAAATATACATTTTAGAAAGCATATTTTAGAGCTTTACTTCTCCTTCCCTAACATTCACCAAAAACGTACAGACCCAATATTCTCTCCTGATTACTGACACACTACCATTATGTCACTACTTCATTTCTTGTTAATTAAGAAAGCAAACTCATAGCATGTTAACTAGTATTTAAAAGCCCAGTTCTGTGTCTTTATTTGATAAGAATCCTGAATATGTTGGTTACAAAGTTATTTTAAGGGGATTGATCCAATAAAAGTATGTACTATTGTCCAAAGGGAAAAAGAATTAATATTAGAAATAAATGAAAATGGAAATTCCAGACTAGTAATATAGGAGGAAAATAACATCAAATACTAAAAAACAATGCTGCTGTTTCACTTATACCTTATTCCTAGAGAATTTAACAAAAATGGAAAGAATTATAAATTTCTGAAATTTGTGTCACATGCAACAGAGCAGAAATGAGCTCATGGCATGAAACAGATATTATGTCATCCTAACAGTAGATGTACTTGCCCATGCCATGTATTCCATTAAAATTCCCCAGTAAAAAAAAAATCTATATATAATTATCTTCAAATAGAAAATAATTCTTTTCATATAATACCCTAACTCTTTTTGCTATTTTAATTTTAGAAACTATGAAACCAATAGGAAGCAAAAAGATATTTCTATAAACTTTAAGAAAATGTATTTTAAAGAATACAGGTGATGCTTAATTAACCTCTTTCAGGGCTTGTCAAAATCATACAGTTTGTCTCTTTGACTCATGCTTTGAACCCTTTCACAAGAGTGCATATGTGGAACACTACTATTCACCTGATGGGTAATTCTTAGTTTAATTCTGCTAAAAAGTTTAAATGAATATTTTAATCAAGGTAATGAATTTCCAGTCATATGTTACTTGTAAAGGTTATGACACCAGCCCAATTTCCAGTAAGTCTCAAATATGTTTAGTCTTCATACAGCTCTCTAGTAAATAGCAGCCTTGTAAATGGCAAAATAAAAAAGTGAATTTTAATATACTTTTTAAGATTTCCTTCTACAGGATTTCTTTTGAACTTTTAGGCTATTAGAGTATTTGAAGAACTTAATAATCCCTGCAGTTTCTGATATTTCAGTTTTAATTTTTAAAAGATGCTCCAGAAGCTTAGGATATTTGACTTTAAATAAAGAATATGGTTAGAAAAACAACAAGGAAATGGTTAGAAACATCCACAACACAACCATTAGAGAGATTTTTCTATGGCTTTTGAAACCCTTTTTAATAACTCTTTAATGCAGCCATCAATTAATCAGTTTTTAAACTATATGCTATGAGCCTAACCATATGCTAGGAACAGTTACATAACGCAATTTTCTAAAACATAATTGCATTTGCAGGATATCAATTAAACTCTACGTATTTTGCCCGTGATTTTGGATAGCAAAAGTCAGATAAGCATTAGTACTTTGGGTTACAACTATAAGTAGCACCAGAATAATTTTCCTGGCATTTCTCTCTCCTATCCTTGGCCAAAGTCCTTGCCCAAGCATGGATAAATAAGAGAGAGTAATAAGCTAATAAAGAAACACCTAGTTTGTATAATAGATGGACTGTCACACTTAAGCACTCTAGTTTCGTAGTTCATCAACTTCTTAACTCCCATGACTTTTGCCTTCCCTACAACTCAACTATATACACATAATGGCATTTCCTATATCTCACTATCAGCCTTATGAACATCATTCCTTTGGCTTTGAACTTGAAAATACTTCTCTAATCTCTAGCAATTCAATCTTTTTCTCTGCCTCATACTTCCTCAAACTATTCTTTGTTCTCACCATGAATTATACTCTCCCTTGTTCAAAAGTCAATCTTTGGGGCTTCACTCTTTTTAGTCTTTAAACTATATTTGATAGAAAATTTGATTAAATTAATAAGGGATTTCAGAAATATAAGTAATGGAACCAAAATTAGAAAGAAAGCAGAGAGTGGGCTAACAATTTTTACAGCCAATGCTTCTGATAAAGGCCTCATTTTTAAACTATAGAGATAACAGATTAAAATTTAAAAGAAGACATGTCATTCCCCCATTGACAAATGGTTAAAGGATATGAACAGGGAGTTTTCAGATGAAGAAATTAAAACTACATGTAATTATATTAAAAAGTTCTCTAAGTCATCATAGAGAAATGCAAATTAAATGCCTAAGGTACCACCTCACACCTATCAGATTGACTAATATGACAAAAAAGGAAAATGATGGCTGTTGAAGGTAATATGGGAAAAGTGGGCCACTAATGCATTGTTGGTGAAGTGGTGAACTGATCCAACCATTCTGGAGATGAACCTTGGTCTTCTCTATTCCAATAGTAGCTCTCTCTGGTTGGATTCTTTCTCCTTTGCCTGTGCATTTTTAAAAACAATTTAGTTTTATAATCACTTCTAGTTTTGGGATATGGGGGGTGGCACCTCTGTCCTCTGATCCTCTTTTGTTCTCCCCTTTGATCTTGAGCTCAAACCACAACCTCCAGCCTCCTATAAGTGCCCACAACCAGGGACTTCCTGTCTTACTGTTTCTGCTCTCAACCAACATGTTCTGGTTTTTTCTTGCCAGCACCACTCTTTGCAGCACAGCTGATTCTGGCATTCTTTGTCAGCAGAGGTTCCCTAGTTCTTCCCCATGTAAGGTGCCCAACTCCCTTCACTGTCTTGGGGGTAAAAAATGCCTATGGCTTGGGCCAATGCAACCTCTCAAAACAACTACCCTGTGTGCTTACTGTTTGTTATTTAAGCAGCTTGCAGATAGTTGTTAAATGGAACCCTAGCCTGGAGGTGTTTACTCTTCTAAGAGAAGAAATCTCATCCTTGGATTTTTCTTCAGGTCATCTCTGATTATCCCAAGAAAACCCCTGTTCTGCTTCTACTCTTATTTGTTTCACTGCTCTATGTTTGCCCAGATGCACTATTTTATCTCTTTTGCGTAGGAAAACCTTGACAGCTTGAAATTCTGTGACCTATTCCTCCTTCTTCCCAGAATCCTTTCCCTCTCATTTCTTACCTAGCCCTAATCACTGAATGGGTGCTGCCTCTGTCAATCTGAGAGCTGGAAAAGAGCTTAGCTTAGAAAGGCTAAGGTTTCCCACTGCATCTGGAGCCATCTCAAGCTATTGTGATCTACATCTTGCCCCTGGACTCAGATGGCTCAGGAGGAAAGAGTGAGGCCGGTTACTTTTCACAGACCTCCCTCACTTAAATCCAAATCATTTGCAAGTCATGTAATCATGTCCTTGATGCTATGATCCTTTATGACAAAGAAGCCAAATGTAACAATAATGCAATATTCACAACACTCATGATGGTTATAAATATGCTGGTATAGTTGTGAATCACAAAATGTAACAGACTCTCCACATGGAATGGAGGAACCAAAGCCTTTATTCAAATACCAGAAAATTGAATCCTAGAACCAGAAAGCCAAAGTCGTTACAGTAGCCAGGAAGTTGGTACACATGGTTAATGCAGTGAACAGCCACATTCCCAAGCCTTCACCACAGAACAGGCTCCCTCAACCAGGGATCCTCCTCTCGCACTCATGGTAGCTCCTCAACCTGGTTCTTGGAAGTTCTCAGCAGACATTCCCAAAGGAAAATTCTCAGCAGAAGTTCCCAGAAGAAAGGTCTCAGCAGAAGCTCTAGCTTCCATATGCTCTCCTAGAGAAATTCTGACTTTCCCATCTGGGATTTTTCCTTATATACAGTATCTCTCCTCCCTGTTCATCCCCTTCCTGTGACATCAGCAACTTCCTCCCAAGGTGTTAACTACTTCTGTGTGAATTAAATAGCTTAAACAAGGTGTTAATGTGAACCAAGGTTCTAAGTACCTACTTACTTGCCAATACAAAGGGGCATGGAAGATCTTCAAATTCTATCAACATTACACTAAACAATGAATGACCATTGTTTCATAACAAAATATATTCAGTGGCTTGAGGATTCTGCAAACAAGGACAAATAGTATATAAAGTTAACAGGAGCAATCTCTTTAGGTAATAGGACAATTTTGCCTTTTGGTAGTATTTATCAGAACAAGAGTTTTTAACTTGCAATCCAAGGAGTCTCTGGATAGATTTCAGTAAGTCAATGAACTTAGATGGAGAAAAAGATACATTTTCATTTTTATTGACAACCCACTGAAAATTAGCATTTCTTTCAATTATGTAAAAACTTTATTCTGAGGAAATAAGCTTTGCCTGGGTGCCAGAAGGGCACATAGCATAAAATAATTAATAACCTCTATATTAGAGCAATGACTAGTTTCATACATTGCTTGCTGTTATTTCTGTTCCATTCATCTGCCTCAGCTTACAAACACTGAGTCTAAATGATACTTTCAATGTGCTTTTCTGACAGGTCATGTTTCTGTAGCTTCATTTGACCCAGACTTTGTACCTTTGTTGTGTAAGGTTCATACTTCCTGGCCAGAGTCAAGACCTTTGTCTCCTCACTGAAGGCAAAGTTTTCTTGTCATCTTAGTTCTTTGGAGAGTAGGATTTTGTTGCAAGGCTCTGCTGGTCTACATATATGGAGGTTAGGGCTCAGTGGGTGACAGAAATAAAAGTGGTGGTGTCCTGTTAGTGAAACATCTGGAAGTTTGAAATTCAGTGATAACAGATGGCTCATGGAATTCTGTCTAAGGCAGAACAATCTAAATTTTGATTTTTATTGGAGAATATGAGAGAGTTGAAGAAGGGAACTGATTTAATATGATAAATATTGTATGCCTTATTATAGAAACATCTGAGTTCATGAGCATTATTCCTCCTTGGATAATTGTGTTCATTTGACAAGATACAACTTCATTAATGTAGGAAATATCTAATATCTGGAAATGCTTTTCAAAGATCAAACTTAGAAAATATCATTAAACCCATACATACAGCTTTATGTATATCTATACATCTACATCTATATCCTCTCTCTCTCTCTCTCTCTCTCTCTCTCTCTCTCTCTTTCTCTCTCTCTCATTATCATTTCAGTGTTTCCCCTAGACTGAGGTGTGCTCAAGGAGCATAAAATAGGAAAATTGAGGTAGCAGTTTTAAGGATATCTATAGGTATGGATATTTTTTAAGCATATAATATGATTGACTGGAATTATTTTTAAGAAATTGGATACTGTTAGTAACTTCTCTTTTTTGTAGCTGACCTCTGAAACCTGAAAATTCTTTGCTCAAACTGATTTTTAAAAGAAGTGTAATATAACATATTGATATTTCATATTATAGAAAAAGAAGTGACCTTTTACAATATAATCAGGAGAAATATCCTAGGGTCTTCTGCAGAGTACTCTAAGCCGTATCAAGTCACAGAAGCTACCCAAAAGGTCATAAATCTGGCTTCTACACCAAGTGAACTTTTAATACCAAATTTAAATGTAGCTCAGGAACATTTCCCACAGATTCAATATAGTATCACAGAGTAGAAGAATGCAGGATTTTTTGGTTATTCAAAAAAGGACTTTCCCATATAAAACTTTTTTTCCCTTTTTGTTTAAATAAATAGAGCAGTTAGAATTACATTCACAAACCAAGATTTTTCAATATTTATGTATTTCTTAGAAATTGAAGTCAATAATAAGATTTCCTGAACATTTTACATATAAATCCACTTTAAACTAGAATATCTGAGAAGGTGACTTCCCAAACTTTAAAAAAAAAAGATAATGTTTATCTAATGAATAATATTTAAGGCAGATAACTGCACAAAGTTATATGGCCTGATAAATGTTAAGAGGCAAAATATATGAATGAATTATTTTATTATATTCATTTCATGGGCTAAACTCGAATTGTGCTGATATTATTTGGTTGTATATTTGATATATTTGTATACTACAATACATTTCTAAAAATATATATTCTATAGCATTAGCAAAGCAATAGGGCAAAAAAAAAAAAAACAAGCCAACAAACAAAAAGCCTATTCAAGGGTATTTTATGAAAAGTATCCTAGACTCCCAAATGTATCTCCAATAATAGGGTTCATCTATGTAGAACACTTTGCAAATCTGAAGGTGTTAAATGTTGTTGTTTGTTGTTAGTCACATCTGACTCTTTTTGCTCTCATTTGGAATTTTCTTGCCAGAGTGGTTTGCCATTTTCTTGCTCATTTTTCAGATGAGGAAATTGAGGCAAAAATGGCTAAGAGACTTGTACGGGGTTGCATTGCTAATCAGTGACTCAGGCTGGATTTAAACTCAGGTCTTCTGACTCAAGACACAGTATTCTATCTACTGTGCCACCTAGCTGCACATTTGAGCATTTAAATAATTGACATCAATTTCTATTACTCTATTAGACAATTTAATGAGGGCCTCTAGATTAAGGGCACTCTATAAATACAGCAGAATCAAAGAATAACATAAAAAAGATATGTCAAGAGTAAGGGCCATAGATTTTTAGAGCTAGATGGAAAAGACATTAGAAATCATCTAGTTCAATCACACCATTAAAAACTATGAAACTGAGACTGAGGAAAACTGTGACTTGCCTACTTATATTTTGTAACTGCCAGACATAAGACTAGAAATGCCGATCTTTATATATATATATATATATATATATATATATATATATATATATA
>CM053580.1:92470243-92491706 GCA_028627135.1 Pseudochirops cupreus
ACCTCATCTTTGTTCATATTCTGTGGAAATGGGTGCTGCAGCCAGTTCTTATAATATTTATGCATTTCTTAACCAATTAACATGTATAAAACTGTACTACTATTTTTTATTATATCCTTATCTTTTTTCTCTTTTTTAAAAATTTGTGTCACTGAGGTTTTTGAATGTTATGATGCTAAATCCAATTTTCTCGTAAGTTGTGTTTTTTTTTTATTAAATGATATTGCATTTTTTGGGAAGCAAAACTCATGCTGAAGTTTAATTGACTGTACTCACTCTACTTGAGGACATAACAAGCAGGAAACAAAAGTCAATAAATGAACGAAGGTTTCTCTACAACTGTGCATCACCACGCAGCTTATACTTTAAGTACTGGAAACATCCACTCCCTCTGTGGCATTATGCACTTAATGTCCACATAAACAGTTGGAACAGTGGAAAGAAAACTAGTTTGGAGACAATGTGAAGTGGGTTAAAATTCCCTTATGTCATTTGATATCTCTAACCTTTTCACCTTGATTTTTCTAAACTATAAATGAGTGGGTTAGAGCAGATAACCTATAATGTCCCTTCCATCTTTGCGTTCTTTGGCCCTCTTTCTACAATGAAAATACTCACATGAGTACATGCAGAGGGGAAATGAAAAAAGGGAAAAGGAAAGGGAATTATAATGATGTAGAACCAACTTTAGATATATTTTTGTTCAATCAAAAGACCTACTGACTTTTCAATTAGCTTAAAAAAATAACCATCTCAGTAACTAATATAATTCACTTAAATCAATGAAACTCCTTTGGAAAACTGATAAAATTGATTTTCTGAATGACAATAGAAAAATGTAACAGATAATGGGTAATTTCTTAAACTTCTAATTCAAAACTCAAATCCAAAATGTGGTGTTTATTGAAATAGACCCCAAAAAGGCAGAAAAGCTTTTGCTTTTGTTGGTGGTTAAAAAAAAAAAGTTGATATTTGCTTGCCTAAACTTTGCTTATTGTTATCAGAGTCAAAACATATGCATCCTAAAAATTGTTTTTAAATCAACAAAACTGTCAGACCAGAGAAAATAATATTTCTTTTCAGCATTGGATATTATCTGAGTTTGGTGGTATTTAATAGAATCACATTCCTAAAACACATGTTCTTACCATCACATATTCATGAAATCATTTTAAAATAAGAGTTGTACCCATCTCTAAACTAGATTTGTTAAGTCTTGTGCCTTCTTTTTAAGATAATGTTATATATCCCTGTCAAATACGATTGCCAGGGAAATGCAGCTAAGAGGATCAAAGAGAAGTTGAGAAGAGTTATTGGACTTTTCTGGGACACAGCAAAGTTAAAGAAATCAGATATGTCAGCAGGACCAATCTTTTGCATTACACAATAAAATATAAAATGCTATTTAAAGAATCTACCCTACATAGTAGAGAATCACTAATTCTCACAAAACCCCAGCATTTCAGTGCCCTTTCAGACAAGATTTAGTAACACGGGATTTTAGTAAGTTGTCATTACTTCGGAAACTCCATTTCATGGTATACTACAGTCCTTTCATTAGCATACTGTGAAGTATTGTCATAAATAATTTAAACTGTGCTTGTCAAAATAAATGAAAAAGTGCTCATTTTATGATGTGCTCCTTTAATTTTTTTTTTTTATTATATGTGTTTCCTTGCTTACTAATCTAAGGAATTCAGTAAATCATGATCCCCATCATCTCAGTGAATTAATAGATATCTACTGCCAACTCTACTGATTACATTGAATGAACATTGACATATCTCTAAGCCCTCAATTAGGTATTGTTTAAAAAAGGATATGTAAATGCTAAAACATGGTAAATATTAGTAGGAATATGTTCAAAAAATATATACTTTAGAATTTAGTCAAAATAGGACTTTTAGTTTGATTTCAATGCTTCCCTATCATCCAGGCAATCCCAGAACATTAGATTCAGAGCAGTGCATAGGAAATAGAAAGTCAAATTGACTAGAAATTGATTAGAAGCAAAAGTAAACCTGACTACTCTATTTTCACTGTAGAAGCTGAGAAAAATTTAAAAATAGCATAGATGGCGAAAATATAAATTGGGTTTTAAAATTATTTTGATCTAGTGGTTGGAGTGACAGAGTTCTTGAATCTCCTTTAACTCTATGACCTACTGGATGTATGACCTTGAGTTAATTCTTAAACTTCCCTTTTGCAGAAAAGTCATTCTTTATTTCCTGCTCCTTGTCATACTCTTTTGATTCATGGACTTCCGTTGATGTTAATGTTAATTTTGGCAGTCATTTAAGGCTGGCTCTGAGTTCTTCAGTTCAGTGTGAATCTTGTCAGGGAATAACTTCCTGGCTGAGGGCCCTTTTGGCAAATGATTCTTAGTTGTGGAATTCTTTCCCAGAACAGATACATGAACATCCTTTATTACTACCTTAGGGCATAAAAATAGAGTCTCTCTCTATCTCAGAAAACTTATCCTTGAACTCATTTGGGTCCATTTATTTTAAATGAGAGACAACATGATCTCATGAATAAAGCACTGATTAGAGGATGAGTCATAAGATCTCATAACTGAACTATACCCTGTGTATACAACATATGATAAGTTAAAAAAAATACTTCCATAATTTCCTTTTCACAGAACTGTATGAATAAAGGACTTCAAGAGATCTATAACTCTGCCTTCAGCAGGATGACATCTAAACATTTCCAAAATGATCGTCTTCTTTTTATCTACAGAATACCCTGCAGTGCTCTGGAGTCCTGGCCTTTACCTTGACTTTGGCCCTTGGTCTTTGGGCTGTAGAGGGAGACTGAGACTATCAGAAAGTTTGGCCCCTCCTTGTATTCTTGGCATGTACCTTTGAGATTCAAGGATTTTGTAATCTTTGTATGTTGTATCAATGGTCTTTTAGTCAAGTGTTCTGGGGTGTGTGTGTGTGTGTGCGTGTGTGTGTGTGTGTGTGTGTGTGTGTGTGTGTATGTGTGTGTGTAACTGGATAGGATAGTGAAGATATTTTGTATCTCTATTTAACCCTCTCTTATACTCCAGTGTCAGACTTTAAAAAAACAAATTTTTAAACAATTATTCTGTTGTCTACATAGGGGAAAGGATACTATTTATCAGAAACCAGACCTTAAAATTTTCCAGGAATTTGAAACACTTACAATTGAATAGATAACATTAAGAATTGGAAGTATGTGAAGCTATTGATTAGAAAAGGAGATAGAAATCCAAGAATAAGTTTTTTAGGTGGTTAATTCAGAGAAAAAAATATTTTGTTATTATGGAAATGACTGCCTCTCATAGACCAGTTACATAATAATGTTAAGAACTTTATTTTGGTTGTTTTTCTCCTTTGTCAGGAAGGGAAGAAACAGGGACCAGACACCTAGAAAGTATGAAAGAGTATACGAAGGTCTTCCTCACTAATACAAGGGGAGTTAAGACCTATATTTGGAGAAAGCTTGCAAAAAAAAATTAATATCAAACTTCCCTATAGCTCAGGAGCACAGAAAACAATGGTAAAAGATAAATTCACTGGAGAAGGCTTTTCAGGTTTGCTATTACTACTGCATATTATTATTATTGATAATAATGGCAATGTTATTTTTATTGCTAAAAAGCAATTATGATTTGGTATAATTGTTATTAATAGCAGCTATAATTTACATTAACATTTTGAAGTTTGCATACTGCTATCCCATTTAGCATTACAATAATCCTGTGAGGTAAGTGTTGTTGTATTTTTTTCTTTTTTTCCAATTTTATTTTACAGATGAAGAAATTGAAGTTAAGAGAGGATCTTAACCAGGATCACATATCTAGTAAGTATTTAAGAGATGATTTGAACTCAGTTCTGCCTGATTCTATCTATGTAATCACTTAACTGCCACCAAGTAAGACTATTACTACTACCCCTAATCATAACATCAACAACCATTTATTGATTGCCTACTATGTGTCAAACACTGTCATGCTCTACTCATCCCCTATGAGTTGAATTAACTCCATTATGTTAACTCCCAGACCTATATATCCATCCTTAGTCCTTCTCTCAACCTCTAGTCACAAGTTACATTTTGTACATTTTGAATTAGATATCCAGTAGGGACTCTCAGATTATATCCCTGTCCAAAATGGAACTAATTATTTTTTCCTGAAAATCCCCACCCCTCTTCCTAACTTCCCTATTTATGCTCAGTATGCCAATACACTTCCAGTCACTCAAGAGATACAAGCTCAGTGTCATACTCATCTGGTCCCTCTCTCACTCCACATATTCATTGATTTGACAAATCCTGTCAATTCTATTTCCACAACTTTAACATATATGATTGCTGAGTTATTTTAATAGTGTCCAACTCTCTGTGATCCCCTTTGTGGTTGTCCTGGCAAATATAGTAGAGTAGTTTGCCATTTCCTTCTCCAGATCATTTTACAAAGGAGGAACTGAAGGAAACAGGGTTAAGTAACTTGCCCAGAGTTAAAAACCTATTGAGTGTCTAAGATCAGATTTGAACATATGTCTTCTTGACTCCAGGGCCAGTGCTTTATCCACTCTTCCACCTAGCTACCCCTCACACATATATACCATTCCATATACTCACACAAACTCCAATCTAGTTCAATCTCTCATTACCTCTCATCTGGGATATTGCAATATTCCCCTACTCATTCTCCTTGTTTCTTTCTACTCCACAGAGATACCAGACATTTTTTCCCAAGAAAACAAATGTTACCATGTAATATATGCATGTATTATACATGTAATATATACCACTGATTTTTCAGGGACCTTATCAGTATTCGTAGGATCAAATATGAACTCTCTTTGTCATTTAAAGCTTTCTGCAACTTGATTCCACTCAATCTTCCACTATTGTTATTTATCAATCTCCTCCATACACTCTATGTTTCAATAACCCTCCTCTTGTTATTGTTTACACAGCACAATTCTCTATTTTCCATGTGTTAACATTGGTTGACCCCATGCCTGGACTGCACTCCTTTTTCTTTCTTTTAAAAATTAAATTATTTTTAATTTTCAACATTCATTTCCACAAGACTTTGTGTTCCAAAATTTCCCCCAATCTCTCCCATCCCCCCACCCCAAGATAGCATGTATTCTGATTATCCCTTCCCTCAGTCTGCCCATCCTTCTATTACACCCCCTTCCAATCTGCTTCTCCTGGACTTTCTTATAGGTCAAGATAGATTTCTATACCCCATTGCTTATATATCTTGTTTCCTGGTTGCATGTAAAAACAATTTTTAACATTTGTTTTTAAACCTCTAAGTTCCAAATTCTCTCCCTTCTTTCCTTCCCAATAACCCTCACTGAGAAAGCAAGCAATTCAATATAGGTGATGCACATGTAGTTATGCACAACACTTCCATAATAGTCATGCTGTGAAAAACTAACTACATTTCCCTTCATCCTATTCTGCCCTCCATTTGTTCCATTTTCTCCTTTTACCCTGCTCCTTTTTCAAAAATGGCTGCTTCTGACTACTCCCTGCCCAATCTGTCCTTCCTTCTATCATCCTCTGCCTTTATCCCCTTCCCCTCTTAATTTCCTGTAGAGTGATATATCCATTTGTGTATGCATGTTATTCTATTCCCTTCTCAAGACAAAACTGATGAGAGTAAGATTACCTTATTCACTCTCACCTCCCGTCTCTTCCCCTCCATTGTAAAAGCTTTTTCTTACCTCTTTTATGTGAGATAATTTATCCCATTCTATCTTTCCCTCTCTCCTTCTCCCAATACATTCCTCTTTCATCCATTAATTTTATGTTTTAAATATTATCCTTTCATATTTAATTTATGCTGTGCTCACTGTCTATCTCTCTGTCTTTCTTTGTCTCTTGGTCTCTCTCACTCTCCATATATATGGATATGTGTGTGTGTGTATATATACATATATATACACACATATATGAGTGTTCATATACACATATATTATCTGTATATAGATATATATACAGATATATATTTATATACATATCTATCTATATCTCTATATATTCATATGTATGTATGTATGTATCAAATGTATGTATGTATGTATGTAATGTATGTATACTGTGTTCCTAAAGTCTGGATAAAAAGGAAATCTAATTAATTATGCATATTTTCAAGAAATGAAATGAATGAAATTTTCAACAAATTTTACTTAATTAGCATAAATTTTAGCTATAGCAATTTGATATTGAATAAGAGCTTTCATTAGCTATTGGGGACTGTTTTCCATATGAATGAGATTAATTAAATTAAATTAACTAGTGAAATTTGCTATATGTCTCCTACATCTTCCTGTGAAATCTAATTTATGCTAACTAAATACTGTATATAACTACTCCAATTCTGAGAAAGGTCTCATGAGTTAGAAATATCATCTTTCCATGTAAGAATGTAAACAGTTCAACTTTAATAAGTCCCTTATGATTTCTCTTTCCTTTTTATCTTTTCATGCTTCTCTTAATTCTTATATTTGAAAGTCAAATTTTCTAGTCAGCTTTGGTCTTTTCAGCAAGAATGCTTGAAAGTGCTCTATTTCATTGAATGTCCATTTTTCTCCCAGAAATATTATACTCAGTTTTGCTGGTTAGGTGATTCTTGGTTTTAGTCCTAGCTCTTTTGACCCTCTGGAGTATTCCAAGCCCTCCAAACCCTTAATATAGAAACTGCTAGAACTTGTATTAGCCTGATTGTGTTTCCACAATACTTGAATTTTTTCTTTCTGGCTACTTGGAATATTTTCTCCTTGACCTGGGAACTCTGCAATTTTGTACAATATTCTTAGGAGTTTTCCTTTTGGGATCTTTTTCAAGAGGTGATTGGAGGATTCTTTCAATTTCTATTTTCCCCTCTGGTTCTAGAATACCAGGACATGTTTCCTTGATAATTTCTTGAAAGATGATATCTAGGTTCTTGTTTTTAATCATGGCTTTCAAGTAGTTCAATAATTTTAAAAACATCCCCCCTGGATCTATTTTCCAGGTCAGTGGTTTTTCCAATGAGATATTTCACATTGTCTTCTATGTTTTTTATTCTTTTGGTTCTCTTTCATAATTTCTTGATTTCTCATAGTCATTAGCTTCTATTCACTCCATTCTAATTTTTAAGGGATTATTTTCTTCAGCAAATTTTTGGACCTCCTTGTCCATTTGATCAATTCTACTTTTTAAGTCTTTCTTCTACTCATTGGCTTTTTGGACTTCTTTCGTCATTTGCTTAGTCTATTTTTTAAGTTATTTTCTTCAGTGTTTTGGAGGCTCTCCTTCAGCAAACTATTGACTAGTTTTTCATGATTTTCTTGCACCTCTCTCATTACTCTTCTCAATGTTTCATCTGCTTCTCTTACTTGATGTTCAAAATCTTTTTGAGCTCTTCCATAGCCTGTGATCTTTGATGTAGGAGCTTTGACTTTGTTGTCTTCTTCTGATTGTATGTTTTGATCTTCTTTGTCACCAAAGTAAGATTCTTTATTTTTAAGTTTTTTCTGTGCTGTTTCCTCATTTTCACAGCCAAATACCTGACTTTCTAACTCTTTGTCAAGGTAGGACTCTGCCTCTACTGGTGGTTGGGAGTGAGGTTTGGGTTAGGTGTACTTTCCCCTGCTTCAGGGGGCTTGTGCAGCTGTTTTTACAGATACATCTAGGATCCTGAAAATTCTCAGCTTTTCAAAGGTGGCATGTTCAAAGAAGTGTTTACTCCTTTCTTGGCCCGTGCTTTGGACAATAAGAGACCAAAAGCACTCTTTTATTCCTTGGAACTGTGAGGAAGATTCCCTCTCCACCTCAAGCTTTGCCACATCAGCACTCCTTGTCACCCCAGCCCTCCCACCCAGGATTGCAACACAGATCCAAGCAGGGCAAAACAAGAGAATCCTGCCTCAGTGTGACCAACAAGATCCCTGTGTTTCTTCTCTGATCACCTGCTCAAACCCCCACCATCTGTGTGCCCAAATCTCCAGAAGCAGCCACTGCTGCTACTGCTACCTCTGCTGCCAGCTCTACCATCCCAGTGCTGGGGCCAGACCATATTCCTCCCTCATCCAGGTCCAACAGATTTTTCCCACTGACATTGTAGGGTGTCTTTGGCATTTGTGGACCAAAAAAACCTGGAAACTGCCACAGCTGCCAGTGATTCAGTCCCCTGAGGCCTGCTCCAATCTCATCTGTGCCAGACATGCCCATGCTGGACTGGATTTTGCTACTAGCCTGGTGTGCTAGACCTTTTCTATTGACGTTCCAGGCTATCTGAGGCTGGAGTTTTGTTTACTCCATCATTTTGTGGGTTCTTCAGCTCAAGAATTTTTTTAGAGTCATTTTTAACAGGTATTTGGAGGGGTTTGGGGGAGAGTTCAAACAACTACCTGCTTTTACTCTGCCGTCTTGCCTCTGCTCCCTGCATTTTTTTTTCAAACCTGTATTTGAAAAACCTTAGTTTCTTTCAATACATACTACAAGTATAATTTTTGAAGGAAGATTTTCCTATTCCCCTCAGCTACTAGTTTCTCCTGCCTCCATTGCACTTGGTTTGTATTTGTTGGAGAGGGGGAAAAAGAGAGAGAGAGAGAGAGAGAGAGAGAGAGAGAGAGAGAGAGAGAGATGAGAGAGAGAGAAAGGAGAGAGAGAGAAATGTATGTATATACATATATGTAACACATTACATTGTATGCATCTATTGATACATGCCATTATGATAATATAGTCAATAAATAATATTTAATAAAGTTGCACATAATATTAATAAAGAAAATCATGCACATGTTATAAACATATGTATATAGAAATGCACATACACAATGCATATGCATACACACATTTTATATGTGTTATATATTCATATACATATGGGTATGTCATTTCCTATATGAAGATTCCTTCAAAGCTGGGAATATTTTGATCTTGTCTTCATATCCTCAGTGCCTGGACATAGTAATTGCTTTATGAATTCTTATATCCACAGCACCCCCTCTGGGGAACCTTTCCCAGTTTACACTTAAATTTCAGAATTAGTTCCCCAAATAGTCTATAATTACCTTGTGTTCTAAGGTTAGCTCTAAAACTGCCCTATAAAACTACAATTGATAAACCTCCATCAGTTTGTTTAACATTAATTCTATCAAAAAAGAGTAGTATTGGAAAAAAAATATAGGAGGCTAAGCACAGTGACTACAACAATGGAAATAAAACTACTATAGAGAAGCAACAGAATTTTGCTCCAATTTAGTGACTATTATTTGTAACACACTGTCAAAATTGAAGAAATACTTCCTTTCTATTAATGAGCAAAATTCCTTCATTCATTCATTCACTCTTTCAATAACCATTTTAAGTACCTACAATGAATTAAATATTAAAGTAAATACTGGGTTACCAATCTAGTGAATTGATTTTGTAAGGTAGCTTTTGTTGGTTAGGAAGGAAGATTTTTTGAAAGAATTAAATGTTGCATCCGTCCCTCCTGGATCATTGTCTTGTCGTGGTAAAGGGATTTATGTAGCTCAATGACATTATGAGCTATATTGTAGAGGATATTGGATTATGGAAAAAGCAAGGGAATTACAGAAAAAAAAATCTGCCTCTACTTCATTGACTACATTGAAGCTTTTGATTGTGTGGATCACAACCAAATTTTGCAAGTCCTCAGAGTTGAGAGTGCCAGATCATTTAATTTTGTCCTGAAGAATCTGTATGTAGCTCAAAAAGTAACACAATCAAACACAGAAAGGCAGGTAGGCAGGACTAGATACACAGGAATTTAATTTAATTTATTTAATAAACCTAGCAATAAAATTTATTCAAGAAAGGACTCTTTAATTTCATAAAAACTTATGGAGAAATTAGGAAGGGGTCAAGGAAAAGGAAAATATATCTAGATCTACATCTTTTGCCATCTATCATAATAAATTCTAAATGTTTAAATGATATGATTATAAAAAGTGGTGTCACAAAAGTAGAATGGAAAGGAATATTATACCATTTACAATTGCAAAGACAAGAAAATTAATGACACTGAATTGAAGAGAAAATATACAACAAACTATCATAATTGTACAAGATCATATGTAATTAAAATTCTTTTGTACAAATAAAGTCAATGTGATGTTAGGAGCAAAAAAGGATATTTTGAAAATATCCTTGAATTTAGAAAATATTTTTATTGGATATAGCTGATAAAAAGTCTCACACCCAAAACCTATTAATAATTAACCCAAATGTACGTGATAAGAGATATTTATCAATAAGCAATTTTCTCTAACTAAAGATATATTTTAAAGAATAACATCTTAAACAATCAACTGAAACATTTCAAAATTACAAATAATTAGAAAAATTTAAATAGAGACAATTATGAAACGTCAATGAAAAAAATTTGGGCAAATATGGCAAAATTCTGTCAGAATAGTCAAGGTAAGTAAGTTTACTAATTCATTACTGGTATGCTGAGGAATTGTTCAGTAAAACAATTTATCATTTATGTCCTAAATTACTAAATTGCATATACCTTTTGACTTAGAGGTTCCAATACTGGCACTACTACTGAAGGAAAAAAGGTTAAAGCAGAAAGAAAGGACCCATATGTACAAAATGTTAAATACAAAATTATTATAACAAAATATGCAAGCAAAATATATCCTCAATGATTGGAAAATGACTGGAAAAAAATGACATATTTGTAATGATAACATTTTTGCCAAAATGAATAAAAAAGATCAAGAATTTGAAACATATAAATAATGGTTAAATGTGATGTGATGATGAAAGTAGGGGGGAAAAACAGGGTTATAAAATAGAAGATAGGGAGAATACAGACACTTGGTAGCCAAGTCATGTAGACTGTTTTTGTCATTGTGCAAGTGACACCTCTACTGACATGGCATCCATCATTTTGTATAAAAGTAAAAGCAAGGAGGGCTATTGTTATATCTCTCTTTTTCTATGGTTTTCACCTTTCACAGGGCTTTTGTCATCATGATTTATCATTTATCATCACTGATTCCGTCAGTGGGGGATAATGAAAAGGTATAACCTTTTTGTTGCAACATGTGTTGGGTATGATTTGGGGGGGGGGGCAATCATTCATCATTCTCTCTTGTGTCCTTTCCTCATTCTCTGTAATGATGTAATTGGCATGGTTGTAGTCTGTTTGTGTTCATTGTTTGCTAGGTCTAAAATATGAGTCTTTAGGGCTAATTCACAAGTTCAAAAAAGAAAACTCTACTAGCTAGTCATATTAATGGAATATGGGTATAGGCAAACCGACGGCTTGTCAATGGAAATTTAGCATGTAACTAACACAACATAATAGTGTCATTGGCCTCTGCCCTTATTAGGCAAATTCTGGTGTATGCGTGTGTGTGTGTGTGTGTGTGTGTGTATGTGTGTGTGTGTGCTTTGTGTGTGTTTATTTCCTCATTTAAAGATTCTGCATTTAAAAAGGTACATTAAAAAAATTAAAAGTATTTCAAGAGATACATTGTACAGAAGGAAAACCAAGTTTGAAGGTTCTAGAAACCATAACCTATGACACATGGTAGAATTAACTTGTGAAGATTAGTCTAAAGATGTGCAGACTATATATAAGAACAAATACTAACTGTTATATTTGAAAGACCATGTACAGATAAAGGAATGTATATATCCAGCTCTTCCTCAGAGTGTAGAATGGGGTGGGGAAATTGGATAGAAATTATTCAGAAACAGATTTTGACTCAATATATTGATTATAGCAAAAATAACAACTACTGACTTTTAAATGCATACTATTTTATGTTCATTATGTCATTTGAGCCCTAGAACAACATTATGTGACAAATTTCACAAACATTATTCTTCTCATTTTCCAGTTGAGGAAATAAAGGTTCATAGCAGTTTTAAGATTTCCAGTCATAATGCAGAGTCCTAAGTAAGATTTCAATCTTGTTCTCCTTGATTCTCAGTCCAGAAGTCTATTCATTATACACACCAGCTCACTAATTCATTATAAGAACCAATATTCTAAATTTGGTTGAATAGTCAGGTAACGAGCTCTCTCAATAGCTATGTTCCACATAAGGTCAAATGACTATCCATCAGGGAACTTACAGAAGAGGAAGAATCATGGTATAATGAAGAGATCAGCAAACTTGGGTCCAGGACCCAAATTCTGCCCAATGACTGTTTTTCTTTATTCCCATGAATAAGAATGATGTTTACTTTTTAAAATGTATTTTATAATATTTTAAAATGCAAAGATCATTTTTAGTTCAAAACCGTACAACGACAACAAATTGATTTGATCTTCGTTCTGCAGCCCCCTGAAATGGATAGGGAGCAGCCCTTAGAGCCAGGAAGTTACAGGTTCAAATCCTGCTACAGTCACCTTAAGCAACATCACTGAGCCTAAATTCTTCATCTGTAAAATGAGAGGCTTGGCTACAGGACCTCTGTGGACTTTTCCAGCTCTAACTCTGTCATACTGTGGTTTTACAAACTTTGTAAGATGTCAAATTGGAAAATTTCCAAGATGCCTTTTGGCCTTTGTTACATCACAATACCCCATATTTATTTACATTCAAGTAGAACTCACAATAATCATGTATTTTAAAAAGAAATATTTTTGAGTCACTTTGACACTCTTTTGAATCTTATTGAATTAAAATTCTCAAAATCTTCTTGAGATTTATCAAGAGATTTGAATCCATGCCTTTCTAATTTATTTTACATGTATTTTACTGTTTTTGATAGAGTCAGCCATGGAGTGAAAGAAATAGGAAACTAGCTAAATGGAGAAAATTTATAGCAAGTCTTCTTCTGAAAATTTCATTTCAAATTTCCCTATTAAAATTGAAAAACATCCATTTTAAAAGTTATTAATTGTTATGACAATGGAACTTTTAATCTGTTTGATAGCAAGGGAATTGCCTACAGGTATGAATATCCAATGTAAGTATTTGCAAAGGTTTAACCAATTCATTTATACAATTCTATGAAAAATTATAATATTTTAGTAGAAATCATAGGCAACCCTTGGAAAAACTGTAATAAATATAGTTTTGTTGAGTTGAAGGTAGGTTTTGAAAGCTTCTTACTTTAAAAAAAAAATCATTCCCTAGACAATCTTCATTTCTAAATCTGGAAAGATCCTCAGTTTGTATTTCATTTTCGTCAAGTCAAGTGATCATCCATAAAGTAATATCCCTTTCTTTCTTTCTTCCTTCCTTCCTTCCTTTCTTTCTTTCTTTCTTTCTTTCTTTCTTTCTTTCTTTCTTTCTTTCTTTCTTTTTTTCTTTCTTTCTTTCTTTCTTTCTTTTTGAAGTTGTCACTAGAAGTGACAATTTCTAGTTTTGCTGTGGATCCATTTTCTTACCTATGAGCTGACCACTGTTGAAAATGGATTTTCTTTTTCCTTTTTCAGGGTAACACATATAATGTATAAACATTACTTAGAAGAATCTGGTCACTTAAACCAATTCATTCAGAATAAGGGAACTTAGAATATTTAATAAAGCACAGCTTATTCTATGTTTGTCATATGGGACTTAGAGACAATGGTATAATGTATAAAAGAGATATCAGATCATCTTACTTGTCTCCTGACGAACCTGTGTGTGGGTCAAGAAACAATAGCTAGAACTGAACATGGAAAAACTGATTTGTTTAAGATTGGAAAAGGAATAAAACAAGGCTATATATTGTCACGTTATTTGCTGAATTTATATACAGAGTATACCACATGAAATGTCAAACTAGATGAATTAAAAGCCAGAATTAAGGTTTCTGGGGGAAATATCAACAATCTCAGACACGTGAATAATACCACTGTGATGGCAGAAAGCGAAGAATTAAGAGTCATCTTGATGAGGGTAAAAACAGAGAGTATGAAATCCAGCTTTAAGCTTAACCTCCAAAAACTAAAATCATGGCAACTGGTCCCATCATTTCCTGGAAAATAGAGAGAGAAGAAATTGAAACAGTATCAGATTTTAAATTCAAGGGTTCAAAGATCACTGCAGATGGTGTCTGCAGTCATGAAATGAAAAGACACTTGCTCCTTGGAAGAAAAGTTATGCCAAATCTAGTATATTTCAAAGTAGATTCATCGTCTTGCCAAACATATTGTAAGTAACCAAATCTATGTTTTTTCCAGTAGCAATGTTAGAATGGGAGAGATGGATGACTAAGAAAACTGAGCATTGAAGAACTCATGCTTTTCAATGCCACTTTGAGGGCTGTATCCCAAAGGGTTCATAAAAATGGGGAAAGGATTCATGTATACAAAAATATTTATAGCAGCTCTTTTTGTGGTGGCCAAGAACTGGAAATTGAGGGAATGACAATCAATTGAGGAATGACTGAACAAGCTGTGGTCTATGCATGTAAAGGAATTCTATTGTGCTATAAGAAAAAATGAGCAGGCAGACTTCAGAAAAACCTGGAAAGACTAATGAGAAAATATGTTTAATAAAAATGTGTATGTGGATCTTATTTAGGACTGCATGCTGCTGCATGCTGTCTTGGGGAGAGGGGGAGAGGTGGAGAAAACTTAAAATTTATGGAAGTGAATGTTGAAAACTAAAATAAATTGATTTAAAAAATAACAAAATATAAAGATCTAAAAAAAAATAATGCTTTTGAATTGTGGTGCTGTAGAAGACTTTAGAGAGTCCCTTGGTGAGTAAGGAGTTCAAATCAGTCAATATGTATAGAAACTAATTCAGATAATTCATTGGAAAGTAACATACTAAAGCAGAAGCTTAACCTCTTTGACCACATAATGAGATCTGATGTAAGGAAAGTATGAAGGTAAAAGAAGGGGATGGCACATGATGAGATAGCACCATAGAAGCAATGAATTTGAGTTAGGATACATACTGGGAGACAGTGGAGGATAAAAAGTCCTGGCATGCTATGGACCATGGAGACATGAAGAGTCAGACAAAACTGAACAACAACAACAAAGCATCATTAGAAAGAGAAAATAATCCATGTTCTCCAATACAATAGTGTCATTCACTTTAGGACACAGGATAAAATCAAGTAGAAACTGAACATCTTTGATGAATTGCTATGCAAGTTTTTTTTTTCATGATTGAAATAATTTTTGCATTGTCAAGAAGATAGTGATATTTGAGATCCTTTTTTGAAGGAGGCTCTGAAATTCTGCTTTCCTGCTTTGACAATGACATGGTCAGGTGAACCATATCATTATTTGTAGAACTTCTAAGATGGTACTTAATTATCAACAACAACAACAAAACATCATTGCATCCCTATCCTATCACATTGGTAGAAACAGAAATAATTAAAGTACCACAAGTGGAGGCTGTTAGTCTCATGCCTAAAAAGCAGCAACAAAATCTGAGGGGGGTGTGAGAGTGAGGTTTGGGGTATGTGTGTGGGGGTGTGGGCATGGATGTGTGGGTGGATGTAGAGACAGTGCATAGAGTACTTGGCTTGAAGTCAGGAAGACTAATCTTCCTGAGTACAAATCTGGCCTCAGATATTTACTAGCTATGTGACCCTGGATAAGTCATTTGATTTTGTCTGCTTCAGTTTCTCATCTGTAAAATGAGCTGGAGAAGGAAATGGCAAACCACTCCAGTATCTTTGCCAAGAAAACCCAAATGGTATCATGAAGTGTTGAATGTGACTGAAACAATTGAACAACTACATAAGTTTTAGAAAACATTAAATTATGGTATCTAAATTATAATTATTGACATGCTTTGTCTTTTTGATATTTATATAATAAATGGGACGCTCTACATTTTCATCCCTTTATCTACACTGATTTACATTTTGAATGATAAACACTATGTAAAGTCAATATAATAACTTCTTTATACAAAGGGAAATTTATATTTATGTATTTCTTTTCCCTACATGTTATTTCTCTAGAAAAAAAATGGATAAAAAGTGGTAACTTTCCTTAGAAAATTAAATTTTGCATTGTATGGCTGTGTTCTGGACATGTGTCATTTAAACAGATTTCACCCAGTGAATTTACCGAAGAGACCTTTTTCACTGGGTTGTAGAGTGTTATTTGAGTGACAAGTGACAGACATCTACCTTTGGTTTTGATGTGAAGTCTCCATTTGTTTTTCAGCAGTAACCACTTGGAAATTTCATCTTATTTTATGTCAGATTAAATTTTAATGTAATAAATACATTTACATTTAATATTCTTTGTTACACAGAATAGTTAAAAGCAAGAAGCAACTCAGTTACACACTATTTTGTTTTTTTGAGTTTGATGCTGGTCTTGATTTGTTGTATATAATGAAGAATGTTTCAACCTACCCCCACCTGTCAGATTTAAAATATGACCCAGAATCCATTCTAGAAACTACAGATGTGAAATGAATGTTTAAGGACATAATCCAATTGAATTAAATTTTAAAGAGTTTTAAAATAAGGTCATTTAGTTTTTGATAATGGAGGGTTAGAATTTTCTCTTAGTTTCTTTTCCTCTCTCTCCTTCTCTCCTCTCCTCTCCTCTCTTCTCCCTTCTTTTCCTCTCCTTTCCTCTCCTTTCTTCTCCTCTCCTCTCCTCTCTTCTCCTCTCACAAACTGTAACAAAGTTATCAAATTGCATTATTACTGAATAAAACAGTAGTGTCAAATTCACATATAAATATAGGCCACAAATCTATCTATATAAGGTTCTCTGTAACAGTAAATTGACATAATTTAAAATGTAATATTATGTATATTTTTTTCTATTTTTGGTTTTGTCAAATATTTCCCAATTGCATTTTGTTTTGATTCAGGATGCACTTAGGATTATACAGCCTATGATTTCATATGCTTTATATCTGTAGTAAGAAAAAATTCTCTCTCTCTCTCTCTCTCTCTCTCTCTCTCTCTCTCTCTCTCTCTCTCTCTCTCTCTCAAAGTTCAAAATAATATAGAAATCTCAAAAATTCTCCTGTAAAAATTAATATATATATATATATTTTTTTTTCTAAAATAAAGTAGATGTCCAAATTTGTCTTTCATGCTAGCACATTTTCTCATTTTTCACCCTTGTGAACCTGGGCAAGGTTTTTAATATCATATTGCTTCATTTTCCTCATCTCTAAAATGGAATCAGAAATGGTGGTTTTAAATCTACTATTCTATTGCTATATTTGTCCTTGTGGCTTGAGTTAGACCAAGGATACAAGTTTGAGGATTTACAGAAAATTTATGTTTGGGGAGGTAGAGGAAACATTAGTTTTATTATTATATGGCACAGCAAACAGACAAAAAAGAAAAAAAAGCATTCACATGCACATCATATGGCAATGCAAATGGAAACAGTCACTCAGAATTAAAGGAATTCACAAAACAGAGATGGTGACTGTAGAGTAGCAATAATGTTGGTAGAAAAACAGTCAGAGTGGGGTCTGGGCAGGAAGGTTTTACTTTAGAAATTTATTGGATCAAGAACAGGAAATGAATGCTAGATGTGGGAGAAGGCATTTGTAATCAAAACCAGATGTGATGGGGAATCACCTGAGTCTTATAGATAACACTTGAGTGGAGGACACTTGACCAGGAATAGCCCTAGCAAATTTTTGGAATTTAGTTTTCCATCTGTTCCATTGGGCAATTCAGGTTTTGGAACAGCTAGGTTGGATTTGTTCTTATCCTGGGTTTCCTTATTGAGACCAGAAATTGGGTGAGGGTTTGAGTTGGTAATCAGAGACTCCAAGAATAAGTATAATTTCCAGCCCCTATACTTGGCCAATCTCATACTACCAAAAGTTGTGATTGTTTGAATGCTTGACATGTGGTGAAAATGAGAGCCAGGACAGTGGAAAAATACAAGCCATCTACCATTGCTTATATGTTTACAGTCAGGAAGACCTCGTAGCCTAAGTGACTCCATACTGGAGCCCCACAATTTATAACCACAATGTTAAACAATATATTTCAAGAATAACAATCATCGTAACCCAATCAGCACTCCTAATGACCATTTAACACGAATTGTCTAAATGCTTACATCTTAACTATAGTGCCCATTTTCTTAAGAATTACAGTGTAAAGGAGTTGCCAGAGAAACTTAGTTGCAATTATAAATGAGAATACACAAATAATAACCTCTAGAAGACTACGGACCTAATCAATCCATTCCTTTGGCAGAATTCAAGGAAATAAGTCCTTAACCTGGGAGAGAATGTGGGGGAGATGGTTTGACTATTTTCAGATTGCCAGCCTCTTCTGACTAGTGGAACATCCTTTGGGATATTACATGGACCTTGTGAGTTTTGTCCACCCACATACAATAGAAAATGTTAGCAAATTCACACATTCCCACCTCAATTCACTAACAGGAAGCTGAGGGTTATATGAGTGACCATTACCGTAGCAAAATAGCACTGGCCTCCAGGCAGGTATTTTAGACTCTCACCCGTATCTGAGATTTGTTTTTGAGGAAGCTGTGCATAGACAATTTTGTTTTCTTAAGAGAACGCAGAGTCCTTATGACCCAGTTTCACCCTCAGTATACCAATAGCCTCAGTTAAGCCAATATCAACAGAAACAAAGACCCCCTCTCATGCACTGGGATGTTCCTAAAGTGGATTGTTCAAAAAAAGATGGGGGAGCATGAGGTCAGAATTATAAAAGGATAGCTTCAGGATAATAGTGGTTTGAATACAGATGTGATTAATAAAAATCAGAAATAGATGTGAGGATAGAGCAGATAATGTGGTTGGTAGGTCACAGGACTACCAAATATGTGTAGGGCCTGCAGTGGGGTTTTATTAATCTACACATTGGGACCTTGCTTAGTGTCACAAGTGACATTAAGAGGGATAAACATTAAAATAGCAAGATGAGTATAATTATCAGAAGTGCAGGCAAAGTCAGTATCATTTGGGGAGCTTAAACAGGTGCAATGGGTCAAGGTATTTGTAATAGCTACAGAAGAAATAGTTAGCAATGTCTAGTTTGGGGTGAACTCGTAGAGGAATCAGGTAAATGTGGTTCCTGCCAAATCAGCAAGCTCAGCTGTTGGTGAGGTTGACAGCCAAAGTAGTGACTTCATCAAAAAGAATATGAAAATTACACAATTCTAGGTTAGATCTCTTGGGATAGTGGCCCCAAAGAGTCCCATGGCTAGTGGAATGAGACAGTGTATTGTTAAAATATCTTATAACTCTGGAGATGGGTGTGGCACACAACAACAAAAAAGTGGGAGAATTGTTCAGGAAAATTCCCAGAGACAAATGAAAAGCAAAATCATTTTGCTATGGGCATACAGGTTCTAGGAGAGGGTACAAGTGGAGGCAGGGGGTTGGAATTTGGAACCAGCTAGCAAAAGATATGCACACACCAAGAAAGAATGATAGCCACCAAATTGACAGGTAGAGAAAAGTACCCAGAAACCTATCAGAGAAATGGCATTAGACAAGGTCAGGATCCTAGTGATTTTTCTTTAATTAATTAAAGAACTTTTTACCTTCTTTAACTTCTTTAATTCTGACTATCCCCTTCCCCATTCTGCCCTCCATTCTATCACTACCTCCCCCCCCCCCGCCCTTATTTCCTTATCCACTTACTTTTCTGTAGGGTAAGATACTTGAATGTATATGCTATTCCTTAAACCAAATCCAATGAGAGTAAGGTCCACTCATTCCCTCTCACCTTCCCCTCTTCCCCTCCATTGTGCAACCTTTTTCTTTCCTCTTTTATATGAGATAATTTATTCCATTCTATCTCTCCCTTTCTCCTTCTCCAAATACATTCTTCTCTCACCCCTTAATTTTATTTTTTGGATATCATCCCTTCATATTCAACTCACCCTATGCCATCTACTTATCTATCTATCTATCTATCTATCTATCTGTCTGTCTGTCTGTCTATCTCTCTCTCTCCTCCAGCTACCCTACTACTGAGAAAAGTTTCTTGACTTACAAACATCTTTCTATGTAGGAATGCAAACAGTATAACTTTAATAAGTCCCTTATGAATTCTCCCTCCTCTTTAATTTTTTATGCTTCTCTTGAGTCTTATATTTGAAAGTCAAATTTTCAATTCAGATCTGGTCTTTTCAGCAAGAATGCTTTAAAGTTCTCTATTTCATTAAATACCCCTTTTTTTTTACTCTCTATGGTTATACTCAGTTTCAATGGGTAGGTAATTTTTGGTTTTAATGCTAGTTCCTCTGACTTCTGGGATATCATATTCCAAGCCCTTCAATCCTTTAATGTAGAAGCTGCTAGATCTTGTGTTATCCTGATTGTTTTTCCAAAGTACTTAAATTTTTTCTTTCTAGTTGCTTGAAATATTTTCTCCTTGACTTAGGAACTCTGTAATTTGGCTATAATATTCATAGGAGTTTTCCTTTTGGAATCTCTTTCAAGAGGATTCTTATGATTTCTACTTTACCCTCCGGTTCTAGAATATCAGGGCAATTTCCTTGATAATTACTTGAAAGATGATGTCTAGGCCACAGTGTGAAGGTCTGCGTGGGATTTATTTGGACTAGAATGCCATTACCATCCATCTTCCACTTTATTGAATTCACCTTGCTCCACAAACAACAGGTGTTGCTCTTTTCATCTACTCATCCATTCATGTAGCACTGAATGAGGTCCTACTATGTGAAACCCTGTGCTAGGAGCTTTGAAGGATACCAATGTGAGTAAGGAAGGTTATCTTATTTTATTGACTTTGATGATGATGATGACAGATAGATAGATAGATAGATAGATAGATAGATAGATAGATAGATGATATTGTTATTATTAATTATAAATGCTTTTGTCCAGATCTATGATTTTTATCAATATCGGAAGCTCAGTTAAGAAAATTTCTTCTACAAATATTGACAAGTAGCTATTCTAACATTTAGATTCTTTTCAAATTTTGACTCTCTCATCCTAAACACTTTCTTGTCCAGATATCATGACATTGTTTTCTTCTGGTTCTCCTCCTACCTATCTCATTCTCCCTTCTTAGTTTCTTTGGTAGATCTCCATTTAAGTCATATGTGTTAACCTTGGGCATTCCTAAGAGTCTACCATATGCTTCTCTTCTTCTCCCCCCTATAGTATTTTGCTTAGTGATCACATCATCTCTTACATGTTTAAATATCATATCTATTCTGATTCCCCTATCAATATATCCAGCCCTAACATTTCTTCTGTTCCTCAGTCTCATATTACCAACTACCTTCTGGACAGCTCAAACTGAGTGTTCTATAGTCATCTCAGACTCAATATGACCAAAACAGTATTCATGATCATTTCTCCTCAAGCCTAATTTTCCAATTATTGACCCTAAAACCACCATCCTCCCAGGCTTACAATCCCTTTGTCATTCTTGACTCCTCATTCACTCTCACCCCACAAATCCAATCTATAGTCATTATCTAATCTGCTATCTCTGGACAATAATAATGACCACCTTGGACATGAAGAACAGATGACTATACTTCATTCCCTTTATTAGACTGTTGGTGAATATA
>CM053580.1:92492206-92516976 GCA_028627135.1 Pseudochirops cupreus
GAGGTATGGCTAGAATATTTTGAAATCCTCATATAAATGTATATTTTTGTGTTCAACAGAACGTGAGCTCTTGAAAACAGGAACTGATTATTTTGAAATTTATTTCCTTTGTATCCCTTGTGCTTAGAATATATGCTTATTGATTAACTTATTATGATAGCTCTTCTACATATTTGCAATACTTTCAGTTGACCTACTGCAGCATTATATCATGTCGTTTCATGCTTTCCTACCCTGGGTGTTTTCAAGCTGTTCAGTGTCCTCTCTAAATATAGTACCTAAAACTAAATCCTGTATTCAGTACCTATTTGCTATTTTGTGGTCCTCGCTCATACGGAGTTTTTGGTTCACTAAAATTTCAAGTCTCTCTTTACATGAGTTATTGCTTATCTATGACTACACTGTCCTATATTTGTGGAGTTAATTTGGAATCCAGTTTAATGACTATATACATATCCTTATTAAATGTAATTATTAAATTATATTTCATCTTATAATAGTTACTTCTTCCATAGCTTTGCCATCTGCAAATTTGATGAGATAATTGTTATCTGGTAAATCTCAGTGGTAAATATTGATCAAATGGATCTGATAATTGCCTATTTCTTTCTTTCATCAATGGGCTTTGTCTGACTTAGAAACAGATAATAGTATATAGATTTATCTTTATTTTAGTAGTAGAAAAATTAAGAATGTATATTCATGTGGGAGAAAATGTAATACATCCTGGTTATGCTCTTGACTCAGTCCTCAAAAATGAGCTAAGCATATAATGAAGATGATATAATTTACATCTGTTAAGATACACACACACACACATGAGTGTGTGTATGTACGTCTGTAGTAATACAAAAAAGAAGTCAAAGCAGAAATACCTTTTAAAAAGGAATATCTTATGTTCTGGTGCTTGAAGAAATACCATTTTACTACAAAATAGGAAGTCAAAGAAGGGATAGTTAAGCAAATTTTATATGGAAGGATTCCTGTAATGAATTGTTACTGTGCAAAAGAAACAATAAATATGATAATTTAAAAGAAGAAAGTAAAGATTAGTATGAACTGATGAAGAGAGAAGTAAGATACTAAGAAACTATGTAATAATATTTATATAACACTATAAGGTTTAGAAAATGATTTGTATATATTATCTCCCTTCAACCTCACAATAACCTTCTGCTGAAGACATAACTATTAAGAAACTGCAACTGTCAAAATGTAGTTATTTGTCCAGGGTGATAAAGTGATTTAAGTGACTGAAACAGGAAATGAATTCAATTTTCCTGATTCTCAAATCCACTTCTCCATTGACTATACCACATAGGTGACTCACAACATCCACCACGAATACAACAATAAAAAATTTCAGAAAAAAACAACAATCAAATTAATTGTAATTATATAAATATAAAAAGATATAATTATATATTATATTATATATGTTATATATAATTATGATGGTCAAACTTGGACTGATAAAAGTTTGGAGAAAATTCACTTCTTTACTTTTATTGCAAAGTTGGTGGACTTTGAATCTGGACTATGATATGTACTGACAGATACAATGTGTTGATTAGTTTTTCTAGACTGATTTTTTTTTTATCCTATGAAAATTTTCCAAATAAAGAATGGATACTTGAATAGTGAAAGGTGGAAAGATATATTAAAAATGAATGTGACATAAAAATAAAAGATATCAATTTAGTAAAATAAAAGTTAAAATGAATGAAACTAGAAAAAACATGATGATAAAGTTATAGAGATTTATGGAAATTCTGAAATACTTCTCAGTATCTTCTTTTAAAAGTTTGATGCATATTCTTCTACATCAAAATTATTTCAAAAAATACTCTATGTAGTTCAAATGAGAGGTCCCTTGCAACAAATAAAAACAGCTATAGAAGGTGAATTAACTTAACATGGGGAGCACATTTGAAATTGTATTCAACAATCTGCATGTATATGATGTAATGGGGAACCCATGGAATATCTTATGAAAGAAGACATGTATAGTCATCTGTTCTCCATATCCCAGATGGTCATAATTATTGTTCAGAGATTGACCTTTACATATAGTGTCCTTTTTGTTTAAATTAGTGTAATCCTTTTATATGTATATTGTCCTCCTGATTCCACTTCATTCCTCATCTATTCAAATATGTCTTTTCATCTTTCTCTGATTTATTCATATTCATTGTTTCTCAATGATCTAAGAGTATTTCCATTCCATTTATATCCCATGGTTCTTTTTTTGCTGGATTTTGTGTACCACAAAAAGCTATGATACTAACATGTTGGCATGTACATATTGGGAACTTTTCTTTCTTAATTACAAATTAATTTCCTGAATAGTTCGACAAATCCATAATTCTATAAAAACAATATTGGGTGTTTCTTATACCACAGGTCCTACAATATTCTTTCTGTCTTTTATCCTACTTTGACAATAGATGAAGTGAAACTTCAAAGTTGTTTTAATTTCCCTTGTCCTAAGTGATTTGGATCAGTCATCCATACTATTGCTGATAGTTCAAAATTCTTTTGAAAGCTTCAAGTCTTTTGATGACTTATCTAACTTATCTGGGTAGTTCAATCAGCCAATTAATATTTAGTCATATTATAATTA
Source organism: Pseudochirops cupreus (assembly GCA_028627135.1). Taxonomy (NCBI): domain Eukaryota; kingdom Metazoa; phylum Chordata; class Mammalia; order Diprotodontia; family Pseudocheiridae; genus Pseudochirops; species Pseudochirops cupreus. The sequence continues at coordinate 92,494,830 of CM053580.1, forward strand.
GTAAAATAATTAGTCAGTTAATATTCATTAATAAACAATATATAGATAAATGATATGTATCAATAATTTATTTATAAACAAATTAGTAGCTAGATGTCAAGCACTGTGATAGCATTGGTGTTATATTTAAGAACTTGAGATTTTGCTGTGATAGCATATTCATTATGCCTAAAAGAACTTTAAATTGTATTTCCTTTCAATAATCTTGTTTTGAGGGACATGGATATGGGTATATAAGACTTACCTATCTCTAACCTAGCTAAATATCATCCCCAATAACTAATGCTATACATTTTTCCATGGTGAATATTTATTAAAGGCATCAAATTCATTAAATGACGACTCATCTGCAATTTTATCAGTTTATTTATGTACTCCAATTTTAGATAACCTAAAAATTATACAAAAAGGTATAAAAAGTATTTTTAAAACACTCTAATTTGAAAGCTGAGGAAACTAAGGACCAGGGATATCGCACAGCTTTTTAAAAGTCTTATATTTAAGAAATAGTAGAAATGGCATTTGAACCCAGGTCTTCTGACTCCAGGTCTATTAATTAATCAATTGATCAACATTTATTAAATACCAACTCTGTGCCAGGCACTCTGGTAAACACTTGTTAGCATTTTAACAATTTCACATTTTGTAAAAAAAAAAAAGAAAGAAAAAAAAAGGAGATAAGATAAGACCTCACTGGGATTTGGACCCAGAACTTCTTATTTGCAAGGCATTTTCTTTTGCCAGATGAATAATGAAGTCCTATATATTAGTAGCCGTGAAGGGACAAGTGGCATTCAAAATATCTGTATTTCATTACTGCTAATCTCAGTTAAATTAAGTTGGCATCAATGGAACATCAATAACAGTTATTTAAAGGGTATTAAAGTACTAGAAAGTGAAAACAAACAATTTAAAATTATGTTGCAAAGCATAAAAGATTCCTAACCTGAAACTCTGCCATAGGCTTTTGTGTGCTAATGTGGAGTGGTGAAGAGGAAGATTCAGTAAAGACATGTTTTCTAGTTTGCTAGGGCCCACTCTAAACTAAATTCTTTTGGGTCATTTGGTTCAACAGCAGAAATAGATGGGATTTTAATAATGAAAATTATATTAAAGAAGACACTTACTATATTCCTTGCTACAGCAACTTAAGTAACACTGGGCCTTTCTGTATGACTTACAAAGCTCCTACATATGTTGTTTCTGCCAATAAAATGTGAACTACTGAGAACAAGGCTGCCTTTTTTTTCTGTCTATATCCCTACACTTAGAATATTGCTTTCCACCTAGCAAGTAGTGAAGAATTTTTTAAATTTATCTATTTACTTTTAGTTTACAACTTTCAGTTCTACAATCCCTTGAGTTTCAAACTTTCTTCCCCTCCCTCTTCTTCACAACCCGCTCCCCCCCACACACACACCAGTGGAGGCATGCAATCAAATATAGGATCTGCAAATACCTTCACATTAAACATTGGTCAGGTTGTAAAGAAGGGTTATAACCAATGGGGTGAACAATGAGAAAGATGAAACCAAACAAAATAACAAAAAGAGAGAGAACAAGTGGTTTGTTTCAATCTGCATTCAGACTCTATAGTTCTTTCTCTGGGTGTGGATATCTTTTTCCATCATGAGTCTTTTGGAGTTGTCTTATAACATTGCATTGCTAAGAGGAGTCCAGTCTATTAAAGTTAGTCATCAAACATACTTTGTGTCTATAACTGGTTACAAATTTCTCCTGGTTCTGCTCTTCTTACTCAGAATCAGTTTGTATAAGCCTCTCCAGGTAAATATGAAATCCATCTGCTCCTCATTTCTTATAGCACAATAGTATTCCATTACATTCATATACCACAACTTGTTTAGCCATTGCCCAATTGATGGACATCACTTGATTTCCAATTTTTTGACACCACAAAAAGAGCTGCTATAAATACTTCGGTACATACAGATCTTTCTCCCACTTCTACAATTTCTTCAGTTAATCTGGGCAACTTATATTTTTGTAAATATTCATCCATTTCACTATTTTACCCTCTGGATCTAGGGCCTTTGGACCATTTTCTTTGGTAATTTCTTGGAGGATGTTTTCCAGGCTGTTTTTTTTATTATTATGGCTTTCCAGTAGGCCAATAATTTTTAGATTATCTCTCTTAGATCTGTTCTCTAGGTCAGTTGTTTTTCCAGTGAGATATTTTAAATTTTCCTCTAACTTCACAATCTTTATGTTTTGTTTGACTGATTCTTGATGCATCATAGAGTAATTAGCTTCAACTTGACTGATTCTAATTTTTAGTGAATTATCTTCCTCAGTTTTTGAAGCTCTTTTTCCATATGTTCAGATTTAATTTATAGGGAGATATTTTCTCCAGTTAGATTTTGAATCTCCCATCCCAGTTCATAAATTTTACTTTTTAAGGATTTGTTTTCTTCAGTAAGATTTTTTTTTCCATTTTGGCCAATGTAATTTTAAAAGAATTGGTCAATTTATCTTCTACCTGTCTAATTTGGCTTTTGAAATCTTTCTTGAGCTCTTCTAAGAACACTTTTTGGACTTGAGACCAATTCATATTTCCTTCTGTGGTCTCAGGTGTGGATATAAAATTGAAGGTGTCTCCTGAAAGTGATTCTTCTCATTCACAATAACAGGATTCAGTTGTCTTTCTTCTTCCCTTTCAAGTTGCTTCTGGACCACTGTGATTGCCTATTTTCTGGCTTTTAAAGTGGATTTCTACTTCTGGGGTATAGATGGCTCTTACCAGTGCTTCTCAAGCTGGGAGCTTGGGCCCTGCTTGTTGACTTTGTGTGCTGTAGCCTCTGGGTGTCTAGACTGAGGCCAAGGCCAGGATTTTCAGTGTTTCCCTTGGCTTACCCTGAGGCTCACAGAGTAAGGTGTCAGGGAAGGGTGGTCTGGCCAATTCAGGTTTCTGGCTCTGTGCCCCTGGGCTACAGGTCAGGCACATTTGGCAGCTGTGGGCCTGCCTTGCTAGTGTCTGCAGATTTCCTTGATTGTGTTAAGGAATACCTGGGCTTCTGTTGTTGGTGCTTGCTGGCTCTACCCCGCTGGGCTTCAGGATCCCCAGCTGGTAAACTGAAATGGGGCTTGTTGGGATGCCTCCCACCCTTCACTTCAGTCTCACCCTTCCTCTACAACTCCCAAGCCTGCCACTGGTCCCACTATTTCAGGATTTTACACTGGGGCAATAACCTCTGGGTTTTCAGAGTCAGAGAGAGGGATTAAAGTAGCTAGCATTTATTCTGCCATCTTGGCTCCCAGAAGTTTAAGTAGGTGATTTTTAAACATCTGCGCTGTGGTCTGATGGCCCCAGCTGTCACTGCCATGGGCCCTGTGCTTTTTCTTACACAGCTCCAAAAGATCCTCTGTCCAGTTGTGGGAAGTCTGTGAATTGCCCCTGCTGGCTGGGACTTGCTCTTGCTCTGTTGTGTCCTGGTCTCTGGTCTGTGCTGGTGCAGCCCCCACGTGCTCCATGGTCCCCCTGCTCAGCCCTATGTGGGCAGTTTCCTGGTTAATATATTCTGTGACTCTAAAATTCATTCAGATTCACTTTTTAGAGGTTACTGACAGAATTCAGATAAGTTCCTGCTTTCACTCCACTATCTTGCCAGCCAGAAATTTTTAAATTTTTAAAATTATTTATTCATTCATCCCATAGATGCAAGGCAGCCTGGAATATGAAGTATTTAGTTTTTAAAAGCAGCATGTATGTTAACGTATCCCTATGTTTTAGAACTTAGAGACTGGCTTAGAGGAGTGAAAATTTGTCACTTACGTTCTTTGTATGAACTCAGGATCATCTTTGCAGTTAAAATTTCTCAGTGTCCAATCTAGATAATGAAAATCAAGCCCTTTTATCTATAAAAATTGAACCAAAACTAGTCATAGTGTGTCAGATTTGTTGGTCTTGTCTCTTTCTCTCTCCATCAACTAATTAAAATGCTTACATCCCCAAGGTAACAGATAACTTTTTTCCCCTCTAGTTATTATTCAACAGCCCCAGAATAAAAGAAAGAAAACAAACAAATATCAGTAATAGGACTTTTCTTATAATAGGTGATATTGAGGAGTTCAATTACAATTTGTTTTCCTTCAAATTTTGAAGACTTCCTTAATTAAATCAGAGGGGCACAAAATGATAATTTCACCAAATAGATTAACCACATCCTAGGGGACACTGAGAAGTTAAGTGGCCTACACAGGATCATTTAGCCAATATGTCAAAAACAGTATTTGGATTAAGATAATTATGACTCTGAAGTGTACTCTATCCAATTGTGCAACACTGTCTCTCAAAGTTTAAATAACAAATGGAAATTATGTTTCAAATTAACATAACATAAAATACAATGTATTCCTTCCCCCAATAAAAACCCCTAGTCTATCAGTCAGTTATATATTCCCAACTTAAAGATTATGTTTAAAATTTAAATATTGGATTCATTCCCACCTAGTTTTAAAGAGTATATAAGACCTGCCCAAAGGATTATTAATGCTTAGAAATCCAAATATGAGTGAATTATGCTAGTAAAAAAAACCCACATATTTTCATACTTTTGTTCTATGCAAAACAATATAGGGGAAAATATTGCTAAAACTGAACTTTTTCATTTATTAAGTCTGAAAAACATCCTTACACTAATACTTTTTACTTTAGCTCAAACCTGACTGTAGATTGTTATCTGATTATATTGTGTAGCATTTACAATTTTTTTACAGAGTTCCAATAATGGGATTTGGTCCACTTATTATGATAATAAAATTTGTTGACTCATGCATGAATTACTTTCAGGGCAATTTATGCACCTAAACTTCAACTGATGAATCTACAGTTACAATCCTATAAGCTATTTAGTGAGTTGGGTTTTCATTATTGTGTTTAGTCATCATCACTGATTATCTATGGTAAAATCTACTTTTATTAATCATCATAAATTACCTTTTTCAATTGTTTTGACAATGTATTTTACATAGTTGTAGTAATAATAAAATTCAACTTGTCTTCCAAGGAATTTACATTTTTTGTTTGATAGAATACATATAGATACAATAAAATTGAAAATGCTAACCTTGCAGTACAATTATTTTCACAGTAATACATTTTCTTAGTTCCCATAATGATTTGTAGCACTGAGAGTATTTAACAGTTAAAACTTAAGTATATTACATACTTTCCCTTCAATACTGTATGGCTTCTTATAAATTGTATAATGTTAATATTCAGGGGCATGCTGGAGCCAGTTTCTACTGGCTCCTGAGAGCCAGGCAATTTTCAGTGTGAGCACAAGAAATGGTACAAATTGTGGCAAATTAGTACTTTATTATTTAGTTGATTTTCCATATTTAAGAAAGTGATCAAGAAAATTGTAACAATGAAGATTAAATTGAAAATCTTATTTGTGTGCATTTCTTTCTTGGTGGATTGAAAGGCAGCTGGTTGTTAAAAATTTACCAGCACACTCCTAGATATTTTAAGTGAGTATTAAGTGAGATGTTAGCACAAATCTATTTTGTTTAGGAAGTGCTCCAGCAAGACTTCAGCAGAAACTGAAGGTCAGGAGCAATTAAAAGATAAAGATATGGAAGGGAAAAAAGAAAAGCCTATAGATGGAAAATGTACATTCTCTACTTGTACAAAAGATGGTGGAGTTGATAAATTCCTTAATTGTATGTAAAAAGGCCAGTAAGACAATTAATAACACCAGATGGTTGTTGAAAGTTGAAAAAACACTGCTGGCTCAACACTGAAGAATGGATCAACTTGATCAGCAGAAACACCAAACCTAAGAAGAGTATGGCAGCTTAGTGTCCTTCCCAGATAAGACTAGCCACAGTGGAGTTTGTTGATGTGTAGTTGAAGTTAATTTAACAACTGTACCCCCAAAATGGTGATTAATAGATTGATATCAATCTATAGGTAGAACTCTACTAACATTGTCCCAAAGTTATGTTCTTGGTTCTGCTCCTTTCAGCATTGTAATAAATTACTAAATTAAGACATAACAGATATACTTACCAAGTTTGACAATTATACATATCAGGGAAAGGTAGAAAATATTGAACAACTTAATGAAGACCTATTTGATCACAGTCTCATCTTTACCAAGTCTCAGCTAATGCTTCATCTTCTTCAAGAAACCATTCTCTTGTTCTCCTTAATCTTAATATCTTCCCTTTGAGATTATGCCCAATTTATCCTGGCTTTATCTCTTTTGTACATATATCTCTCACCTCTTCTATCAAACTACTGTGGCCTGTCTACTGATCGTCCCAGATGACACTCCATCTTCTAGCTCTGGGCCCTTTGACTGGCTGTTCCCCACATCAGGAATGCTGTGTTACCTCCCCTCTGCCTCTGAGTTTCCCCAATTTCCTTGAAAACTCCAGTAAAGTTCTGCAGGACAGTTTTCCTGATCTTCTCACTGATATTGTCTTTTCCTCTGAGATTGCCTCCTATCTACTCTTTGTCTATCTTATACATACTCAGTTATTTACATGTTTTCTCAAAAATGTTTTGGTAAATTTTTAACAACCAACTCTCTGAAAATCAGGATACATTTTAAAATTTAATCTTCAACATTAACATTTTCTTCAGTCTAGATAATCATCAAAACAATAAATCAAGCACTGATTTGTAGTATTTATTGATTTTCAAGGTGTAAAGGCTCGCTGAAAATTTAACCATCTCTCTAGAGATGATATAAGTTGGTTACAGCACTTTAAAACATATGCTCTTTCAGGGCATGGATTGCCCTTTTTTGTGTGTGTGTTTTCAGTGTTTAGCACAGTACTTAGCTTGCACTAAGTGCTTAATAAATGTTCATTGCCCGATTGATTGACTAGAATTAAAAACTGAACTTAGTCTACCTACAACTTATAATTGCCTTAGATAAAGAAAGGTGATTTTTACATACACATAATAAATTGTAAATAATCAATAGTTATTTTTCCTTTCCTTTGAATGAAATGCTCCCCACATAAATCTATCTAGTACTCTCTACTCATAATGCTACTGTATGGTTTAGACTTATCTTGGGAAACATTGAAATTGGAGTTGCTGACAAGTCAATGTGTGGGACAGAGACCACTACCAAAAAAAAAAAATCAATGCAAAGACTTACATACTTTGAAAACAGAAATGACTTCAGTGCTTTCTCATGAGAAAGGATACCACCCCTTGTTGCTCTAATGGTGCCAGCCAGGGAAGTACAAACTGATTCTGGAAAGCAAGGTCCTTTTATACTCTAATGCAAGCTCCACCCCCAATATCCCTCTTCCCCTTATCCCATTGGCTGTGTTTCAGGGGGCACAATCTATTTGCTTGAATCTTCCTCAGCAACATAGAATAAAGGCTGTCACACTAGTTTGCCTGGAGACAAGAAAAGGTGGGAAGTTTTGCAAGAGTTTGCTGGAGTACACAGTTTAGGTTGGGGGTAGGATGTGCACTATATTTTTCTTTGCTACTGAGGGGGGTGTTGTTTTCGAGCACCATTCAGGTTGTGCTGGAAAGTATGGTTTTACAAGGTCAGCTAACTGCAGATGTTAATTCTGTAAGGGAATAAACTGTGTTTCAATAATACAAAAACTATTAACCCCTTTGAGGAGGATTCACTTCTGAGAAATCATCCCTCACAATCAATATCATCACAAAACAATGAGTCTCATCTATACCCAAGAAACATATATAGGTTCTTATGCTCAAAATGTTACCTTAAGGTTTTGAACTTTCCCAGAAGAAAAATTAACCTATCACTGATTAGAGGGGAAAGCTCTTCCTATTGGAGCTATACTATACCAGGATGAACAATTGGAAATGTTCTGTTTCTTTTTGTCTTTTTAATTTTTTTTTTTTTTGCTTTTTGGAGGGGAATGGGAGGGCAATTGGGATTAAAATATTTGTCCAAGATCAAACCTCTAGTAAGTGTTAAGTGTCTGAGGCTGGATTTGAACTCAGGTCCTCCTGACTCCAGGGCTCCTGCTTTATTCACTGTGCCATCTAGACACCCCAAAATGTCCTGTTTCTTACCTCTCTTTATCATGGCTCAGTTGTTTATGATTCCTCCACTTATGCCTAGATACATTATGCTTTTATCTTAAAAAATGTTTCTGTTACTCAGGGCCTGCTACTTGTCTTACATACTCTTCTAAATCTCAAAGAACTTGACATTTTCAAGAAAATTCTCTCTTTGTTATCCAAGGAGCTGGGTCATAGAATTCTCCAAGAACTTGGTATTTTCTAAGTAATACTTTCTCCTCTGTTTAAGAAGTTTTTGCATGCCTCTTCGTCCCAATAGGATTTCCAAAGAGGTAGCTGTCAAGATTCATAGGTTTTTCCCTCATCAGAGACTAAGTTCCACTTTTAGATAAGTTCTGGTTCTCTGCTCTGTATTTTTCTTTTTATATCTTTCCAAAATAAAGTCAAATCTGCCCTAAAGGCTTTGTTTTATATACTTACAACAAAAAGGTTCAACATTCTGAACTGTCAACTGGACAGAAACCAGTCTCTAACCTGTGGGTAGCTGGAACTGAATAAAACAGAATACAAACAGGAGAGTCAGGAATCAAACAAGTTTAATTTCAAATTGAGGAAAATAACTTGTAAGCAAGGATATATGTGTGAGAGTCCCACCTCTTGGGGGCAGTGCTGGAGGTAGTGTGGGGAGATCTCCATACTTGTACAAACACCCATTCATATGGCTGTTGTCCTGACAATGAGGGATAAGTGCAACATCGTGACAAGTTTGATTCATAGCAGGACTTCATGACCAGAACACAAGTACTACAGGTACTTGTCCAATACAACCTGATGCTGATTTGAAAGAGTTCTGGAATTTTGCTTGGGCTAAGATAGTCCAGAAGATGAGTTCAAAAGATTGTTGTTACTCCAAACTGGCTGGACCTTCACTCTGGAAAATAGAGTGTCTCCTAATATTTTGACATTCCCCACTTTTAATCAAAGGGAGGGTGTCTGAAGGAACTCCTTCTCTTATGGAAAATAAAGGAAAGGCAGGTGTAAGCCAAGATACCATGAGAGGCCAGTTAGGCCAGGACAAGATATTTCCAAGGACTTAGTTCCTTGAGAGGACCTATGGAGAAGTGTGTCTACTGTATCACTGCTAGCCATTGTTTGCTTGCCAGCAGAAAAGACAAAGAGTGCAAGAATGTAGAGGCAGAAAATGCTTAAATCAGGACCTTGATCGTTGGTCACAGAACAAAATGGAAGAGGGGTAAAAAAAAAAAATACTAGGACAGTGTACTCAGCCCTCATCCAGAATCTTGGGACAGTTGTCTCACTTAGACATTGGTTGCTTCTGGCTCTGTAGGAGATGAATCTTGACATCCCCAGAAGGTTATGCAGTCCACTCAGGACCAAGGGTTTTCTTCAGATGGTCCAGGAGTACACACCCACACCTTTAAAAAACACATAGAGATGATCTAGTTTCTGAGCCACACAGGGCTAGGTTCCAACAATGTAATAAAGTTTTGTTTGCTCTTTTTGTTTTTTCAATTTCCATAATTCCATAACCACATTAAGTTAGGTACAGATCAAATTACTTAGAGGTCTCACAACGGACTATTTCCGAGAAGGGAGATTTATAAGTCACCAAGATAATCAAGAAAATTTAAACATAAACATCTTGAAACAAAAGACCAAAACAATACAATACAATATTAATTAACATCAAGTCTTCTTGTATCATAGTAACCCATTCTCAACACCTATTTAACCAGCACATTAGAGTGCCAGGTGTCTTACGTAGTTATGGGGTCCCTAGATATCTTTTCTTGGACAATGCATTTTATGCTCTGGACAGCTCTAAAGGGAGCTGTGCTTCTTTGGTTTCAAATCTAGAAGTTTCTAGATAATTCTGCTAGTAACAAGACAATACAGTTTAGTAAAATCACTTAAATTTGATTTTCCAATCTTGAAATATCAGAGCATTTTAGTTTCTATACAATTTGCTCTTTCTATCCTTACCTAAAGAGATAAGAATCTTTGTGTTTTTTTTTAATTTATGAGCTACTTTTCTCTTTCTTAACCAGCCTCAGATGGTTTTGATAATTATCACCTTATACCACAGTTGAAGATCAGATAGTGCTAAAACTCGCTTTTTTTTACATTTTTTTCTTTGTTCATTTGATCATCTTCACTTTTGGTTCTTCATTTTTATTATATTGGCTCTTACTACTCCTGAATAATTCCTATTTCTCCAATTATTTAAATTTTCTATAGTTCTTGGATTTGCTTTGGTAAATGTACTTCCAGCGATTTTATACTGTCTAGAGTTATTTTATATGGAATATCTCTTACTATTTCTTCTTGCCCAGTTACGCTTGTGATATATTACCTATAAAAAGAGATAGTTTTATTACCACATTCCATATTTTGATTCCTTCTATTTCTTTTTCTTCTTTTATCACTATTGCTAGGGTATTCAATAATACTGGTGACAGTGGGCATCCTTGTTTCACAACCAATCTTACTAGGAAGGTGAAATTTCTAGCAAAGTAGCAAAATTCCACTAACTGCATCTTTCCTGATGTTTCCCTAACAATTAACATTTCATTAACTTTACTTATAAATAAAAAAAAAACTACCCATATTCTGGGGCTTCAAACATACACCAAATATCTGATAATTCACTCATCATGAATATGTTGAAGCTACATCTTGAAACTATCCTGTACACTTTCATAATTGCCAAGAATTTTAAATGAAAATTTGCTGTTATACATTATTATTATTATCTGCTTTATAACAAAACATAGTTCATTAAATATTTAACCATTTTAAATGATCTATTTTTATTACATCATTTTAAAAGCCCAAATCATGTGTAACAGCATTCAGATTAAAAAGTTGTTTTGTTTAACAGCAATTATGTTACAATGTTCTATCAGATTTCATGATATAAGAGAATTTAGAAATACAATAATAATAATGCAAACAACAAACTTTGGATAATATCAATTGCATTTCCAAATTCTCACATATAAAAATCAATTGATCTTATTACCTTTGACATTTTAAAACCATTTAGAAATATCAGGTATGGAACAATTACATTCAATTAAATAAATAATAATAATTTAGTATTTAGCATATGCCAGGAATTGTGTTAAGTATTACAACCATTATATCATTTTGATCCTCAAAACAGCCCTGGGAAGTGGATAGCATTATTATTTTTCTCTTTATATAAAGAGAAGAAAAGATAAGTTGCCTAAGATTATATAGATAATAAGTTTCTGCAACCATATAAAAAGCAGAGGCTGACTCCCCAACTCCCCCACCTTGCTATGCTAGTTGCTACCAAGGGAATTAGGACCTTCCCAGGAACTATAGAAAATTTTAAAAATTGGAGAAATAGGAATTATTCAGGAATAGTCAGGGTTAATGTAATAAAAATGAAGAACGAAAAGTCAAGAGGATAAATGGAACTAAAAAAATGTAAAGAAGGGAGTTTTAGCACTATCTGATCTTAAACTACAGTATAAGGTGGTGAGGTGGGGCCTTCTGAGGCCTGGGCTTGCACTGGAGATACAGACTAGGCATTGTCAGGGTGCAGCAGAGGGCAATGATAGCAGAATCCTTGGGGTGGATGGTGCCAGGACCTTCTTATGGGTTGCAGTACCTGGTGGCAGGTCCATGGGGCCTGACCTAACATTCCACCCCTGGTTACTATAGCTTTTGGCATCAAGCACTGCTAGGGCTAGGACCACTTGTAACTGCTGGGAAAGAGTGGAAAAGATATACTACACATGGGTGATGCCCCCAGTCTTGGCTAGAAGGGTGAGCTACAGGATGCCCAGGAGTTTAGGACAATTGGGGCCTCTGCCAGTAGAGGTCCATATTTCAACTGCCAGCTCTCCCCCCCACCAGGTGGGGCAGAACATAATTACAGTTTCTTTATATTTTCCCAGAATTTTTTCCTCAATAACTGTATTTGGGAACCTGATCTGAGAGGAGGTTTAACAAAGAGAGAAGGTCTCTGACCTGGGGAAGTAATAAGAGATATCTGGTTTAAACCATTGTTCAAGGAAAAGTTAATAGAAATTGTTATAAAGTGCAAACTGTTTACTTTTTTTTCCCTTTTCATCATTCTGGAATTACTTCCAACCACCTATCTTTTTTCATTACTCTAGAAAAAGGAAGCTATTAATCTTGCCACTTACTTTCAAAACCTTTATAAAATCTAGCCCTTATTTTTTCTTAAAACAAATTCTACAGAGAGTGACCCCAGGATATTTCAGAAGGGAGTGAGTTCCTGGAATTACTTCCAAAGTTTTAGGAGTTCTCTCCTGAAATCTTAAAATAATAAATGTTCAAACTCCTTAATGATTAATCTCCAAACCTCCAGAATCTGCTGAGATGTTTTTTAGTGGTTCTACAAACTTTGACTATTTGACTTTATTTCTGTAATTCCAACTTGGCCAATTTTGAAATAACAGGAAAAAAGAAAAGTATTTCACACATTTTCTTCTCTTTTCTTATAACCTAATCTCCTGCAGAAAGCCTAAAATTGGAGTTATTCTTGATTACTGGGACAATTGTCTCAGCTATGAAAGTTCATCAATTTTCCCCAGTGTTCTAAACTCTTTGCATGCAGAGAAAAACAAGCAAACAAAAAACCAAAATAAAACCAGAGACACGTGGTTGTAAATGCACAGAGGCACATAAAGAGGCTAATTTACAAAGGTGCACATTTAAGAAAGGAAGAATACTTCAGGTGATTGTCCCAGTTCACCTGAAGTACCCATGATCTAGTCATAAAGTCGTGAACTTGTCATATTGTTGCTGGTACCCCCACTTGGTTGTCAGGGCTATAGCTCACTGCATAGCTATTGGTCTAATATTGAGATCTTTCCACTCTGCCTCCAGCCCACCCGCATCCCCACTGGAGATGGGCCTCTGGCACATGTACAAACTGTTTTCCCTACTTTAAAATTAAACTTCTGTTTGAATCCTGACTTCCTGTCTTTAGCCTGCTTTCTTTGGCTCTGGCCACTCACAGAGAAGAGTCTAGTTATGGTTTAGTTGACATTTAAATTGGTGTCAGAAGTGGGATTGGATAGAACTGGGCCAAGTGGACTTTCTACCACCACTGAAGTTTAGGCACTACCAAAAATTCGTTTGTAATCCAAACTTCCCCCAACCCCAATCTGGTGAGTCTACCACCATCTTCTAGCTCTAATTCTGGGATCATGCTTTCGTTGAGTTCATTATTCTTTGTTACAAAAACTCCAGAGAGCCACCCTTAACCCATATCACTCTAGTGAGTATATCCTATGGGGGATAAAGAAGATCTACAAATAGCATCCCCATCATCTCCACAATAAGACGAAACAACACAAAGTTTCAATTCCTTGTAATTCCAGCAAGTTGAATAAAGAACTCTCCTGATCAGCTCTCAACAAAAGAAAAATAATTATTTTGCATTAACTTTAGAGTAAGCTAGTATCAGCATTATAGCTTTCAATGCAGTACAAAGCAACCATTCTATCTATAAGTCTATACAGAGTACAGTGTGAAGGCCACATCAACAATCTATTGAAATTGTTCCAGAGAAAATTACCTGCCAATATTAACAGGATCTCAACTGCACTGCTGAAAAATAAGGTGTTCTGTCAGGTTATAGCAAAGGGGACAATTCAGAAAGGTCACTGCTATAAAATTGCTCTGGGCAAATCCTCAATCTGTGACTGAAACACAGAATCAGAAAATCTTGGAAGAAGAAGAGACCTCAGTAATCACCTAACACTATGGAAAGATTATTAGATTTAGAATCAGAAGATACCTTCCAATTCCATAACTGTTACTTGTTAACTATATGACTGCACATGAATTATCTAATTTCTGTCAGCCTCTGTTTCCCATTCTGCAACGTGGGGAATAATGTGTACTCCTTTCTGTATACCACCTTGCTTTATGTTGGAAGGGGTCAAGAGAAGTCAAGTAGAGTCAACAAGAATTAATTAAACATGTTTATGTCAGACATTGTGATAAAATGAGCTGTCACATGGTAAAGATATTAGAATTTTCCATATGACCACAGAGAGGAAAATTAGGAGGATGTTAAATGTTTCCAAGAGGCAAATCTAGATTTGATATGAGAAAAAAAAATAAAACTTTGCTAAAAATCAGAGCTTCATAAAACTATAATGAGTTGTCTCAAAACATCACTGGAGATCTTGAGGCAAAAGTGGGATGCCCTATGGTAGGGTACCCTGTAGAGAGGGTTCAGAATTTGGATTGCATGAGATGACTTCTACGATCCCTTTCAATCCTAAGAATCTATGATATTGAGAATTAAATGATAATAAAAAACAAAAAAAAAAGCTTTTAAAAATTTCATATACTGGATAATTAAATAAAAGTGTTTAAGTACCTTATGGGTTATTAGCACTGGGGTTAAAAAGATAAAATGATATATTCCTTGTCCTGAAGGAAATTACATTTTATTCAAAGGTGGGAGAGTAATGTGCTTAGCATCTAGACCAAAAAAATAATAATTTTCATTTTAAAGAAGTGAGATTCAAAATTCAAATTATTTATAGTTGTTAATTTCAAATTCTAATCACCAATGTATAAGTTAGGTTACAAATTATTTCAGCCAAAATGGTTGCAGGTACCATTTCTTCATTTAAGAGATTAAAAAACTGAGGTCCAGAGAGAGAAAAATGATAATTGATCTCTGGTTATGTTTATCATTTTATCAAACTGAAAATCCTTTGCATCTGTGAAATTCTAAGCTGTTTTTTTTCCCATGATAATTATTCATCCAGTCAATGCATAAGCATTGACTTTTTCACAAAGTTTCTTCTTGATCAGAAAAAAGGAAAATGTGGAATTCTCTGAGGCCTTGGGAAGCATATCTATTGTGGAGTTAAGGTAATCATTGGGCTGTATCTTGAATGTGTGCATATGAACAAACATATACATTGTCTTATCACTAAAAAGAGTGGCTAAAGGCAGAGACTGGACAATTCTTTGGAATAGGCTGAAGTGAATAAGAAAATATGGGAACTGGATAATGGGAAGATTTAACTCTCCATTGGAAGTCAATTTCCTCTCCACATCCCATACAATTAGAATAAAATGGAAGTCCTGGGAATTTTTTCCTATTCTAATGACATCAGAATACTAAAAGGAAAATGCTAGGAACTCAGGGTGTCAAAGATTCTAACAGAAAAATCAAATAAAATGAAAACCATGAAATTTCATGTAGTATGTAAAAGGAGAAATAAATTTTAATTTCTTTATTCTGAGATGGCATATGCTAACGTGGAGTCTTTCATAATTTTAAAGAAATGTTCACCAAAAATTTTTAATTAAACCTTTTAATAATGTAATACTACAAAGAATTTGTGCAAGAAATCGGAAATAGATTCTTCTTTTTTTTTTACCTAAATAGGAAAATCCTATTAATGGACAAAATAGAACTATATTTTCTAATAATGTGATGCCTCAGTTCTGCAGTGAGTCCTTGAACACATGCTGCCTATACGCCTAAGGAATTTGCCCTGTACTGAGTCCTACTAAATTACTGGTTAAATAAAATCTCCAATGGCAAATCTCTTCATAATGCTGATCAGTTATGGTTCATTTATTTCTGTATAATTGCAAAGGATGTTTATCCTTTTTCATCCCTTTAATTTTATACAAACTGTTGTAATGTTATGGGTCACAAATAGGGTGGAACTATGACTAAGATCTCTTATGTGGGTACTCATAATTTAGTACCTTTCAGGAAGCAAATTGTTGAAATAACTCATCTGATCACTGTGAAAACAGTAATGCTTATCTGTCAGTATATCAGGATATTGTTTAACATGGAATACTGTGGAGTGTGATGAAAACTGACCCAATTTCTCAGAACCCATAAGCCCTCTCTTTATTTTATATGTACTCAGGCATGAAACCACAGAAATGGAGAGCTTAAGGGGCATTAGAGATGATCTAGTCCACAAACACATTTTACAGATGCAGAAAACAAGGCATAGAAGATTAAGCAAAGTGTACAAGGTAACAGAGTTATTGAAGTTGGAAAACTGGCTCTAGAATCGTTGTTATTTAGCTCAGTCCAAGATGCTTTTCTCTAGAATATACTGCACTTCATTGACACTTCAAAATAATTCCTGAAATAGCAGAATATGTTCTTTGATATAATGGATCATCAATATGGCATAGAGGGAAGAACAGAATTTTAGAAAATGAAAACTAGGGTCAATGTCTTAGTTCTGATACCTTCTACTGTGTGATTTTGAACAAGTACTTTGAATTATCTAAACCTCACTCTTCTCATGTGTAACATTGCAGTGATAATATGCAGACTCCTTAATTCATAGGACTATTATTAAAAATGATTTATTGTCATTAATATACTATATGAAAGCAAAGCATTATTTTAAAGAAAAATACAAGTTCAAAAATTATATATATGTGTACATATATACATATATACATATACACACATATATATACATATACATATATATACATACACACATATTCCACATATACATGCATATATACATTCACACACACATATATACATATACATATACATACATATATATATATGTTTGTGTGTGTGTGTGTGTGTGTGTGTGTGTGTGTGTATGGACATAGGGTGATGTGGAGAGGAAATTGGCTACCAGTGGAGAACTAAATCTTCCTATTATCTGGTTCCCATCTTCTCTTGTTCACTTCAGCCTATCCCACAGCATTCTCTAGTCTCTGCCTTTGGTCACTCTTTTTTAACAATAAGACAAGATTGGTCACCCATATGAAGTTAAGATGCCTATCTACATCGATCTAGTTTCATAACTATTTTAAAATAATATGACTGATACATTTAATAGAATCATTTATGCATTGAGATGAGTACTTAAAGATATGAGAACACTAACAATTTGTGAGATCAGGAAAGGTCTTATTTAGGAGTTGACACATGACTTGAGACTTAAATGAGGGAGGTCCAGAAGTTGAGGTAAATATGGGGACTATGCCAGGCATGAGAGATCACCTATGCAGACTTAGAAGCAATACAGTGTACGAGATAAAAT
The DNA here is from genome assembly GCA_028627135.1 of Pseudochirops cupreus. Lineage (NCBI taxonomy): Eukaryota > Metazoa > Chordata > Mammalia > Diprotodontia > Pseudocheiridae > Pseudochirops > Pseudochirops cupreus. The sequence goes on from CM053580.1 coordinate 92,511,915, forward strand.
ATGAAGGATGGAGAATAAACTTCAATGAATATTATATGTAAATAAATTTGCAAATTTAAAGGGCTATATAAGTATCTGCTTAATCCCATTAATATCATGGTCCCATTGTCTCTAACTGAACTTAAAGAAAGACATAGTCAAGAAGTCTAAAGGATGTACCAGCATGGATGGGTTGTGATTGGCATTGCTGGAGGAAACTCCCAAATCAATCATGCCACAGATTCATTTCTATATTTGAAAGAACTAAAGGTCTGTTATGTAGAAAAGCTATGAGATTTGTTCTTCTAAGCTCCTAAGGACAGAAGTAAGTGCAGTGGATAGAGGATATATAAAGTCATATTTAGACATGATATAAAGAAAAAAAAAGTTTTGATTTGTTTTAAAAAATAGAACTGCACAAAAATAGAAGGGGTTTCCCTGGGAGGCAATGAGTTCCCCTTCCCTCCAGGTCTTCAGGTGAAAAATTAGATGACCAGTGATCATCACTTGTAGAAGAAATTTTTATTTAAGCATGAGTGTGACTAGGTAACTTCTGAGTTACCTTCTAATTCTGAGAATCTGTGAATTATGGAAAGTAGCATAAACAACAAACAAACAACAACAACAAAAACAGGTGCTGAATTTGTATGGCACTTCTGCACAAGGGACAAGTTAAGTTTTTCTCTATCATCTAATTTTAGAGTCGTTCATCAAGGGCTATTCTTAGAAACAACAGCTCAGTATAGTACCATGTCAGTGATTCCTTAGAGAGAAGATGGGAAAAGGAAGGATTCCATTTTCCTCCCTGCTCCTGTGTAAATAAGTAGAAGAATCTTAAAGGTGTTCTGTTATATATCCCTCCCAAGAACCCCAGGGCACCATCAATATGTCCAAAGGAAAACTATCAGTATTTATTTTTTTATAAAACTTAGTTTGAAGGGAGTACAACACAGGCAAAATTCTATATGGTTTATTTTTTCTTTTATCTGAGTATATTTTATGGATGCATGCTTTCCCACCATGCTTTGCATTTTTGTCTATTCTTTTAGTGAAATGACAAAAGAAGTGGCCAGTGGCAGGAATACATAGTGAAGCATAGACTCTGTATGTCTATCTGATACAAAACACAGTTTTTAGAATAATTTATAAGTATTGAAAACTACAGAACTTACCCTTTTATCCTGGAGCAGACATGACAGTATTCTCTTTCCTGGCTTCTCAGGTTTCCTGGAAGGCAGTCAGTGATTGAATTTTATGTTAGCTCATACAGTATTAGAGAGGAAAAGAATTTCGTTTCACCTTGTGAAATAATTTGATACCTTTTGATTTTTTTCAATCTGGATCATTCTGAGAATTGCATGAATATAATACTATGATAGGTATATGCATACACATGTACATATGGTCAGAGACAGAGAGAGACATTGTTTATATGAGCACATATAGACAGAGACAAAGGGAAGAGAAAGAGGTAGAGACAGACAGACAGACACACAGAATAACATATGTTGATTTAGGGGTCAATACTGTAGATCCTATAATGATTTAATTAATTTTATTTTGTCGATTTACTGATTAAATATGACACATGGTATTTGTGATAAACAAAGGTTGTCTTTTTCAAAAAACTCTACAAATTTAGAAGAATGGTATATTCTTGTTTATACTAAAGATAATTAATGTAAAGAATAAACATTTTTGTGAGACATATATATTGTGAGGCAAAATCAAAATTTAAATATGATGCCCAAACTGCTATTTGTACATGAAAAACAACACAAAACATCAGTTATGATGGTAACAAAAAGTATTACCACTTTCTAAAAATTTTAATGACTGAATAGAAATTTGCAGAACTGTTTTTGTAGGCATTTTAGAGAATGATTCATGTATATCAACACAGGTCCAGTCAAAAATAAATATGTAAATCAGCATAATTACTGGTATTTTGGAGCCATGTCTATAAGAAAGCAAATCCATTTTTTTTTTTTTCCTGTGGGAAACTGAAGTAGTACCTCAATGATTAAATAGACTCCTCTCAGGAACATTTCATTAAGATATTAATTTATAAAGGTTAAAGAGGAGTGGAAAGGGACCTGATGATAGCAGCAGGTATGAAGAGAAAAGGTGTTTTAGATCTGATTTACTTTCTTCCAGCATTATTAAATGCACCCTTTGAGGATTACCTAAGTTTTAATGTAAGGTATAGAGCTCTGCACCAGCCAATAGGGTTAATTCACTCATCTCAGTCTAAATAGGGAAATTTCTTGTTTGGTGAGTTGGCAGGAGCAAGCATGGTTAGGAAGAAAAAAAAAATATCTTGACCTGAGATTACCTTTTGTGAGACTGTTAACTGAATGGATGTTGATAACCCTTGAGCATCTAGACCTACCTGTTTTACAAAAGACTGATACAAGTCCATTTTAAGAAGAAAAAAAAAACTGAAGACAGCTCTAAGCAGATGCAGACTACTCAGTCTTGAGTTATCAATGACTACAACTCATCAAACAACTTCAGGGGCAGAGAGGAGGATCAGTTGCAAATCTAGGAGTAGCAAGGATGAAACTCTGCTGGATAGATAATTAAGAGATAATTAGGGAAACTGCATTTTGTAAAAAGATACCACAATGAAGTAATATATATTTTTTAAATACAGCAAGTTTCTCTGTCAAGGGTCTCATCTGTCAAATTCATAGGGAGCTGACTCAAATTCATAAAAAAATAAAATCCATTCCTTAATTAATAAATAGTCAAGGGATATGAACAGGTAGTTTCCAGAAGAAGAAATAAAAACTATCTATATTCATAATGAAAAATGTTCTATATAAATATTGATTAGAGAAATGCAAATTAAAGCAACTTAAGGTACCACCTTACACTTATCAGAAATGACAAATGGTAAAAGCGATACATAGGAATAGGTATACTAACAAACTACTGCTGGAGTTGTGAAATGTTCAAATCATTCTAGAAAAGAATTTGGAACTATGCCCAAAGGTTATAAAACTGTGCATACCTTTTGACCCAGAACTACCACTATCAATCTGTACCCCAAAGAGATCACATGAAAGGGAATTCTATGTACAAAAATATTTATGCCATCTTTTTCTGTGGTGGCAAAGAATTAGAAATTGAAGGCAGACTCATCAATTGAGGAAAGACTGAACAAGTTGTAGCATATGATTGTGATGGAATAGTACTGTGTTATAAGAAATGATGAGGTAGGTGGTTTCAGGGGGAAAAAAAAATGACAAGACTAATTCATACTGACGCAAAGTGTACTGAGAAGATCTGCAAGATCATTGTGCCCAGTACCAGTGATATTGTCATGATGATCAGCTCTGAAAGACTTGGCTACTCTGATCAAGACTATTCTGAGTTTTATGATGAAAACTAAGGAGTAAAAGTTTCTAAATCATACACAGAGGAATTTATGTTTTATCCTAGAGACATTCTTGCCACTGAAGATTTTTAAGTGAGGTTAGGGCAAGTATGTGATATGGCTGTATCTTTGTTTTAGGGATATTACTTTGGCAATTGGGAAAAGAATGGATTGGAAAGGACAGAGAATGGAGGTAGGAAGGCCAAATAGGTAACTATCTCAGTAATACAGTTGAGTTTGATATCCCCAAATACTTTAGGAAGTACTGAAGTAAAAATTTATTACTTGACAAAAATCTGACAGGAAAAATTGAAAATCAATCTGGCAAACGTTATGTATAGACTAACGTAATAACTACCTACCCTGAGACAGAGAGTACTAAGGAACTGAGTGAAAATAAAAATATAATTTTCTTTAATTTCTTTGTGATACAGTTAATATGGGAATATGTTTGGCATGATTTCACATGTATAATTGATATAATTTTGCTTACTTTCACAGTTCATGGGGGAGAGGTTGGAGGAAGGGAGAGAATTTGGAGCTCAAAATTTTAAAAATAAATGAATGTTAAAAATAAATGAATAATAAATATGGGAAGAAAGGGAGGGGAATAGAGAGATGCTGGCTGAATATGTAACATTGGGAATGGTACTTTCTGAAATAACTTTGACAAGTATAATTCCTCTGTATGTTAATGTACTTTCTTCCTAATTAAGCAATTCTTAGAAGTTGTGAATGTTGAAACCATTATGTTGTCCTTATCAAACCCTATTTAATTTCTTAGTAGTTCAAGGCCAGATGGGAACTTGTGCTTCTTTCTCAGGTACAAGTTATATATAGAATACTTCAAAGGTAGAGAAGTTAGGCTTCTTAATATGCTATTCAGTAAATATTACGGTTCCTAAGGTTAAGGTGATATAAAAAACAGAGGTATTAGTACACACTGAGAACAAAAGCCTAGATATTTTCTATGATATGCTAAATATTGGAGAAAATGGGAAAATTAAACATAAGTAACTTATAGGACAACCATAATCTAACATTAAATCAAATATGAATACATATAATTAATTTTAAGACTTTTTTTTTAGTAATGTATAAAGTTAGAATTATAAATACTGGATATTTTATAATTATTACTATCAACTTTTCTTTTCTTTTCTTTTTTGAGCAGCAAATTACTTAAAATGTTTATTATGTGCAAGGAATAATGCTAGATGCTAGGAATACAAAGACAAAAATAAAACCATCCATCATCTCAAGGCCCCTATATTTTCATACAGAGAATATAAAATTCTCCTAGAGGAGAGAGTGCAAACCATGCATGCAAAGAAGTAAATTAATACAGAGTAATTTTAGGAAGGAGAGAGTGTTCATGAAAGATAGAATCAGAAAGATCTCATGGAGGAGGTAGGTCCTTAACTTTGGATTCAAGGATGGAAACCAGGTGAAGTTCAGAAAATAGTATGTTTTAGATATATGGGGATTGTGTGTTCAAAATATGGAAGAACAAAATGAAATATCAAATACAAAGAATTTCTGGCAGTCTAGTTGGACTATATTGGAGCATGCCTGAAAGTGATTTATATGAAATCATATTTGAAATGGAAGTGGGAACTAAGTAGTAAAGGTTTCTAAATCACACACTGAGGAATTTATACTTTATCCTAGAGACATTCTTGCCACTGAAAATTTTTTTTT
>CM053580.1:92517476-92533583 GCA_028627135.1 Pseudochirops cupreus
CAGAATGATTGGATCCATTCATTCTTCCACTAAATTTTCTATTAGTATGCCAATCCTTACTGGCCAACACTGATTATCCCTATCTTTTGCCTTCTTTGAACATTTTCTGGGTATGAGGTGAAATCTTATGATTCTTTTTATTTTTATGTATTGCATTGTTAGCTATTTGGAACAATCTTTCTTTTAATTGATAATAGATTACAATTATTTTGATAAAGGTCTATATAATTTTGATCACTTATTGGGTAGATGAGTGAGGAATTACAATCAATCATCACAAAAAAACCCATCTGTCTTAACTCCCACCCTATGGAGTCTGAGTCAGTATTTGATATTCAGAATCTCAAGAAATCCTTTCCATAAAATCATTTTATGGCCAACTGGAGGGAGGAATAAGAATGCTTCAGACCTCCAAAATTACATTGAATTTGTAATGATGATGTGGCATTGCCCCAGATTGGGGTTATGTGGTGATTCCAAAAATGGATTCCCTGATTTCCCTTTTCATACTGGAAAAGTACTATCTCTCACATGTGCTAGAGGTACTTGTCCTTTTCAGGGATTCTTGGATAGAAACTGATGAGAAGTTACATATTTTCTGCTATTTTCACTTCTAGATCTATGCTATCATAAAGAAATTTTTTCCCCAATTTACCCAAAGACAGCTCATCAAGGGAGCTCTGTAGGGACTTATCCATTATAAAAGACTTATATGATACTAAGATCCTGAATGTGCACCTTATCATAGAAAAAGAGGAGCAAGTGTTCTTGGTTGGTTTTAGGAGGTGAAAGCAGAAAAGAAAATACAATTATAGCTTTCAAGTTATAAATCAATGGATACAAGCATTAATCTTCCAAAGGAATTCTGCCTCTTAAATTATCTGGCAAAAGCCTGGAGTCTGACTTTGGGCTACTCTATCAAAATAAGTAAGAAAAAAAAAAACACCTGAGGGATATGCTTGTGGAAAAAAAAAATCTCTTGAGATTCTAAATGTGAAATACTGACATGAAGTACAGACAGGAGGAGCTGGAGACTAAACTTACATTACCAATGATTCTAACAAGAGGGTAAAGGGTAAAGGTCTTATTAGTATAGTAATGTATTCATGTGCACAGAAAGGAAAGGTGGTATAATGGATAGCAAGCAGATCTTGGATTAAGGAAGAACTGAATTTAAATTTCAACTGTGGCATCATGTGGAGCCCTGGGACATTTCCTTAACTACAAAGTGTTCTGGTCTAAACAGCTACCTAAGATTAAAAATTTCAGAGAACAGGCCAGCATTTGTAGAGGGAGTTTTCTAACATCACAGTTTCCTATATCAGTGAAAAAACAGGCATAGTGTCATCCCTATCTCTACAAATGTGTTTCTTTATGTGTATATTCTTTAGCAAATATCATTTCACAGAATGAGAAAGGATAACATTTGCAATTTAAGAAATTCTAAAAAGTGAAAACATATCTTTACATACATAATAAAAAAGCATGAAGAACTATACCTGCCAAATAATAGGGAAGGCATTGATGCAGTTACAGTTTTATTGTCCTTGCTACAGCCATCTAATTTTGGCACAGAGAAAATACAGAGGTACCCAGACAAATGAAGTATCCTGTCCTTACTCCATCATGCCTCTACAAGATTTGTAATCTGTTTCCCAAACTCCTCGTCTAACTGTATTTCCTCTTTCTGTCCATGTGTGCTCTTTTCAACACCAATTTCATCCCTGGATGTTTACCCACATGTTCTCTATCATACTCCTCTTTTCTTTTTCCTGGATTTCCTCAGATGAGTATATTTTATTAATCTTAACATACAATGTTATCCTGTGCTTGCATTTTCTTATTCTATTTCTTTTGAATAAGGAATACATTTAGAGTCATATTTCAATCATGTGCCACACCCCACCATGTCTCATTGTTGCCTGTGAAGTCAAAGTTTCATCCGTGTGTAAGTAAAGACCTCTGGTTCCTCATGTATTGATTAGCTTTAGGACATTTGTGTATAGGTTTATGTGACCAAAAGTTCTACAACTGTCTCCTTTCATGGATTGTATCTCTTGTGACCTTCTGCATGTATTAGCTGCTATTCTTTTCCCAACATTATAGTTATTTTCTGTAGTACTTAGATTGGAGTCAGGAAAAAAACAAACAAACAACAACAAAAAAAACACAAAACCCAGAAACTAAAAAGAGAAAATTTGGACTAAATGAGGAGGGAAAAAAACTCACAAATTCTTAACAATTATCCAAAAGTAGAATGGGTTGCCCAGGAAGTAGATGGTATAGCTAGCAAGTGTTTTATGGAGCCAGCTCACAAGAGCTGATTGTTAAATTTTCAGCTCAAGTATTTGTATCTCAGAAAATAATAAATGCTACAAATAAATGCTTAATTTATTATTGTGTTGACTTTCTAGAATTAAGAATGTGATTGAGAAAATGATAATAATGCAGACCATGAATTTGTGTCATACATTCTTGGGGGGGAAGGGGTAGGCAACCAATTGTTAAACATTTACCACAACAGTCCCTGAAGTAATATCACTGGAAGTCTTCCAGCAAATGTTAAACAACTGCATGTTAGGTAATTTGTAAAAGAGGTACTAGTTCTGGACAAGAAGGCTTCTAAAGTACCTTGAAATTTTAATATTTAGAGATTGCCAGTACCACTGGCCTTGGAAATTGTAGTAACTACCTGTCTGAAAATCTGGAAATAATAATAATAATTATTATTATTATTGTATAAATATTATTATATAATAACAATTATTATTATATTACATATTTATATATTATTATATGATAATAATATATAATTATAATAATTATTATTATTCAATAAGTGATAGCTGTTGTTTTTCATCAACTGAGGCAGAATACATATTTTTTGAACCATTTGAGTTGGTTTTGTGCCTATTGACTACTATTACACATAATGATTATGGGGAACAATCTGTGATCTGTAGGATTACTGCAAGCAAGTTCAAAGAATCAAACTACATAGAAAGTATATTGCTGTAAAATATAACCTTTTAAAATGCAAGCAACAGTAGGTAATTATCAGCATCTCTTATTGGCCATTAGATGAAATTATTAGAGCTATATTCTCTAAGCCAGTGCCTGGAAGAGACCACAGGAATTTCTGACAGAGATAAATAGCATCTAGGAGAATACATGTTGAGAAAACCTGCTCAAGAAGCTATAATTCAAATATGATCTATAGAAAGGCTTCATTATTGAAGACTTAGTCAGTATAAAAATTCCTGCCGACAGTAGGTGGAGCTGCAATATATCATTGGTACCCAGTTTTGTGGCTTGTTATTATTATTATTTTTGGTTGACTTTTGCTATAGTATCATAATTTTCTGTTTTTCCTATGCAATCCTGTATCTCCAACCCCCTCACTCCCCCCAAAAAAGAGAGTGAAGCCCTGTGTGATCACCTTAGCTGTTAAAAGTCAGAGAATGTTCAAATTTGAGAGTCTTATTTTCATCTTTATGAAACAAGGAAACCAGAATTAGTGACATTTTGATCTTTCTGTAATCACTGTAAAGTAGAAACTTAGTGAGGTTGGACTCACTAGAGGGAGCTGAGTGATACAGTGGATGAAGTGCTTGACTTGGAGCCAGAAAAATCTGAGTTTAAATGTGTCCTCATATATTTATTATTTGTGCAACCCTGGGCAAGTCACTTAACCTCTCCCTGCTTCAGTTTGTCATGAGCATCAAATGAGCTAATATTTGTAAAGTTCTATACAAACTTTATGGCACTACATAAATGCTAGCTTTTGTTATTATTTTTCAACCTGGAAATTTGCTCTTAGTTTGTTGAATAATTAAAAAGATTCATGAATTGTGTAATCTTAAATTTCTTAGTGGGAAAGGACTTCTGAAATAATCTAGTTCAGTCTTTGCCTCAGTGGAAATATCCACCATATCATCCCTAAGAATGATTATCTAGCCTCCCCTTAAACACTTCCAGTGATTAGGGATTTAGTAACTCTTGAGTCACATCATGCCACTCATACATCTTTAATCATTATGGAGTACTATTGATTCTACCTTTCTTAGCTTCTACTTAGAGTTCCCACTTATGTCTTCTGGTTCAAATAAAAGAAGTTTAAAACTCCTTTCACATGATGGAAGTAGAATTGTCTAATGATAGAATATATGCTGAATTTGGAGTCATGAAAAACCCAAAATTGCATCTTGGCTCTGACACAGAGTAGGCATATTGCCTTAGACAAATTAGGGTAGCTATGTGCCACAGTGAATAGAGTGCCAGGCCTAGAGGAAGGAATATTCATCTTCCTGAGTTCAAGTTTGGCCTCAGACTCTTACTAGCTATGTAACCCTTAACAAGTCATCTTTTGCCTCAGTTTCCTCATCTGTGAAATGATCTGGAGAAGGAAATGGCAAACCACTCCAGCATCTCTGCCAAGAAAACTCCAAATAGGGTCATAAAATATCAGACAGAACTGAAAAGTTGGCCAAATCACTAAACCCTTCAAAACTTGTTTCCTTAACTACAGAAAGAGCATAAAACATGTAGAGGCCTAGAATGAATAGGTAATAGGCCTCAAAGCCAAGAGGACCTAAATTCAAGTGCTGCCTCTAGCACATCCTGGTTGTGTGACCCTGAAGATCATGGAATATCAGAGTTCTATGGGTACTTTATAAGACTAAAAGTTACAGAAAAGGTATTACCTGCATTGGTAAAAAAAAAAAAATTAAAAAAAACTCCTCACATGGAAGTTCTCAGTATCAAAACAGCGAAAGCAACAAGTCCTTCTATTTGGAACTATTATCTGAAATATTTGCAATCCATAAAATGCCAAGGACATGGGAGGTGTTATTAACACTGCAGTATTTTGAACACTTTAAGTCATAATATTTTGTATAATATCTGACTTTAAGGACCCTCCAGGTCCTTAAAATGATCCTCATAAGGATATAATTTGCCATCTTTTTGCCATCTTATTTACCTTTCTTTGGATGTCATAAATTTTCTCCATGTTCCTCCTAAAATACGACACTTAGAACTGAATATAATATTCTGATATAGTCTAATGACATAGACTAATATGGTCATATCCAGAATTTGACTGTAAGAGTCATATAGGTATCTTCAGAAAAATGTTCTATAGCTCCTATGCTTTGTTACCCTATTCTCATGAATATGTAAGGAGAAAGTATCACTAAGCAATTGAGGCATCTATGTGACACAGTGGATAAAGCACTAGGGCAAAAGTCAGAAAGATTGAGTAAAAATGCATCTTTAGGCACTTACTAGACATGTGATGCTGGTCAAGTCACTTAACCCTGTTTGCCTCAGTTTGCTCATCTATAAATTAAGCTAGAGAAGGAAATGGCAAACCACTCCAGTATCTTTGATTTTTTCTTTTTAAATTTTTTTTTTTTTGCTTTTTGGAAGAGGGAGGGCAGGGCAATTAGGGTTAAGTGACTTGCCCAAGGTGTCATGGCTAGTAAGTGTTAAGTGTCTGAGGCTGGATTTGAATTCAGATTCTTCTGACTCCAGGGCCCGTGCTCTATTCACTGTTCCACCTAGCCACTCCACACTCCCGTATATTTGACAAGAAAACCCCAAATGGAGTCATAAAGAGTTGAACACAACAGAACAACAACAACAAAAAAACAACATCACTATATAACTAAGTTTGTCACTGAGGTTGGAGAGTAAAAAAAAAATGAGTAGTAAGCAACCTTATTCAAAAAATTGGAGACTTCATAGAGTGTAGTTGTATTGACACTGCAAGGAGGAGGCAGTTGATAGATTGAGTTACAGAATTATAAACATTTAGAACTTGAAAAAGGATGGTCATGTTGTTACACTTCTGTCATTTCTGCCACTAGAGAGACTGAGACTGGTAGATTATTTGAACTCAGGAGTTCTGAGCTGCAGTGGGTTAAAGTGAATCAGATGATTGAACTAAATCTGGCATCAATGCTGCAAAACCTTGCTAGCAGATCAAAACTCCTGTGGCAGTCAATAGTGTAATTGGGCCTGTGAGTGAACACTTCACTGTCAGCCTGGGCTAGAGAAGGACACCCAGTCTCAAGACAAAGAAAGAAGGAGGAGGAGGAGGAGGAAGAGGAGAGAAAAAGAATGAAGAAGAAGAAGAAGAAGAAGAAGAAGAAGAAGAAGAAGAAGAAGAAGAAGAAGAAGAAGAAGAAAAGAGAAGGAGGTTTAAATACTGTGTGCTTGCCATATCTTCTTTTTTATACATAAGGACATTGAAGCCCACAATGATTAAGTAAATTATCCAAGCACAAACAACTATTAAGGAGTAGAGTCATTATTTGAACCCAGATCTTCCAATTCTATGCCGGTTTCTTTCCATTATATCACACTTTACTGAATGATTAATGGATAAGCACATCATTTGAGATATGGCAGAGACAATAGAGGGTCACATGTAACAAAGTGTCAAAGCAGGAATAATTTAAAGAAAAAAAAATCAAGTGCCATAATCACTCGATGAAGGATAGCTTTCATGAAGATGAAACCTGATTTTTTTTTTCTTCAACCTCATTTCAGAAGGGAGTAATTCATGTGTACCTTCTTTTATGCTGCAAGTATGGAATCTTTTACATCAAATCTCTAGTTACTGTTTTGTTTTAAAGATAGACACCTTTAGCAGTTCCCATCAAATTTTATTTGACTACCTCTTTCCCTACAGAAAACTCCACGAAAACCCTCCAAAGCATCCCATACTGTAAAGTAAAATAAGTCTGATGGTAGAACTTTTGATCTTAACTTTCCAACATAATTAGCCAATCAAACAGCAGCAGGAAACAGATAAATTTTATTATCTTCCTACTTGGTACAGGGAAAGGTTCACTACACCCTGATCCCTAGTATAATTTGACAATGTTAGGAGATGCAGTATTTTATTTCCTCATTCAATAAAACTGGATTCTAGAGACACATGGCAAACATTAATAATACTGAAATGTAACACAAAAATTTACAGCATGTCCTTCAAGCACTACAGCTCATTTAAGAAATAGCACACCTCAAGCATATATCACATTTTCATAAATAAAGTTTGGAAAGAGATGCATATGTAGAAGTAGGTGTTCTAGAGTAAAATCAAAATACATAAAATGTAGAAAATGCTAGTGAAATGAAATATCAGCACTGCAGTCAGGGACAGAGAACATCTTTAGGCCCATTTATTGCTAACTGGGGATGGACATGATCAGTTCAAATATTGACCCTGAAAAATTAATTTTTCTCTGCTAAGGATCATAAGATTGATTCTTATTTAACTAGGACATTGTTCTTATTATAACCATCACAGCTGTTCCTTGTCTTAAAAAAATATACATACAGCGTCAAGACAAATGACTCAACTTTCTGTAGGACCCTAAAATTTTAAAACATATTTCTCATACCTCTGTGAGGTAGAAAGCACTATGTATGGCAATCTTCATTTTTTTACTGAAGATGTAACTGAAGGTAAGAAAAGAGGAAGTTCTGTTTTGTGGAAAGAAAGCTGGATTTGGAGTTAATGGTTAAGGGTTCAGCCCCCAGTCTGTCACTGTATAGTCTTATAGGATTAACTTTAGTTAGCCTTTATGGGTCTCATTTATCTTAACAATAAAATGAAATCATTTAATTTTATGATGCAGGAATTCTTAACAGAAGGTCTAGGAGTGATTTTTAAAAATGTTTACAGAACTATTTCAATATAATGTTTCATTTGCAATCCTACATAGTTGATATTATGTATTTAAAATTTCACTCTGAAAAAAAGACCCAGAGTTTTCACAAGATTATCAAAGGTTTCTGCAACAAAGACAAAAGGTTAAGAAATCTGCTCTAATGTATCTCTTAGCTCTAAGTATTTGCACACATTCAAATAGCTTATAAAGTGTTGTAGAAATAGTTCAAACCAGATTTCCAGAGATAGCCGTGGTTAGAACAGTGGATAAGAAGTTCAAATATAATCTCAGCAACTCACTAGCTGTGTGATTCTGGTTTAGGCATTTTGCCCATTTGCCTCAGTTTCTTCAATTGTAATAACATCACCTACCTCGAAGGGCTATTGTGGGGATCTAATGAAATAACATTTGTAAAACATTTAGCAGCGTGCATTGCACATAGTGGGCACTATATTTCCTTCCCTTTCCCTTTTCTTTCCTGATTCTAGACCTTTTACCATGTCTAATACAAAATTCTTCCTCTCAGGGAAAACAGTATGTTACATATTAGGAGTATAAATAAAGTGTATGATGAATTAAAACTAATCTAAAATGTGCATTATGGTGATTAAATAATTCAAAGTAAGGTTGCATTAATTGAACAATTAACAAGTATTTACTTAGTGCCTACTATGTACAAGGCACTTAGAATACATAAACTGAGATTAGCATTTCCCCTTCTCAAGGAACATGTGTTTAGTTGGAATCCAGAAAATATTTGGTATTTGGATGATAACTAATACATTAGACCATTCTTTCTCAGAGAGGAGGAAGAGGAGTTAAGATTTTTGTTTAGCACCATCACCTGGCCCTACATGATCTCATTTCAGGTTTCATTCATTCTCAAATAGCCTAACCAAGAAAGGTCTCCATCACAGCTTTAGATAGTGGTAATTTTCCTGAAGGTAAACACTTTGCCAAGAGTTTGATAGTGAAGCCAAAAATGATGGTTAATGCAGAGCTAATTCATTTTTAACCATGTCACCTTTTTATGCTAACAGGTCTTCTGGTAAGTATTTATATGTTTGATAGCGCATCCACTTATCAGAGTCAGAAAGACAAATCATCTTTAGCTACCTTCATCATCTCTAGACTAAGGACACCCTTAGGGTCCTACAAAGTCAATGTCAATGTGGTTTAGTGGTGATTCCGAAGACACCTCCATGTGCTAATAAGGAAATTCAGGGATATAGATAGTCACAGTGGATTTAGTGATATAAATGTTCAGAAAAAAGTATAGTTAGGAACCTATGGATTAAAATTGTATAGGAGAAATCAGTCTAAGAAAGATGTAAAGGTCTCAAGTGGAAAATTTTAAATATACAAGATACAGAATGAAACAATTCTATTTAGGAAGAAAAGTGAGTTTTGTTTTTACAAGACAATATTGGTAAAAGGAATATGATCAAGATGTTTCTTAAGGTCCAAAGGAAAATGAAAATGAATACGGGAACAAATTCAAAAATACTCAACTGAATTTGTTTCCATTTTTTCCCTTCCAAACAGAACAATCTTTGGATTGGAAAGGAAAGGAGGGAGGGGAAGGTTACTAATGTGAGGCAAATAGGAAGATGGCTAAAAAAGAAACAAAAAGTTACTGAGAGGTCTTTGTCCATGTACAGTGGAAACATGAGAAGTTCTATTGTGGAGTTTGTCCCAGGATCTTTGTTTGGCTCTATGTTGCTTAACATTTTTTTTTTCATTGATGACTTCCTTAGAAGTATAGTATAGATGGCCTGTTAACCAAATATGTAGACTGCATGAAATTAGGAGGTATAGCTAACACCTGTATGATAGTCTGAATTCAAAAGTAAATTTCACTGATAAGAACATTGGTCAAAACAAGGGATTTGGTTTGGACCTGGACTTAGGATTTCATTGGTTTAGGAAACTCTTAGAACAGATAAAATGCTATTTATTAGTACTGAGAGTGTTACACTTATGTTCAAAAGTCAAACCCATGAGTATAAGTTTGGAGAGACATGACTATAAAATAGTTTGGCTGAAAAAAATGAATCTGGTAATTTTAGTACACTACAAGTCCGTATCCATAAATAGTGGGATATGGTAAAGTGTTAATGCAATATGTGGTTGCTCCAATAGACATATATACCCATTTAGAAAGCTATTGTCACTTGGGCTGACCTCATGGTCAGTGACAAGAGTCAAGTCCCCTAACTTTTAGTCAAATGTTTCCCTAAATGATCAAATCATTTAACTATACACAGCTTTTAAGTTCTATTCAAGCACTAAAATTCTGTAAATTTTAAGAAATTTGTAATTTGAGTTTTAAGGTCCCTTCTCACACTCCAGACAGCCCTCTACTCTAAAGGAGTTGTTATACTAAAATTATTCATATAAATGTTGCCTAAGTTGGAGATCTCCATCTTTGCACATTTTTAAGGGTTTTCAATCAATGAAAAGTAAGGAGACCTTTCCAAATTATTATTTTTTGGCTCCATAATTAAAACTTTCAGTCCTTCTTGGAATAGCTGTTCATAGATGCTTTATAGCAATAGGTTCTTCTACCATTTGAGAGAACTACAGTCACATATGCAGTTGATCTAGAAATTTTATGCCATGCTGAATGCTCACATATTTATCATGCTTGCCTGTTGTGAGTAACTGACTCCATTGTTCCAAGAATAGCTAGTGACAAATGGTGTCCTTTTAATTTGGATTATATCACTTAACTTTTTAAAATATTTTTTGTCATAATATATATATGTATATTTATGTATTAATATAAACATATAACATATAGCTGCAAACATATACATGAACTGTAGTTCTTAATATATTGGTCAATATCTTATGTTTAAATTGGATTCTACTAGACTTAGATCTAGTTAATTAGAAAATATTTAGTTTTGAGGTTCTACAGCCTCTTAAAATTGAGAAATTTAGTCTTTTTCATGCCCAGTAGTTGGAAACTGTGGAAAATGTATTACTATATCTACACAACTCAGCTGATGATAATTCTTTCTCTGACTTTTTGCCATGATGCACAAGTCTCATTTAACCAGAGGGAAGGGGGAAAATCTCATAAAGCAGCAGTAATAAAATTGATTTAATCTATGCTATGCTGGTTTATTATCGTAGGTGAAAGATTAACTTCAATTCTCCTATCACTGCACTATTTCCTGCTATTATAAAAGATCTGATATCTCCCTTATTCGCTCAGAGGTTTGATGCTGTTTCTATTACCAAAACAGGTATTTACCTCCTTTATAATGTATTTTTGTCTCTCTGATAGAGGTAAGTTTTCCTAAACTAAGGAGAACACAAGTCAAATTATCCCTGTAATATGTTTAAATCATAATCAGTACTTGAAAGTTGCTTCAAACTACATTATTTTAATGGATGAACTATTTCAAACCTTGGAATATCTTTTTTACAAAGGACACCTTGGCTACCACAATCATTACAAAATTGACCTAAGGAAAAATATACAGATTTTGGTGTTGTTAGTAAATTTAAATTAATGCCATTCATCACATTCCTATATATATATGCTTCACATCTTTCTTTTCTTAAAATAGTTGAGAATATGAAAGGCAAACATTGACCATTATTCCTCTCTTTTCACTATTTATCTCAAAACCTCTTGTTTTAATTCCTTTTGATTTTCAGTTCTTTGCATGCCAAGAAAATTGAAGATGTTACAAAATTATTTTATAATGTCCTTAAGGCCCTAGGTACTAAGGACATTTGGGACCACTAACTGGAATTCATCTTTTGTTTACTCTTTTCCTTCCCTTCCCACTACCTATAATTATTGATAAAATGGCAAGGGAAAGATTGAGCATAGGAGCAAGCATTATCCATTACTGAAGACCTAAGCTGGTAGATTTTTTTAGTGGTTAACTCTTAAAAAACATGTGAGACCTATAATAAGGTCCTCTGGAGAATTGGTCAGTTTTCAGTCTCCTTTGCCTGAAATGCTTTAGCTCCATAACAGTAGCAGATATTTTGAGCCTTCAGTTTGTGGCAGGAATAGGAACATCCAATAAATAGCCTCCACCATTCCTGTTTATGTTATCCTTGTCTGGGAGACCTATATATATCAGCATTAGGCAACCCAGTGATATTACAACTACCAGCTAAGACTGCCATGGGTTGACCTCATGGTGAGTGACAGCTCAGTCAGCAAGTGGAAAGAAGAGCATATTTCTTCCAGGTCTACATTCAAATGCAAGACATATTTTAAACATAAGTTAAAAAAAATTATGCATATGACTTGAAATATTTCTAGGACTTATAACTCAATATAAAATGTAACCCTGACACTTATTAATGATATCAAAACTTGCTATAAATAGGAACATTTTGATTTCAACTAAAATGCTAGGGATTTTAGCAGTTCAAGTATTGGTCAATTCATCAATGGTTACAGAGGGTATAACAAAAGTTTTATTTTAGATTTCAGCTTTAGTAACTAGAGAATTTTAGATACTATGATTTTACAAAAGCGTTATTTGAAAAAGAAATGACTAAAATTTCTTTTATACTTAATTATTTTTAATTGCTAATAAGTGTTTAATTTAAATTTTAGCAAATGAGGTACAATGCTATTTTGCACTATACATGCAAAAGTTTCTGGATAGCACTTTATCAGTCTTTTGAATCATAAGGGAAGGTACATTTTCTTGTCCCTGTAGTCACTTGATCTGGCTCAATTAGTCTTTTTTCTTGGGAGGTCACATCAAAACTGTATACATCATGCAGGCATCAAAATTTTGTTCTTTGGATCACCTAAAGTATAGGATTACAGTCTTTTCAGTCACTAAACAGTGGAAAATTGAGTTGTGTAATTGCCTAGAATGGTATGAAGCACAATATGGAAGTTATATTGAATTTTTATAAGAAACATCAGCATTTTAAAAATCTTAATAAATATCCTATCAATATTATTTTTCCTACAAATTTGCAGAATTTATACTTCTGAAATTATGAAAGCCTAAAACTTCATTAAAATTTTTGAGGCAACCTACGCTAGAGGAAATAAAATTAGTTTCTCCTCAAAACTGAAAAGACAATTCACCTGGAAGCAATTCAGTTCTCTGGTATGTCACTAGTATACTGTCCAGATTTCACCAGCTTGCAATGATGAGTTCAGCACAACAGCTCTGTAGACCTTCAGTTTGATAGTCAGTCTGCTACTTCTCTCACACATTTTTTTTTGATCCTCCCAAACACTGAACTAGCTCTGGGAATGTATGCATCAGCCTCATCATCTATGTGTACATCTTTGGAAGGTCAACTTCCAAAGTAAGTGAACATATCCACAGTATTCAAAACTCCTCCATTTGCTATAACCAATGGTTCCACATATGGATGGTGTGCTGCTGGCTGGTGGAACACTTGTGTTTTCTTGGTGTTAATTATTAGGCCAAAATTAGCATAAGCAGCAGAGAATCCACAATTTGTTGCATCTCAGCTTCAGAGGCTGTGTTGATCACACAATCATTTGCAAACAAAAAATTATGCACCAACACTGCCTCCATTTTATACTTTCCAAGTTGAAGAATTTACCATCAGTGCAGTAGTTGACCCTGATGCCACTTTAGTTCTCATTGCAGTTATTTGACAGTGTGGCTGAAAACATCATGCCAAAAAGCATAGGAAGAAGCATACTCCCCTGATGACTGGAAAAGCTTGAAAGCAACATCCATTATCCAGAACCCATGAAAGCATGTCATTGTGAAATTCATGTATGTACAATGCTGATGAACTTCTCTGAGAAACCAAATTTTGACATAATTTTCCATAAGCCCTTATGATTGACAGTATTAAAGGCCTTGGTCAGATATACAAACATTGTGTACATACTGCTGCTCTGCTCCTGGCATTTTTCCTGGAGTTGGTCAGCAAACACTATATCTACAGTTGGGGTTAAGTATTTATTGCTGAGGTCTTTTCTGAAGCCACACTGCCTCTTAGGCAGATGAGCATCTTCAAGGTGAAGTGTCAGCCTCCAAAGGAGGACTCTGGCAAGAATCTTGCCAGCAAAGACTAAGAAAGAGACTCCTCCTGTGATTGTGGCAGGACAATCTATTTCCTCTAGTTTTATAGAGATGGACAGTGGAGGTATCCTTGATCCCCTGAAGGATAACCTCCTCTTGCCATATAACTTCAGAAAATTTTAGTCAGCTTTTTGGTGAGCAATAAGCCACTCCATCCTTTTAAATCTCAGTTGGAATAGAATCAACACCAGGCGATTTGCCACACAAGAGGAGCCTGATGGCACTGAAAACCTCTTCTTCAGTTGGAACTTCTGCTTAGGAGGGATTGACTTCAACCTGAGGTAAATCGTCAATGACTTCAGCATTGATTGATGACACTATGGAAATGTTCAGCCCATGTCTCTAGGATCATGTCCTTATCATTAATCAATGTGGGTCCATCAGCACTGAGTCGTAGTTGAGATGCACCATAGGTTTTGGTCCATAAACAGTCTTCAGGGCATCATAAAAATGCTTTGGATTGTCACTATCAGCATAAAACTGAATTTCATCAGCCTTCTTAGTAAGCCAAGACTCCTTCATCTCTCTAAGGTTCTCTTGTATTTTACTTTTGATGGAATTAAATGGTGCCTTATTAGAAATGGATGAAGTATCCTGTTGGCAAACCCTGTGGAGGTCTCATTTTTCTATTATAGCTTCTGAATTTCCCCATCATTTTCATCTAGTCAGTCTTGATGTTTGAGAATGTTCTGATCCAGATGAGCAAATTCAGTGCTATACACCAAATCTCTGAAAGCTGCTCACTTCTTTTCTGTTCCAATGTTCCCAAGTGTGTTTTGGCTCAACTTTACTTCCACATTGTTCCATATGTTCCCACTCAGAGAAGCTCTCTAATCTAGTGATATTAAGTCTTCTGGTAATCATTTTGCCTAGGAGTTTCCACTTTTGTTCAATGCAAGTATTTAGCATAGAGAGGATAAGCTTATGATTGATCCAGTACTCTCTGTCACACATTGCCTTTGACACTCCCACACCTTGTCAGTCTCTTCTCCTTACAATCATATAGACTATTAAATGCCAATATTTTCTACAGAGTGTGCCTCCATGAAGTTTTATTGTGGTTAGGTAAACAGAAGACAGTGTTGGTTATGAGAAGGTCCTGAGATGGACAAGTCTTTTTTAGTTCGAGAACATTGCTGTTGCTTTTTCCAACTGTATTCCTCCCAAGGACTCCCTACCATGTCTGGTAGTCTGAGTCTACTCTAGCATTAAAGTTACCACAAAATATAAGCGCATCCTCTTTTCCCACAATGATGGTAAAGGTCTCCAGGTCTTCATATTTTTTTTCTTTAACTTCATATGGATTCATCATAGTGTGAGCATAGACATCAATGATGGTCATGTGGTGTTCTCCTGTAAGAGGCAATTTCATTGTCATGAGCCTGTTTTTTTTTTTCACTCTTTTTGGTACACATACAAGTTTGCTGACTAAATTGATTTTGGTTGCAAAATCTACACCAGTTTCATGGTGCTCCTCTTCACTGCCACTACTTCAGAAAAACATGTATCCAGCTTCAACTTCAGTGAGGTGGCTTTTATTTGTCAGCCTTGTTTGACTCAGATCTCTTCTTTGGATGTGATACATGCTGAGACCTCTTGTAACAAGAGCTGGGTTTTTTTTTAGGTCTACTGGATTTTGTACTGTCTACAAGTGTTAACATTTTCAATGTACTGATGATGAGTGGAATCATCTTTGTAGATGATTGTGTGTATGTATGTGTATGTGTGTGTATGTTTCAACCACAGGTGGGATCCCTGCCTGCTGTGATAACCAGGCCAAGATTGGATAAGCAGACAATTGGGTAAGCAGTTTTTCAGCCTCTTCTTCACACCAGGAGGTAAGCAACATAATCATTAAAAGACTGCTGAGACACCCAGGGGGCTGCCAAATCCCACTACTACTTCCAGTGAGAAGATGAACCTATAGCCTGGGCCACCTGTGTGTAGAATTGTGGGTAAAGCTCCCAGTTTATCAGTAACTGCTGTCACTTGTCTCTTGCCCTAGGACTTTGAAATATGTAAAAATGGTGAAAAGGTATGGGTGATGTCTTTTGATTCTTGTGTAAATTACATTTCAGTGAGGCAGAGTTGCACAAAGTCATTGGCCTCACTCTCTCTTTCAGAGTTCTCACAGTCCAGTAGCAAGATAGAGTCAAAATGGCTGGTGATAGGCTGAGATACAGTTGATAACCTTGGCATCTTTGATGTCTAACCAAGTGTAACGATACTGGGATTTGAAGATCTTCCACGCCCCTTGAGCTTGCTGATGTAGCAGGAAGGGGTGGAGCAAGAGAACGCCGGAACCAAGCTAGTCGCTGTGCGGTGCTGACTGGAAGCGGCGGCAGAGGCAGTGGCTG
>CM053580.1:92534083-92556827 GCA_028627135.1 Pseudochirops cupreus
TTTCTGGTAGGTCTATACTTCTTAGATTATCTCTCCTGGATCTGTTTTCCAGGTCAATCATTTTTCCAGTGAGATATTTTGCACTTTCTTCCAATTTTTCAATCTTTGTGCTTTGTTTGACTGACTCTTGTTGCATCATAGAGTCCTTGGCTTCAATTTGACTGATTCTAATTTTTAGTGAATTACTTTCCTCAATTAGTTTTTTGTGCTCCTTTTGCATATGTTCATTTTTCATTTTTAGGGAGGTATTTTCTCTGGTTAGATTTTGGACCTCCTGTCCTAGTTCTCCAATTTTACTTTTTAAAGCTTTGTTTACTTCTGTGAAATTTTTTTTCTAATTTGTTCACTGTAGATTTAAATTTATCTTCTACCTCTCTAATTTCATTTTTAAAATCCCTCTTGAGTTTCTCCAAGAATGCTTTTTGGGGTTGAGACCAATTCACATTCCCTTCTGTGGTCTCCAGTGTGTGTGTAGAGTCCATGTTGCCTTCTCAGTTTGCTTGTTCTTGCTCACTATAGAATGATTTTATGGTTCTAGCCCTTGCAGTTTCCTTCTTCCCCATTGTGGTTGCCTCTATCCTGTATTTTTTTAGAGTGGATATCTGCTTCTGGGATGCAGGCGTACTGAGCTTCTCAGGCTGGGAGGTAGGGGTTTGGTTGTTAACTTTGTGAGTTGTGGCCTCTGAGTGTGTGGGCTGAGGCCAGGGCCAGGATTCTCAATGTTTCCCCTGAGTTGCCTGAGGCTCACAGAGTAACTAATCGCTGGGGGGGAGGGGGGGTTGGTCTGGCTCCTTCAGGTTTCCACATGTTTCTCTGGGCTGCTTCTTAGGCAGGCTCACTATAGTAGAAGGGCGGGGCTGTAATTTGCTGATTGGCCAGGTGGTTCTAAAGCACACTGGGGCTTTTGATGTTAGAGCTTGCTGGCTCCACCCACCTGGGCTTAGGCTTCCTACAATCTCCCTTCCCCGTTCCTCAGTGATTTCCAAGCCTGGGGCTGTTTACACTTATGCAAGAATGTACTCTAGATGGGGAGTTTACCTGTTGACTTTTCTGGGTCAGGGAGGGGGATCAGAGCACCTACATTTCATTCTTTCATCCCGACTTCTGGAAGTCTGGGTATGTAGTTTCAAAAATCCAGGCCATGGGTTGCTAGCCCCAGGAAAAAACGCCGACCCTGCTATGCGCCCTGCGTTCCCTCCTACCCAGTTCTGTTGGTCCTCAGCTCCGTGGCAAGAGGCCTGCAGAAGCCTCTGGCTGGGTGAGTCTGCTGGGTGGGGCTTCTCAGTCTGCTGCACTCAGCTTTCAGGTCCGCACTGGTGCCACTCCTGTGTGCTCCATGTTCTCCCTGCCCCAACCTGAGTAGGCACTTTTCTGGGCTGGGAATCTGTCACTTTCTGTCTCCCAATGGGTTCTGTCACTCTTAAATCCACTCAAATTTACTTTTTAGCTTTTAATGACGAAGTTCTTGGGGAGTTTGGAGAAGCTACTGTTTACTTCCCGCCATCTTAGGTCTGCCCTCAAAAATTATTATTTCACCAGACTCTAAATGTTCCTTTTTGAAAAAAAGTATTTATAAATTCACTTTATGTATGGAGAAAGGAACAGAAGAGTATATCTAATGGGACTATATTTGAAACATTAAAAAAAAAGTTGGCAAAACCTGAATCCTTCTAGTGATCAACAACTGGAAAGCACACAGTGCAAAGTCCTTGTTCACTTTATGTTCATGAGATTTCCTTATAACTCAACCTTGATTGTATTAATTGACAATGGCCTGTCATGGTCATTTATTGTTTCCCTATTCATGACCAAGGACCTTCCTCCACTAACATTGCTTTGCTTTCTTTCTTTTATACTTGATTCCTGCTCTGATCTAGACCTAGATTTTGTATTTTTCTCAGTGGTCCTTGAATACTTAGCTACTTACAGCTGTGAGCTTTGACAGGGGTAGGATTCAGTTTCTATTGCATGCTTTCCATTCTCTATGGGATTAATTGGTGCCTCAAAAAGTTTCAGCTAGAGCCAGAATGTAACTCAGGAGCACTTATTTCCATAACTAGCAGTTCATCAGGGTTAATAATAAATACCATCATAACAATCCACATTTTATGTACCTTCTTGGGAGTGTTGGTTGCCCTTAGGTTTAGTGATTTACAATGGAATTCTTTTCAGCAGCAAATATTTATAATTATTGGGCACAAGAAATATACATGTCAGTGTTTCATTAATATTATACAATCTCATAATTATTCAATTCTGGGAAAAGGAAAGAATAAATCCAAATGGTCAACTGAGATTTGATTATTTTGCATTGGAGGTACCAGTTATTGAAATCTTAAAACTTATATACAGTGCTATGAAATATCGGAAGAAAAGCCAGTTTATGATATAATGAAACTAGATATATAACTGCTAATTACCTTCTTGTTTTCTTTTGAATGTTGTATAATTTAATTCAATTTTTGTCAGACATGAAGCAGGCAAAAGAAAGTGTAGAATAGTGGTATGTTATCACCATGCCCAGAAGCACCCATTCTTTTAGTCAGTATTCATTTTCTAGGGAAAAAAATATCAGGGAAGTAACGTTATTTAATAGAGCTTGTGACAAATTGGTGATGGCATAGAAGGTAGAAGTGTTAGGAGAAAGACATAAGGGCTAAGAGTATAGTATTTTCTCCTATATTCAATCATTTTTACTTTTTTTCAATTCTCTTTGTTGCCTTACAATAAAACTTGAATATTTAGGTGGTAAATAAAGAATAACACTTAAACCTGGTTTTTTGTTTGTTTCACTTCAGATATTCCATTTACTCAATCAGTGGGATACCAGAGTCAATACATGTTAAATTTTCAGTGAATTTGTACCTCAAAAACCAGTGAATACTGGGCTACATTCTTATTGTTTTATTTTCTAGACTTAAGAAATAATGGGAAAATGTTAAAAATGCAGATAAAACTTGAAGCTGTCAAGGGACAGCTTTTTTTTTTTGAGACCTAGTTGTTGAAGATTTACCATCACATTGCTCTAACTCAACCAATTTATCAAACACAATCCATATGCTTGTCACCACTATGAGAAAAAGCAGACAAAAAAAAATAATGACAGTTCAAAAAGAATAGAAACTGTCTTACTTTTTGAAAACTGCTATACATTGTTTAATGAAACTTCCAAATACTCAATTGCAATTCATGCTAAGGTGATGTACATTATCCCAAGAGTTAAGCAGAATCATCAGATGAAGAAAGAATGCTTTTAGTAAGCCGTTATCAAGATTGTTCATTCTACTGGACCTGAGTTTTGATTACTTTCATTTCATTTTTACATTTTATTTTTCATAGTCATTATATTGCAACAGACATACCTATTGTAACATCACTGAGAGTATCAGGACACAAGAGATAAGTGTCATTATTTCTCTGAACTTGTGACTAATATAAATGTTGACATGGGCTAATAATTGTAGCTCCAACACAATATTCATAACACCAATGGCAACCATAAATATGTCAGCATAGTTCTCAATCACAAAATATAACCAACTCTTCATATAGAATAGAGAAGTAAGATATTTATTCAGACATCAGAAAATCAAATCCCAACACCAGAAAGTTAAATACATTATAGCAGTAAAGAAGTTAATAGCACAGCATCAAGCCACACCATCTATCAGCCTTCCCACAAGCCAACACTCATAAGTCTGGATGTCTTGCTAAGTGCATTCTCTCCTCTCTCCTGACCTAACTGTTCTGACTCCCAGCTTCCTGTGGGTTCTGCTCCACCCTTCAGCAAAGTCTTCCCACCATAGTCTCCATGTGATTACATTAAACCTGTTAGGGGCAGGGAAGATCTTCAAATTCCCTTAGGTCTATTCAGGAGCAGGGAAGGTCTTCAAATTCCCATCCATTACATTCGACCCAAAGATCTTTCATGTGAATTACACAGTAAAAATACATTAACAATACATTTCATTATATAGGTTAATGGATGTTTAGGGGTAACTGGTGTGGTAAGTGGTGTCAACAGAACTTTGTGACAATATAACAGGGATAATACAAAGTAAGCACATAAAACAGTATCTTAGGGTGTGAGCTTGAGCACCAGCACACTGTCATTCCCTCCTTGAATGAATGGTGTTCAGAATCTTGAGGTGAGGGGTGAAGGTCTCTTCTCCAATAGCTATATCCTGCTGAAACTGGATGTAGAGCTCTCCTTGCCACAAGAGGTCCCAATCAAGAGGTCAGTTCTTTAGCTAGTCTCTGGAGCTTGGTTGATGCCAGGTCAGTCATGGACAGAGGGTGACGTCTGCTTTCAGTGACCAGGCATCTGCAGGTAGAGGGTACTAAGCCTGCAGGAAACAAATCTCACAAACAAGTTTAAAAGAAAAAAGCCAAAAAGAAACACATATAGGGTCAGCCTTACTTCTAGAGTTCATGAATACACTATCATAGCCTCATTCATGATAGAATATATGAGTTAAGGGTACAATTTGGTATTCATTTTCTCCTTAATAAACAAGAGTTATGGTGTTTTCTTTCCCATGTGCTATAATTTCTGCAGCCTTTGGAACACTGTCTGGCTTCTGCTTTACCCACACTTTAGCCCCCAGTTTTATTCTGTCAATAGAACCAAACCCTTCAGTTCCTCTGATAGTCATTCTGGAAGGAGGGTCAATCTTCACAAAGGGTATTGTTTCATAAGGAATAATGATCACTTGAACTATTCTATCATTTTTACAAAACTATATGGGTTCTTCACCCAAATTTTGGAATGTCACAATTATTTCTGCTTGATAATTATAATTTATTACTCCAATCAATACATGTCCTTCTTGAACTACTAAACCAGATTTAAATAATATCCACCCAAAATGGTTTTTAGGGATTCTCATATATATTCCAGTAGAGATGATTCTTATTTCTTTTCTCTCCAAAAAAAGGTCTTCTTAACAATATAAATCATATCCTGACAAACCAGGTGTTCCTGAATATGGTGTGGGGACATCTTGCCTCATAGTCCAATACTCTCAATGGTTTATTATTCAAATTACATAAAGCAGTGAATAAATTATCCTTCCAATACTGACAAGAATTATTAGACCTTAACTTCCTTAACTGTTCTTTCAATAGTCCATTCATTCTTTCAATTAATCCAGATGCTTGTGAATAATATGAAATATGATATATCTATTCTATATTGTTTAATATACAATATCTCTTCATTTCATTACCTTTGAAATGTGACCTATTTTCACTTTGAACATGCATTGGGGTTTGATAATATAAACTTATAAGACTTACAATTTTATAGATGTTTCTCTGGGTTGCGTTCTTAGAAGGACAAGACACTAGTGCACCTGAATAGGTGTCAACACAAGTACATATCAATCTGCATCCTTTATCTTGGTGTAGGGGAACAATACAATCTATTGGTCAAATTTGGGGCTGGGTCTCTTCCCCTTGCTATCTCCCTAGTTACTAACCAAGGAACAGTTCATTCCTTTTCCAGTTGATATATATATATATATATATATGACATTCCTCTGCTATCTGTTGTAACAATGATTGAGAGATACTAATACCTCAATCTTCTGTCCACTTGTGTGTGGCCTGGACCCCTAAATAGGTGGTCATTTGATGGACCCATTGTGCCAGTACCTGATCATCGGTTGGTGTCACAGTAGGGACAATATGTTGGGTAGCAACATAATGTATACTGTTTCCAACAGAGACTTTGATACAATCAAAGGAAAGACTCAAAGACACTTGAATAGCTTAAATAAGCAGCAAATTACTACTTTGCTTGTCATTACATTCCACCCTCCCAGGATCCTGGCCTTACAATCTAAATGGCCATGGATCCTGAAACAAATAGAGGCTCTATACTTTGTGATCCTTCCAACTATGCCATAAATGTAAAGGCAATCATGAGGCAGCTTTTCTGACTGCTGTTGTTGTGAATAACTTTAAGGATCTAATGACATAGTATAATGAGTTCTCTATTTATTTAGCAACAAATTAAAGCATAACATTCAAGAAACTAAGGCACAACATTCACAACAATATAACATAACAACTTATTACAACCATGGCCACATAGTGTTAAACAAAACATATCATTGAGCAAGTTACAGTTTTCTCAGTCAATACAGAGTGTCCAAGTAAAGTCTTATTTCATCTTGACTCAGGCTGACTTCCAATCATCCTTAAGCCAATCATCTTTAAGGGGTAGCAGAAAGTACAAATGCCATCAACCCCTAGGTCACAGTAAGTTACAATCTCATCAGTCAATACAAAGTACCCAATTAAAGTATTCTTTCATCTTAACTAGAGGTTGGCTTCCAAATCCAATGGCTCCTCCTCCAGGGACTGACTGCTCCCAGATCTTGCCTGTACTAACCCAACTCTTGCCTGGACTCACACATAGACATCTCTCCACCCCTGCTTCATACCTCAGCTTACAGAGACTATTCCACTCCAAGCTTTTTGAAGTTTCTGTTTCTAGGAAGACCAAGCTTAACAGAACTACAACAATATTTACACACATTGCTGGCACTATCATCTCAATTAGCTTTCTGTCTGATAAATTAACACAAAACAACAGGCAAGGTTTCTGTCTGAGAAATCAAACACAAATCAATAGTAAAGTCCCAGGACTTCTGAAGCAGCAGTAAAGTCCTCTTTCAGGGCTTCTGCAATAGCAGTAAAATCCTCTTTTAGGACTTCTGTCTAAGAACAACAGATAGGGTGTTTTTTTTCTGACAGAACAACAGAGAAAGTGCAACAGAGTGCCCACATCAAAGACATTCTCTCAGTTCCCAGAAAGTAACACGGATTAAAAGAGTGCTGAAATCACAAGCATTCCCCCTCTCAGTGCTGCCTGGTCCAAGCTGTGCTGGAGTTTATCTCTGTTCTGCTCCTTCCTGTTCCTCCCTTCCTATTCCACCCTTCCTGTTGTGACTTTTTGGCAAGCTCCTCCCACCCTGGGCTCCCTGTGATAGCCATTAGGCCTCTTAAAGACAGGGAAGGTCTCCAAACTCCTTTAGACCTAATAAGGGCAACACAATGTATACTGTTCCCAACAAGGACTTTTGATACAATCAAAGGTGATGTTCAAAGGCACTTGAATAGCTGAAACAAGCAGGAAAGTACTGCATTGCTTGCCATTACAATAAGCTAGCTCTCTCATTTTTCTAAAGTTTTTATTGGAGAAAAGAAAAGTACTAACTGTTAAAAAAAAAGATGACTGACAGTAAACTAGAGGGAAGATAGATAGAGTTAACTGTCATATTCTTTTAGTGTTACCTCTGGTTGGGGGCTCAGAATAAATTTAAATGGAGTTTCCCTATTTCGAGGATTCTAAGAATTTGAATAAGGTGTTGTTCAGGGTTAGTCTTTACTTTCACTAACATTTGGCTAACTTTGTAATATTGTATGCTGTATTGTATTCATTCAAAAATAATGAGGATAAAGAAGAAATAGAACAAATCTAAGGCTTACCACCTGAAAGAGATCCCAGGAGGAAAACTTGCAGGAATGTCATAGACAAGTTTCAGAATTCTTAGGTTAAGATAAAATATTGCAGGGCAAAGAACCAAGATGGCAGAATAAAGGCAGGGATTTGCTTGAGCTCTCCCACAATGCCCTCCAAATACCCATAAAAAATGATTCTAAACCAATTCTAGAGCAGTAGAACACACAAAATGACAGAGTAAAACAAATTTCCAGTCCCAGATAACCTGGAAGGTTGACAAGAAAGGTCTGTTGTACCAGTCATAAAGAGGAGCACAGTCCAGCATGGGTCACACTGGCAGAGACCAGGCCCCCCAGTGAACCCAGAGCAGGCCTCAGGGTACCGATTCAATGGCAACTGATGATTTCCAGACTTCTCAGTCCACACATTTCAAAGACAACTTAGGTCAGTAGGGAAGGTCTGTTGGACCTGGGTGAGAGAGGAACATGGTCAAGCCCCAACTCCAGAGAGGTGGGAGCAGCAGCAGTGACTGCTTCTAGAGCTCTCAGCCCACAGATGGTGGGAGGATCCAGCAACTGATCAGAGAAGGATTGCAGGGATCTCTTTGCTGGCACTGAGGAAGGATTCTCCTGCATTGCCCATGCTTGGATCTGGGTCCCATTCCTGAGTGGAAGTCCTGGGGCAAGGAGGGGTGCTGGTGTGTTGGAGCTTATGGTGGCAGTCAACAGGAATTTCTTCTCATAGTTCTCAGGCAGAAAAGAGTGCTTGTGATTACTCATAGACCAGACCACAGAAAAGGAGCGTAGTAAATATGTTTCCTTTGATCATACAACCTTGGAAGAACTACAAATTTACAGGTTCCTATAAGCATCTCTGAAAACAGCTGCATAAAACCCTTGAAGCTTGGGATAGTACACCCTCCACACTGGAAGTAGATTCCTACCTTAACAAAGAGTTATAAAGTCAAGTAATTGACTAAGAAAATGAGCAAACAGTGGGAAAAAATCAGACTATATAATCTTACTTTGGTGACAAGGAAGATCAAACATACGACCATAAGAATACAACAAAGTCAAAGCCCCTACATCCAAAGCCTGCAAGAAACAATATGAATTGGTCACAGGGCACTGAGAAGCTCAAAAATTATTTTGAAAGTCAAGTAAGAGAAGTAGAGAAAAGCTGGGAGAAAAATGAGAGTGGTGCAAGAAAATGATAAGCAACAAGTCAACACAAAAAATGATGAAGAAAATAATATCATGAAATACAGACTAGACCACATGGCAAAAGGGATCCATAAAGCCAATAGGAGAAGAATGCCTTAAAAAAGAGAATTGTCCATATGTATAAGCTCATTGAAAAAAATAATTCCTTAAAAATTTGAATGGGGCAAATGGAAGGTAATGACTTCATGAAAAATCCAGAAATTATAAGACAAAACCAAAAGAGTGAAAAAAAAAATAGAAGCCAATGTGAAATATCTTACTGGAGAAACCACTGACCTAGAAAATAGATCAGGAGAGGAAGTTTAAAAATTACTCAACTATATGAAAGCCATGAGCAAAACTAACAAATAAACAAACAAACAAAAAAGACTAGACATTATCTTCCAAGAAATTATCAAGAAAAACTGTCCTGATATTCTAGAACAAGAGGGGAAAATAGAAATTGAAAGAATGCACCACTCACCTCTTGAAAGACATCCCAAAAGGAAAACCCCTAGGAATATTGTAACTGAATTCCAGAGTCCCCAGGGCAAAAGGAAAATATTGCAAGCAGTCAGAAAGAAACAATTTGAGTATTGTGGAAATGCATTCAGAATAACACAAGATATAGCAGCTGCTACTTTAAGGGATTGAAGAGCTTGGAATATGATATTCAGGAGTTCAAAGGAGCTAGAATTAAAACAGAATATCACTTGTCCAGGAAAACTGAATATAATATTTCAGGAGAAAAAAAAATGGACATTCAAAGAAATAGAGGACTTTCAACCATTCTTAATGAAAAGACCAGAGCTGAATAGAAAATTTGACTTTCAAATATAAAACTCAAGAGAAGTGTGGCAAGCAAACATGAAGGAGAAATTAAAAAGGACTTAGTAAAGTTGAACTGTATACATTCCTATATGGAAACATGATAGTTGTAACTCATGAGTCCTTTATCATTATTAGGATAGTTAGAGGAATACATAAAGACAGAGGGCATTGGGTGAGTTGAAAATGAAGGAATAATACCAAAAAAATTAAATTAAGGGGTGAGAAAGGAATTTAATGGGAGAAGGAGTAAGGGAGAGGTAGAATGTGGTAAATTTTCTCACATTAAAGAGGCAAGAAAAAGCTTTTACAATGGAGGGCAAGAGAGGGATGTGAGATAGAATGAGTGAACCTTATTTGGTTTAAGGAGGGAATAACATACTCATTCAATTGGGTATGGAAATCTATCTTACCACACAGGAAAGTCAGGGGGAAAGGGCATAAGAGAAGGTGGAATGATAGAAGGTAGGGCAGATTGGGGGAGGGGGTAATCAGAAGCAAACTCTTTTGAGAAGGGACAGTGTTAAAAGAGAGAATAAAATATATGTGGAGTGGGATAAGATGGAACAAAATATTACTTAATCTTTTACAACATGACCATTATGGAAGTGTTTTGCATAACTACACACGTATAATCTATATTGATTTGCTTGCCTTCTCAATGAGAATGGATGGGTAGGGAGGAAGGGAGAGAATTTGAAAGTCAAAGTTATTTTTACATACAACAAGTAAATGAGATATACAGGCAATGGAACATAGAATTCTATTTTGCTTTACAGATAAAGAAGGGGGGGAGTTATGTAAGGGAGGGCAGATTGGGAAAAAGGGTAATTAGAATGCACATTTTCTTGGGGTGGAGGAAGGGGAAAGGTGAAGTGAAAATTCAGAACTCAAACTCTTGTGGGAGGGAATATTGAAAACTAAAATAAATTATTTAATAAAGTAAAAAAAAAAAAAAGAAATTCCTTCTTCTACCACAAAAAAAAGAGAAAATATTGCAAGAAAGGAGAAAAAATAACCTAAAAACTTTGGAGATACAATCAGCATCTCACAAGACCTAATAGCTTCTACACTAAAAGTCTTAAAATGGGTCTTGGGACATTACATTTCAAAGAGCAAATGAGCTCCAGTTGTCATCAAGAATAACTTAGCCAGCAAAGTTGATTATAATTCTGAATTTAAGAAATGATGTTTGACAAACAAAAACTTTTTGGTATTTGTGACAAAAAGACAGGAACTCAATGGAAATTTTTATATAAAAGATCCAGAAGAAATATAAGGAAAACATTAAAGCCTAATTATAAGAGACTTGTTAAGGTCAAACTGTTTATTTCCTATATTTAAACAATGTTGTCAGTATTCTTAATATTGTCATCATCACTAGGATAGTTTCAAAGAAAAGTTGGGTCTGTTCTGTATATGATGGGGTTATTCCAAAAGAAACAAAATTGGGTAGGAAAAGGTAAAAAGGAGTGATTAACTTATAAAATGAGGTGTTAGGTTAGGGGGAGAAGATAAGATAAAAGAATTATAGGGTAAAAAAAAAGAGGCAGAGAACAATAATAGGTAAAAATGAGATGGAGGAAATTCACAAATAGTAATTATAAATTTTAATTTGAATGGGATGACCACACCCCAACAATGGAAATGGATAGTAGAGTGGATTAAAGATCAGAATTCAACAATATGTTGTTTACTAGAAACACATCTAAAAATGAGAGATGCACAAAGAGTTAAAATTGAAGGTAGGAGTAGAATTTATCATGCTTTAGCTGACGGGAAAAAGGCAGGGGTAGATATCAGATAAAGTTACAGCTAAAATAGTTTTGATTAAGAGATTAACAGGGTAATTACATTTTGATAAAAGTACCATGGATAATGAAGAAATATCGATATTGAACATTTATGCCTCAAATAATGTAGCATCCAATTTTTTAAAAGAAAAATTAAATGAATTAGAGGTATAGATAGATAGTAGCACTATGATAGTGGGGGACTTTAATTTTCCCCTCTCAGAAATAGATAAATCTAACCAAAAATAAAGAAAAAAGTCAAGGAAGTAGTACACACACACACACACACACACACACACACACACACACACTCACATTCCCTTCAATTATCCTCATACTGAGAAAAGTCTCATGAGTTACAATTATAGTTTTTTCCATGTAGGAATGTAAGTAGTTCAACTTTAATAAATTTCTTTCGAATTCTTTTTCCTGTTTACCTCCTCATGCTTCTCTTGCTTCTTGTATTTGAAAGTCAAATTTTCTGTTCAGCTCTGGTTTTTTCATCAATAATGCTTGAAAGTCCTCTATTTCATTGAATAGCCAGGCTGACTTGCTTTTCATAATTTTCTTGGATCATTCTCATTTCTCTTCCCAACTTTTCCTCTACTTCTCTTACTTGATTTTCAAAATATTTCTTGAGCTCCTTCATGGCCTGTAACCAGTTTATATTTTTTTTAGAAGCTTTTGATGCAAGAATTTTGCCCTTGTTTATTTCTTTGGGTTCCATGTCTTGATCATTTTTGTCCCCAAAAAAGGATTCTGTGGTTTGATTGTGCTGCTTCTGCTTGCTTATCTTGCCAGCCTGACACTTGAGCTCTTTGCCATGGTAGAACTCTGCTTCCATAGTGGAGAGCTTTGTCCAAAATCACTGGAGTTTTTGCAAATGTTGTCAGAGATTGGAGGAGAGTGCCCTCTCTACAGCCACCACAAGCTCTGGCACATTGGCATTTCTCACCCCAAGATCATTGTCCAAGACAGCAACCAAGGTGCAAGCAGGTCAGAGCAAGAGCAATTACCCTTTGAATGGCTGCTTGGTCCCCCTATGATCTGCAGGCCAGGAGCTCCAGAAGCAGCCACACAGCAGCAGCTGCAGCTGCCATGCCTCAGCTGCCTCTCGCCCCAGGGGCAGGGGCTGGACCATGCTCTTCTGTCACCTGATTCCAACAGAGTTCCCCACTGACCTTTTACTTTCTCTTTGGTGTTTATGGGTTGAGAAGTCTGGAAACCACCACAGCTGCTATTGATTCACTCTCCTGAAGTCTTTTCTGGCCAGGCTGGGCTGCTGGTCTGGGCTGCCCCCGGTCTGGGCCCAAGTGGATCACACAGGACTGTCCTTGGTTCCCAGCTTGATGCAATAAACCCTTTCTGTAGGCCTGCCAGGCTGATGAAAGTTAGAGATTTGTTTCTCTCTGTCACCTTGTGGATTCTGTACTTCTAAAATTTGTTTAAAGTCATATTTTATAGGTATTGGAGGTGGTTGTGGCTGGAGCTCATGGAATTTCCTGCTTCTACTGCACCATCTTGGTTCCACCCCCCAAAAAGGCAATTCTAAAATAAATTACTTCTAGAAATTTGAAAGATAAGGATGGGAGGAAAATCCAGTATAATTGTCAGTTAAGACACCTTTTTACATTGAGGGGAAAAAAGGAAAACTTTTACTGCTATATTAGGTTGATTCTTTGGAGTGAACTTATTTTTTTAGCTCTTTGGAGGGGGAAAGGCAAGGCAATTAGGGTTAAGTGACTTGCTCAAGGTCACATCATTAGTAAGTGTTAAGTGTCTGAGGCTAGATTTGAACTTTGGTCCTCTTGACTCCAGGGTCAGTGCTCTATTCACCTAGCCACCCCCCAGAGTGAATTTTTGAGACAACTTGAATGATAATTTCACAGGATGAACAGATATAAATGTATTAAAGTATGTATAATAGAATTGTGTCATTGATGATATGACAGATAAAATTTGAGAGAAAAATCATCACATTTTAAAGTTGCAAGGAAACTTAGAGGTAGTGCACTGTGAATTTTTCTATGTATAGAAGAGGAAAATTACATTCAAAGAGCCATTTGACCCAGATTACACATGCAATTACTGTAAAAAGACTAACAGTAGAATTTGGGCCTATTCCCCTGAAAGAGTGTGAGCTCCTTGAGAAAACAGACTGTTAGGTTTTTGTCTTTGTATGCTTGGTGCTTAGCACAGTGCCAGGCACATGGCAGGTATATGAAAAAAAAAATGTATGCCTAACAATTGACTCCTAATCTAGTGCTTTTCTCCCCTAACTCATTTACTTTAATTCTTTTTACTTCATCTTCTTTGATATATATTTTCAGTAATAATTACAAAGTAGGTGCTTGCAATAAGTAATTGTAATGCAACCATAATTTTTCTTAATTCTAAAACTGTTGGATACCAATTCCAATTCTTTAAATTTTCTTTTAAACCCTCAGATGGCACAAAATCATATACCAATAAATAGCAAACTATAACATAAGATTTCAGTCAAGGAACTTGGGATATTTCTTGAATGTTAATTGTAAATATTATTACTCCTTATATGCACGCCATTTTGAAGAAAATGTCACTAATCAGCTGGTTTTTCTCTCTCTTTTTTTTGGAGGGGGCAAGGCAGGGGAATTGGGGTTAAATGACTTGGCCAAGGACATACAGCTAGTAAATGTTAAGTGTCTGAGGCCAGATTTGAAATCAGGTCCTCCTGACTCCAGGGCCAGTGCTCTATTCTACTGAGCTACCCAATTTACCCATGTTTTTTTTTTTCTCTCTCAAGGCAAATTATGCATGTTTTGACACAAAATCCATGATTCCAATGAAATGGGTTAGATTATTGATTATTGTGTTGTTTGAAGTAAAGAATCAACAAGGACTATGCTTCAAAATGAAGATCTTTTCTCTTAAAAATCTCTCTCCTTATATATTACTCCTATACAAATATTTGTCTTCATTTGCAATTTCTCTCCTATTATTTTTTTTCTCTCGAATTCATCCTAAGTTGTCAAAATGTTATTAAGACATGTTTTTCTTTATGTTGATAAGAGCTCAAGAATAAACAATGGTCCTATCACCTTGTTTGGAGGTTTTCATTCCTATTGGTTCTTCTAATAGAAAAATCATCAATTTAGGTTTTAAGTCACAGAGAAAGTGTAGCAAAAAAGAGGGTAGATAAGCCCTGGGCTCAAGTTCTACATTTGACACATATTAGCTGTGTGGTGCTAGGAAAGTTACCTAACTTCTCAAAAAAGAATTGTAACAAAAATTTCTAAAATATAAATTATGAATGGTGAGAGTTTCCACATTGGAAGATCCTTATGTATTCCCAAAAAGTTATTACACTGCCTAAACTCTTTGACCAAGAAATAACATTACTTGTGGTATTTATATACTTACTTGTCTCTTAGATAGAAGATAAATGGGGAAAAAGGAAAAGAACTTGTATGTTCTGAAATATTTATAGTAGCTCTCTTTGCAGCAGCAAAGAACTAGAAGTTTCAGGGATGCCCATTAATTGGGGAATGGCTGAACAAGTTCTATTATATGAATGTGATGTGATATTACTGTGCTATTAGAAAGGATGAGCTCAATGATTTTAGAAAAAACATGAAAAGACTTGCACAAAATAATGAAGAATGAAATGAGCTGAACCATGTGAACATTGTATATGTTAGCAACAATACTGCTTTATGAACAACTTTGAATTAATAAATGATTTTGAGTATTATAAATTCCCAAATTAACTATAAAAGACAAATGAAGAAAGGCATTATCTGCAATCAGAGAAAGAACTGATAAATACAAATACAGAATTTAAATTGTGTGTGTGTATCTATTTGCATCTACTAGTGGTAGCCATCACTAGGGCAGGAGGGGACAAGAAATATATATGATAATTTTGTTGTATATGTGAAAGGAAAAGCAATCTGTTCATAATAGATTTGGAGTTTAATATGCACTCATCTTTTTTTTTTCTTGTACTATGCTATGGAAATTCTTTTTTTATTCCAGAAATTTTAAAAAAAGTCAATAATAAAAATTTCCTTATGCCAATGATATAAATTAATTCTTCAAACTTCCAAAAGCAGTTTATTTGAAATTTCTTTTTAAGTCAGAAATAACTATGTCATTTTTTTGCAAAAGTTAAAGTGATATATCCCAAACAATTGTTATAATGCATGGATCTGACAAGGTTACTCTTTAGGTTGTTATCTGTGGGTATGGAAGCATTCTTCCCATAAAACCCCCAATTCTCAGAAATCCATGCTGCTAAGACTCAGAACCTTTCCCTATCTTCAGGGAAGATTGATATGAATATTTGGTTATATGTTATGGAAACAATGTGGGATCAAGATGAAACTGTCTACATAAACTTAAAGAAGGAAATACCATTTTCATCAAGTGCAATTAGGGAAAAATTCTAAGGTGAGTAGACATTTAAAATGCACCTCGAAGGAAACAAATTATAATAATGAGCAGAAATGAGAAGGAATTGAATGATAGACATGGGAGTAAAAAATGGTGAGAATGAAAGATGATGAAATACAGACAAATAAGGAAAGAGATTGATCGAGATAAAATTTGGCACAGATATAGAATATGTGAAGGGAAGTGGTAGAGAGGATGATTGGAGTCATATTGTGTAATTTTATCCATTAGTCAATGAGCTACCTAAAAGACACAATTTTTTGTTGTTGTTGTTTTTGTTTTACTCTTTAGGCTAAAAGGGTTTAAAAAAACATTGTTGCAATCTGGAGAAAGGCTGGGACTGTATTGTCCTGTGTCCTTCTTGCCCATTTTTTCTGGTAAGAAAAGCTGTGACTAATGAATGTGTGTGTGTGTGTGTGTGTGTGTGTGTGTGTGCGCGCGCGCGCATATACACATAGATGCAGAGAGAGACAGAGAAAGGGAGAGAGAGAGAGAGAGAATCAAATGGGGAAAGAAAAGCGTTCTATGGGCAGAGTGTCAAAAACCCCAAAATCTGAAGGTAGGTTCTACTACCTTACCTATATGACAAAATTCTGCCAGTCATCTTATTTACTTGTAGATTTACTGTGGACAGTAGACTAAGCTAGTAGTTTGAGTTTATCTTTCACTTGAAAATGTTGAGTTACTAAACTAATTCTATATAATCTCACATCCTAACATCTTTACAATTGAAACTACTGGTTTGGAAACCATTAAATGGTACAGTTAGCCATCATGTGGTAGCTATATTTGTATCACATTAACTTATATACATGTCATATCTCCCTTTTAGTTTGCATATATTTCCTGGTCAGAAATTTTAACATTTTTCATCTTTAACATCTTTAATAAATACCTTGGACACAACTGATATTAGGTAAATGTTTGCTGAGTTACTTTGAATTGATCAGGTTGGAGACAGTTTTTTAGAAGATGTTTAAAAGCATTAATTTCAAGGTGTTAAATTATCTATTTCAGTGGTAACTGATTTGAAACTAATTGGCTAGCATTTAAGAACAAATCTGCTTATATGGTAATATAGAAATAACTATAAACATTATCAATTCATTCTCCTATTAGCAGTGCCCTCATGGTACAATAAATGAAATCAGAACTGTTTCTGCATGCTCAGTTCATTCAGTTGAGCATTAGTCATTCAGCACAAATTTATCCAGAATGAGAGAAAATAGTCAATGCTCCCTTAAGTAATCTTTGGAAAAAAAAAAAAAAGAACAACAACTGAAAAATCTCAATCACCTGCAATTTTGGTTAGGTTCCAAAGTAGCCAGTGGTAATTGTACAAGGTACAATCTAGCAGCACATTACATATCATCATTCTCAAACTTCTTATGGAACTTCTGGAAATAGCCAGAATCCCCACAAAATATTTGGCAATGCTTTCCCCTCACCCCCCCATATTAGCTTAAGAAACAGATATTTTATATTTCTAACTGTATGGTATTAAAACATAACATGCATAATCTTTCTGAATTTCTTGGCACATTTTTTTAGGAACTCTAATGAAAAGAACACAAGATTAAGAATTGAGAAATGCCTGAATTTAAATTCTGATTCTGACACCTTCTTTGATAAATTAATTCCCTCATGTGAGCCTTACCTCTTTCACCTGAAAAATGGGAATGAAGGTGGTAATACTCATGCTTCCTATCCTAAAGGGTTATTGACAGACAGGTAATCTATAAATCTTAAATGCTTATAAATATGAAGTGGTAATATCACCACTGTATCCTATAGAATTTTTCAAGGGGAGACCAGGATTTATTATTCATGTGTGTGTGTGTGTGTGTGTGTGTGTGTGTGTGTGTGTGTGTGTGTGTATGAAAGGGGGGGAAGGAATCAGGACCAGACAGTCCTAGCTTTCCTTCAGATAGTAACACTGTTGCTTAAAACCATTTTAGCCTAAAGGAAAAAACAAAAAACAAAAAACAAAAACCTAGATCAAATGTACTTCTATCTTTTAGGGGATTCCTATTGGCTAATGGATAAAATAATACAATTTAGCTCCAACTGTCTTCTCTACCACTTCCCTTCATTTTTTTTGTTTGTTTTTGGGGAGCAAACTTTATACCAGTAAACTGGTTTCCTTATCTTGTCTGTATTTTGTCATCATTCGTTCTTAGTTTCCCACTCCCTTACTCCCATGTCTATCATCCTATAATACAGTCCTTCCTCATGTACACACACACATACACATACACACACACTCACACACACATTATCTGAATCAGCTGGAAATTATGTTTGTTTTCGGCCTGTGTGTTATGTATAAATGTACTAAGATATTATATGATATGATATGTGTTTTAATTGATCTTTAACAAATTGATGGTAATTTAATAATCAAAAAGAGAGAAGTAATTTCAAGCACAAGGGATATAGTGTGAGAAGTTCATTTGAACCAAATTTCTAAATTTAAAAAGTCAGTCGGGGAAAAATGGATCTTGCCCTACACACAGAAAAAAGCACAAGTTCTAGCAGTAAATGAGAATTCCCTTTCATGCTCCATCAAAAATTAGATTAGGAGAGAGCAGTAAAATAAGATTTCACATAACATAGGTGATACTAATTGAATGATCTGTTCAATTTTAATCAAATCTTTGCAAAACATATCAGCTTTGAACTAAATATTTGTACCTAATAAGAGTTTTCAAAAGTTTACTGAAACTACCCAACTATTCAAAATGCAGAAAAAAGGAATATCAGACAAAAGAAGACTATCTGTCTATTATATAATGCCTACATAGTACTTATAAGACAGGTTTTACAATTTGATGTACCTGTCAAATAAGAAAATATATGCCTATAAAAGCATGGGGATACTATAGTGAAATTTCTCAGTGTTGAACAGTAAGGAGTGCCTTT
Organism: Pseudochirops cupreus; assembly: GCA_028627135.1. NCBI lineage: Eukaryota > Metazoa > Chordata > Mammalia > Diprotodontia > Pseudocheiridae > Pseudochirops > Pseudochirops cupreus. The sequence continues at coordinate 92,552,734 of CM053580.1, forward strand.
TTGATAAACCACACTATGATTTTTCAAATTTACAAAAATATGGATTTTTATTCTTAGGTAACATGTTTATATGAGCCTAAGACCACACTGACAGCCAGGAAACCTGAGGAATTCTTAATTGCTCTAATTGTTTAGAGCTGGAATCTCACTCTTGTGACATCCTATCTCCACCCATGTAAGCTTCAACCCCTTTATTTTTCTTTATCCTTTTGCATCTCATGTTTTATTTTCTTATTTAACTATGGATCTAGAGGTTTTCCTATAATTCTTTAAGGGTTTGATGATAATATTTGGACTATCCTCCTATATTTCCCATTCCCCCTATATGACAAGCCATACTCCTTTTGCTGAGGTTATCTTTTATGCTATTTATTTTAAAATCAGTTAGTGCTGGCAATTTGATACAGCCTATTTACCTCCACCATAAGTATTTTCATTGTACTTTGGATTCCAAGTAGTTTTATTTTTCGGAGACTTTGGGTGTGTCATGATATCAGCATTATCTGGAGAATGCAGGTGTTAAAGAGAAAGGCTTCTATGAAAATCAGCATTTTGGGATCATTGAAAGTCCAGCACAAATTCTCAAATATTTGTTTACTCAAATTTTCTAATCATTTTTTGCCCCAACTCATTGTCAGTCTATCCTATGCAAATACCTGTTCAAAATGTACAGATATAGAGAAATTGGAAGCTAAATGGTAGGTGTATATAGGACCTATATTGCCATTAACGAATGACGTATGTATACACATGCATGTAAATTAAATATTTTGATGTATCAATGGCCTTTTTTTATGTAAGTGCTCCCTGTAACAGTGGATGACCACCTTTAATCCTCTGTGATTCTCATCCATTTGTGTGATCCTGGGGATGTCACTTAATTTCATTAGGCCTCAGTTTGCTCATCTGTAAAACAAGATTGTTGAATCAATTCTTTCTGAGGTCCCATCAGTCTATGATCTTCTGATCTGCCTATTGTGCTGAAAGCTTTTCTCTGGCTCTTTTACATTTCATAGAGGACACTCCAGCACTCAGGCTATTCTATCTAATCTGTCATTTTTGCTACACATCCAATTCAATTCCTTTTTTTAGTCATACGTGTCCTTGATAATGTCATTTATCCCATTTCTTGCACATAACTCATCCCTGGCTACAAGCTACAACCTATTTTCACTCACCATCTATCTTTCCATTGCCATCTGAGTCACCTGCAATTTTGATTCTTCAGAGATAGTTGTGTTCCATGATTCATAGCCATAGAGCACCATAGGATATTGATGTTTAAAAGATGGGCTTTTGCATCAGGGAGCAGCTTGCAATCATTGAAAGTACTGTGCAGTTTAAAATATGTGATCCAGCCCATTCTCCTCCTCATTGTCAATCTGTTGTGCCTGTCTAAGATATATGTTCAAAGAGACTGACTCAGTGGACTTTCTATCCAACAGCATAGCATAACTTGTCAATGTACATTCTTCATTCTTTCCTTTTCCCAGAGTGCTTTGTGAGTCCAATTTCTTTTGTGGACCATATTAGTATTTTAGGACTTGGTGAGGACATTACCAATGGACGATAAGCAGGTCCAGAATTGAAAAACGGAGGGGGTAAGGCTTGACTGTGCATGAGGAATTTTTCCATGTTTTTTTATAAACCCACTATCTTCCTGAAACAAAATCTCACCTGTTTAACAGTAGTATTTTTCAGGCAATGTTATATGAATATCCACCATGGACTGATTACCATAGCCTCTGATATACAAATGTCTTGGTTCAACCAAGTAACACTTGAGATATGCATGATGATCATGAATAGGTTTTAATAAATAGCTAGTAAGACATATATAAGAGTAGCACCCAAGATGTCAAAGAGAGGGATGACTGGAAAAGGGGGTGGGCCGATCATGTCCTAGGAGCAAGGGGGAACTGATAAACAGCATACCCTGCTCTGCTATGTAACACATGCTGTTCTAAAATGTAGGAATTCAAGTACAAAGAATAAAACATTCCCTACTTGAGAAGAACTTAACATTTTAATGGGGTAGAGAAAAATTCCATTTAAAAATATAGACTGCAAAAATGTAAAGTAAATTAACATAGATATATGCAAATAGTGAAATATAAGGCAGCTTGGAAAGAATGACACTAGCAGATTGGGGTATTAGCAAAGTGTTTACAAAGGTGTCTGAGTTTCTTCTTAAAGGAAGAAAAGTTCTCTGTAAGGTAAATGTTAAGGAGGGAGTATATTCCAAGCATGGGGGCTGAGGGTGGGAAAGTCAAGGAGAAAAACAGATGAAGGAGGAGGAAATGCAGTTGTCTGGATCCCAAACTGCTGGAGGAGAGGGAACATCCAATGAGGTTGGAATGATGGACTGTGTGAGGTTAGGTTATGTATAACTTTAAAAGATAAAATGGAAGGATTTTATTTTATCTAAAAAGACAAAATTAGTAGGTTTTTACAATAATCTAGATGAGTCTCGATTGATATGTAAGTGGAGAGACTGAGTCAGGTGTGAAGGATGCTACGAAAGTAGAAATGGAAAGATTTGATGATTGATTGAATATGTTGAGTGGGGGAGACTGAGGAGTTGAAAATTATGCTGAGTATAGACCAGCAACACTATGAGAATTACCATGCCTTAAGACAACTCAAGATACCTCTTGAAGACCAGGGGCAGCTAAGTGATGCAGTGGATAGAGCACCAGGACTCAAGACAGGAAGACTCATTTTCATGAGCTAAAATCCAGCCTCAGACACTTACCTACCAAATGACCACGGACAAGTCACTTAACCCCATTTTCTTCAGTTTCCTTGTCTTCAAAATGAGCTATACAAGAAAATGGCGAACTACTCTTTGATCTTTGCCAAGGAAACCCCAAATGAGGTCATGAAGAGTCAGACATGACTGAATAGAAACAGACTGGGAGCCATTTCACATTTGGGTTAATTGGTGGGTTTTTTTTTAATTTAATAATGGCCAAAATAAAGATCATCCTGTTTCAGTTAAGAAGCTAAAATTGGTCACCTGTTCTATATTCAAAACCTTCTTAGCTTATAAAACCTTCCAAAGATTGGTCTATACTAGAACCTTGAATCACTTCTATATGATAGGGAGGATTCAGAAAAGTTATTCAGCAGAGAACAGAATTCCATCACTGGGAAAGAAAAAGAAATCTGTTATTAATTCCATTTCTTCTTTTATTAAAGTTTCATGTTCATTTTATTTATTACTTGTCAATAGTTATTATTACAAACTAATCATTTTCCTGACCTGCTGCAGAGGTGCTTGAGAATGTTGACGTTACCAAAAGGAAGGTGGTAAGGAAGTGTGTTTGGCCTTTCAGAAGCCATCTGGGTTTTGAACTTATAAAATGTTTATCTCCAAAAATTGCAAACTTTTAGGAAATATAGATGTAAAGTATGATTTCTTTCTTTTCTGATCACCAACAATAAAAGCCAAAACATAATCTCTATTCAGCAAACTAAGGGAAAAAAAGTCTATAAAAATTTTGATAAGCAACCCTCACCATCCAGGGCCAGGGAAAAATGTTTAACAGCATGCTTTTGGAAAACCCATCATACACTTTTAAGTTTAATTTGCATTACTAATATTTCTCCATCTTGTTCTTAGTTCCAGAAAATCAACAATCCAATAAATCAAACCCTGATTTGTAGCATTTGTTGATTTCTTAGGTGTAAATGTTCACACTGAGAATTTCACAATAGGCTATGAATTTGTATAAGCTAGCTCCAGTACACCCCTTTCTTACTCCTAACCTCACCCCCCCTCAAAAAAAAAGCATCTTTGGGCAGTAAATAGTTAATAAATGGTTGTTACTCAGTCTAGGATGTTGTGGTATTAGCCTTTACCTACTTTTAGAATTAAAGTGAGGCCAATCATTTTACATAAGTGTGACTTTTCATCTATAAATGAGAGAATTAGATTCATTGGTCATTAAGTTTACCTTCTGTAATCTCATGAATTTTAGAATGTCCTTGTAATGATACTGGGATTTGAAGATCTTCCATGGCCCTTGAACTTGCTGATGTAGCAGGAAGGGGTGGAGCAAGAGAACCCTGGCACCAAGGTAGTCTCCATG
>CM053580.1:92557327-92607845 GCA_028627135.1 Pseudochirops cupreus
TAGTGGGTTCTATCAAGAACCACTTTGGTTGCCCTCAAGTCATGTTGATAGGAATGGAAATCTCCTTAATTCAAAACAGTGGAACACTCAGCTTCTGACCAAGATTAAAATATAAAAGGTACACTATGTTGCCCCTCATCCTCAAGAAAGCAGAACTGACCAAGGCTAGATTTTAGAAATAAGGACCAAGGCTAGGAGCATGAAAGTAGCAGAGTAGGATTTATTCCCTAAGTATTTTCACCTTATTTTCAAATGACTTGACCTTTTTTTTTTCCTTTCATATTGAATTGAGAAGTGTCATGTTTGGCACTTAGGCATATTTTTTTTTTGACTACCTGGAAGGAGAGACCATAGATTTTATTTTTGACCAACTCTCTCTGTCTTGCCTTAATTTTGCAAGACAGAGAAATGGAAAGCAACTCTTCTTTACATTCACTGTGGGCAGTGGTACATAGTTCTTAGTGGTACATGTTCTCATGGTCAAAAGAATGGCCAATTTATTTTTCTTTTCTTTTCATGTTTTCCTAAACTTTGTAGCTCTGATTTCAGAAAATTTGCATGTTCTTATGTTAAGATGGGTCCAACAAAGATCAGAAGAGGTATGTCATCGTTCTATTTTAAAAATAATTGAGGATATAATATTTTAGGATTGAAAAAAAATCCATGTTCAAAAAAATTGTATGTAGAAGTTCTCTTAATGCATTTGCTGTTTATGAAGAGATAGTCATATCTCTGTATTAAGCAGTATTCTTCATAATTCCTTTGAAATTCTGTTCTTTCTTTCTCTCTCTTCCCTCCTATTCCATAAGTTTGTGTTTATTTATTAGTGTTGTCTTCCAGGCATTCCGTTGATCAATTCCAATAAAGATTTCTAAATGAAAAGAGTACTATCCCTCAACATCCTTTATGAATCACAATCTTTTTAATCCTTCTTCCCCATGATTACTTCATCCTACCCCCATTTCTCTCTGTATGTGTATATGTCTGTGTATGTATTATAGATACCTCTAATATAGGTACCTCTATTGATACATACCTATCTATCTATCTACTAATACATAGATGTGTATGTATTATAGATACATCTAATTGCATTTGTAAAATGAGGGCATTAGACTAGCTGATTTATAAGGGTCTATATGACTCTAATATTTTATAATTCATGTGCATTTGCAGATGTAGTGAATTATCATATAGAACAATGAAAGTGTTTTATTAACATTTTAAATAGAGACTGGGAAAAAATGAAGAAATTCAATATTCCCCTCCAAAAATCCATTAACAAAAAATATTCTTATATTTGAGCGAATCAACATCAAATTATTTTTAAAAGAGCACTAGAAGAGTTTGCTTGCCTGAAATGAAAGCAATTTTCACCAATAAAAATCACACCATCTGATGTCCTTGATACTTAGTTATTTAATGAATTAAAGTGGGACTTTTTCCACATCAGCATGATAATTGTTATTCTCATATACAACAACTAAATAGACATCTAAGTAAAAGTCTCATATGTTAATCCCCAGAGATTCTTTATCAAGGAGATCCTTGAAAAGTTGCAAAATGAAGATAAATAGAAAAATAACAAACATTTATTAGTAATGACAAAAATAAAAGTGAATTTCAGAAAATCATCTCTGACTGTTTTTGAATTTAAATTTATTATGAATGTTTTGGTATGTACCTATATTGCATATGCCAGAGATAGTTCATATTCATCTGACACAATTGTTGCCATAATTTAAGATTTTTATTTTTAGAAATGTGTGATTAAGAGATATTATTAAAAGTACAACTTTAAAAAGAAAATTATGATATATGGTAAATAGATGAAAGAAACAATTTATAGGAGCATAATATTATAGATTAAAGAAAGGAAAGCACCTGAGGTCCACCTAATAAAATACCTTTAATTTATTGATGAGGGACTGAGGAACAGAAGACAAACTTTACTTCACATCTTTATATAACTTATGCAACTATTCACACATACTTTCTTTCGGAAAGTCTATCTGTGTTCAGACTGGACAATAAGTTCTAGATGGTTATGATAAATATTAATGAATTTCATCATTCTCCTTCAAGCTGAGTTTATTCAGTGTTTCCCCAGGAGGATATAATCTTGTTCTGGCCTCCTATATTTGTAGCTTGAACTACCTAGGTGTCCTGAGATTAGATAACCATTCTGAATGTCTGTGAACATTGACTAGTTGAAAATGTGGATTAGAATTATATGTGTTTTTTTAAAAAAAAAATTTAAAAAATCTTCTTATAATAGAGACATAACCCCATAACTCCAAGTTGCCACATCTGATTATCTTTTCTCAGTCAACCATTTTGAATGCAGTCAGCTGGCATAACACATAGAGTGCTGAATCAGAGTTCAGAAGATTTGACTTTTAATTCCACCTTAGATTCTAGCTGTTTAACCTCTCTTCACCTCAGTTTTCTTCTTCTGCAAAACAGAGATAATAATAGATTGTGATATATTACAATGTTATTGTTATAATAAAATTTAAAAATGCATCTGTAAAATGCTTTGCAAAGGTTAAAGATACTCTCTGCTATTGTTATTCTCCTGACAGCTCAACACATTTCAGAATTTGACCACTCACCTCTTTTTGACATTCTATCCTAGCATGATATTTTAGGTTAAATAATTATTCTATTTCACTTATTTTGGCCCATCTTTCTCTCCTACAATTGTAGTCTTTTTCTTCTTACCTCTCTTTGTAAATGTTTCCAACACACACTCTTCCATTCTTTGGATTTCCCCACAAACTATTACTAGCCTATTATGCTTGGAGATGTCCCAATATTTCAATTATCAGGGCTTTATAATAGTGAAGCTTAGTGGGAAATTCATATAACTTGTACCCAGGTACCATATTATTAGAATCTTCCTCTAAATTACGTATCACATTGAACAATACCATGTCAGTCAGTCAACCTGTATTTAACCTGAACTATGTGCCAACCATTGTGCTAAGCCATGAGAATACAAATACAAAGATAAAATGAAGGATTGTCACTGCAGTCAAGGAAGTTGTATTTTTGAGACATCACATAACAAGACACTGAAAAGCCGAGATAAGGAACCAAGGGTACCCTGTCTTTGCAGCATGGAAGAGGAAATTCTGAAAGCAGTGTGGAAAGAATGGGACTTGACTGGCTTGAGTGCTGTCCTTAAACAGAAGTTTTGGGAGAACCAATACAATTAGAAGAAGAGGTGGTAGGAGAAGAGGGTACTTCTAATCTAGGTATTCCAGGAATGGAGTGACATTTCAAGATGAAGATCTGTGGCATGGTGGGAAATTAGGCATTCAAAAGCAAACATAAAAGAGAAATCATAAGGGATTCAGTAAGGACAAACTCTTGACATTCCTACAATGAAAGAAGTTACCTTTATCAGGGAAGTTAGAAGGCATATACATAGACAGAATGCATGGGAGTGAGTTGACTATAATGGTATGATTTAAAAAAATAAAGTAAAGAGTGAGGAAGGAGGAATAAACTATAAAAAGAGAGAAAAATGGGGAAATTATCTCATAAAAGGGGCACAGAAGGAAGAGCTCTTTCAATGGAGAGAAACATGAGGGTGGGTGGGCAACATTTTGACCTTACTCTCATTGTCATTGGCTCAAATTGGGAATAACGTGGGCATAAAAAGTTATACCACAAAGAAGTAGGAGAAGTAAGGCATAAGAGAAGGGGCTAGGGCTGAAAGATGAGAGGGCCAGTTAAGAAAGTCAGTGGTCAGGAAAAAAACAGATTTTTGAAGTGAGTAAAAAGTGAGAGAAGAGTAAATAGGGAGAAATAGGATGGTGTGAAATATACAGTAATAACTGTAAATGGGACAAATGCACACATAAAATAGAAGTGGATAGCAGAATAAATTAAAAACTTGAGTCAACAATTCAGTGTGTTCAAAAAACTTATTTGAAACAGAAAAACACATACAGAGTAAAAATAAGGGTCTGGAGCGTAACTTAATTATGTTTCGGCTGAAGTAAAAAAAAAATAGGTAGAAATCATGATTTTAGAGATATAGACTCCTCCCTCCCTGAGATATCTGGAAAATTTGTCAATAGGCAAGAAAACTCTAGCCTTTGCTAATCCTTTTAAAAATTTTCCAGGAAATAGTTCCATTTAAGCTCACACTAGGGTGTCTTCAATGTTAGTCTCTTTTGGTACTCTTGAGGACCAATTCCCTTTGGGGTCTCATGAAGTTTTGAGTCTTCTCTGAGACTGTCCAAGTAGAAAGTGTTTTGTTATGTTTTGCTTTACTTTTTTACTCTCTCTGTCTCTCTCTCTGTCTCTGTCTCTGTCTCTCTCTCTCTCTCTCTCTCTGTCTCTCTGTCTCTGTCTCTGTCTCTCTCTCTCTCTCTCTCTCTCATTGGCTTCCATCTAGAGAAAAGATGGACTGGCCATACTAGATCTTAAATTGAATAATAAAGCAGCAATCATCAAAACTACTTCACATTGGTTAAAAAATAGAAGGGTAGGTCAGTGGAATAGATTAGTTACATAAGACATAGTAATCAATGATTATAGCAATCTACTGTTTGATAAACACAAAGACCCCAGCTCCTGGGATAAGAATTCACTGTTTGACAAAAACTGCTTGGAAAACTGGAAAAATGTATGGTAAAAACTGGGCATAGACCAACGTCTGACACTGCATACAAGAATAAAGTCCAAATGTCTTCACAATGTTGGTATAAAGGCTGATACTATAAACAAATTAGGGCAACAAGGATTAGTTTATTTATCAGATTTATGGAGAATGGAGGAATTCGTGACCAAGAAAAGATAAAGAACATCATGAAATGCAAAATGGATAATTTCAATTACATTAAATTGAAAAGTTTTTGTACAAACAAAGCCAGTGCAACCAAGATTAGGAGGGAAGCAGAAAACTGGGAAATAATTTTTTCCAACCAGTGTCTCAAGGCTTCATTTCTAAAATATATAGAGAACTGAGTCAAATTTACAAGAATGCAAGTCATTCCCCAATCGACAAATTATCAAAAGATATAAACAGGCAGTTTTCAGAGGAAGAGATTAAATATATCCGTAGTAATATGAAAAAAAAATGCTCCAAATCAATATTGATCATAAAGATGCAAATCAAAACAACTATGAGGTACCACATCTCCCCTATCAGATTGGCTAACATGGCAAAACAGTAAAATGATAAATGTTTTGGGGATGTGGGAATGTTGAAACACTAAATCTTTGTTGGTAGAGCTGTGAGCTGACCCAACCTTTTTGGAGAGTAATTTGGAACTATACCCAAAGGGCTATAAAAGTGTGCACACCCTTTGACCGAGCAATAACACTCCTAGGGCTGTATCCCAAAGGGATTATGAAAATGGGGAAAAAAAGACCTGTATGTACAGAAGTATTTATAGCAGCTCTTTTTGTGGTGACCAAGACCTGGAAATTGAGGGGAAGCCCATAATTCAGAGAATGGCTAAACAAATTGTGGTATATGAATACTATTGTGCTATAAGAAGTGATGAACAGGCAGATTTCAGAGAAACCTGGGACGACTTTTATGAACTGATACTGAGTGAGGGGAGCAGAACCAAGAGAACATTGTACACAATAACAGCCATGGTGTGCAGGAAATGATTTTGATAGACTTAGCCCTTCCCAGCAATGCAAGGACCTCAAATAATTCCAAAGAATACATGATGGAAGATGTCAGTCATATCCAGAGAAAGACCTGTGGAGTCAGAATGTAGAAGGAAGCAGAATATTTTCTTTTATGTTGTATTTCAGTTTTTTCTTTCTAATGTTTTTTTTCTGTTCATTATAATTCTTCCATGCAATATGACTAATCTGAAAATGTTTTTAATAGGAATGTATGTTTAGAACCCATATCAGATTGCCAGCCATCTTGCAGAGGGAAGGAGAAGGAAGGGAGGGGGAAATTTAAAACTTAGAGGACTGATTGTTGAAATCTAAAAATAAATAATTAAGTAATAATAAAAAAGAAAAGATGGGACAATCCAACCCCATTTTAGAATGCAGAAGAAAATGATTTTTGGAAGGCATGGGAGGAGCAGAAAGTGTCTATCATGTCCTCATTCCCAGCTTGCTACTCTAGAGACTTTCCCCTTGGTTGAAATCAAGGACACTGTCTAAGTTGAACTGAGTTGTCTTGCTTTCGAAGGGAAAGCTCCTTCACTTTGTAGACTCTGATATGTAATCTGCTACATTTACTTTCTCCGATTTCTATTTTTCATTGATTTGGATAAATGGATCTCTTTGTTTTTATCTGTGTATTTCTTGTGGAGCAAGTGTTAGGTAGAAACAGGTTCAAACCTTGGATGTACTTTGTGCTCTCCTTTCCTCTCAAATGTCAATGAAATCAGAAGCAAGATGGAACCCAATCATATCCCCTAGACTAATGATATTTGTGAGAAAATATATACTTATAGCCTGGTACTCCCTCTTTCAGGAGGATAACAGAATGCCCTCTGACTCTTATCTCCTGCTTCCTCTTCTGGCCGGAATGAAAACCTCCTTTGGAGAACGGCAGAAGATGAACAGGCTAGAAGTGTCTATTCAATTTCCCCTCAAGTGAGACACAACCACAACTCACACCACAGATGGGCCTCATTACACATGTGGGGACCACTCCACTCATATTCCTTTACTTTCTTTCTCTCTCTCTCTCTCCACATATATGTATAGATGTGTATATATACACAAATATGAACACATACATGTACACACATATGCATTGTGTAAGTGTATATCTTTGTATGCATGTAAATACAAATACATACAAGACTGGATTGTTGAGTGAAGACCCACTTTTTTCTTACCTGTCCTTAGGAGTACCTAATTCTTGGACTCGTGACTTAAATACTCATCACTGATATTCCCTCCCTATTCCCTTTCTGGGCTGTTTTGTTTGCACATCAGCTGCCTAACCTATCTGAGGATGACTCAATTTTGATGCTAAGTAATTGATGACATTTTCCCCCAAGAAATGCCATATCGGAAGTCCCAGACACGTTGTTCCCTTCCCTCCTAGGTCCCTTCTAAGTCTGTTGCACCTCCACACTGTCTCTCTGTACAACCTCTGTAAGTACAACGCTGCTTTCCTTTTCTTCAAGTATCCTCTTCTGTTATTAAAATATATGCCCCTTGAGAGAAGCTACCATCTTGTTTCCTTGTTTTTGTATTTCCATTACTTACTACCTTGTTCAGCACATAGTAAGCTAGGAGGCACTTAAGCAAAGCTAGGTAGCATTTCTCTCTTTGTCTCTCTGTCTCTCTATCTCTGCCTCTCTATGCTTCTGTCTGTCTTTGTCTCTGTCTCTCCCTGACTTTCTTTTCCTCTGTCTCTATTTCTGTGTCTCTGTCTCTCTGTCTTTATCTAAATCTTTGTCCCTGTGTTTCCCTCTCTCCCTGTCTCTGTCTCTGTCTCTGTTCTCACTCTCTCTCTCTCTCTCTCTCTCTCTCTCTCTCTCTCTCTCTCATCTTGTTGTACCTCCTTGGAGAGAAATATATAATTAACCTTGCAATCCTAAACTTTTCAAGTAACTTTGTAAATAATGCATCTACTGTTAACATTTTTTTCTGTATAGAATTTCCTATATTATTTTTTCCAAACAAATCATTACAATTACAATGCTCTATGCTTTTGGAGCACAATGCTCAGTAATTATGAAAAATAAAGTCTCATAGTCAATATCTTTTTGGCTTTCATTACCCGTAATTCAAATCAACTATTAAACTACCAGCTGTTTTCCCTCACTTTTGGTCTAAGAGTACAAAAGTTGAACAGAACTCTGCCTGTCACTTTTAATGTTGTTTCTGTCACAAAATGTTATTTTGTCATGGAGCCTTTGTTCCAGATAAACAATGGTACACAGAAATCTAGAAAGGGATCTTTCTAATTGGAGGCATCAATGGAAATGCAAGGATATTCCTCCTTAGAGATCCTTCAAGATGGAAATTCCAGCAGCAGGTAAGCAATTTCCTCCCACTTATAACATCTTATTAATGGACATAGAGCTATGAATTTTAACCATATAAGCTACTCATATAGTAGTTCTAGAGACTAAATCAATATCAGAAAATGTTATTCACAAGTTTAGGAAACAAGCAGAAATTCAATCCAAATGAACACCTTTTTAAAACCAACTTCTGACTTTGGACATTACTACTTTCTGCTCTTCTGTTCCCCAATTTTCTCTTCTCCTCCTCCCCAACTCTTTATATTTACCCTCTCCCAGTACCATGTGACCTTATGTCATTTTCCATGTCATTACTACCATCATTTTGGGAAACTAAAAGCAGGATAAAGTGTTCATTAATTCAACTTAGATTATTGTTCCTTCACTGTTCTCCCAGCATTGACCTCATGAATTTACTTAAAATCTATTGTAAGTGAATTGTATTATTAAATCTTTTATTCCTACTATACCTTATCATCTCTGTATTTTTATAGTAGGACCTATTTAAGTGTTTTTTTTTCTCAAAGTGAGGCTTTGTGATCTTAATTTAATTCTGAATTATTATGAATATAAAATAGTTCTGCATAGACCCTAAAAGCAGATGATTCATGTTCCTTGTGATGTACTGCTTCCAAAGGAAAGAAACAAATAAAGGCAAGCTCCAGTTAAGTGAGTATTTGTCAGTCTGCCAAATGACATTTTAGTTTTTATTTTTTCCTCTCATGGATGAACCAGGAGTACAAAAATGTTTGGAAAAGTAAGATTTTTTAATTTAAGAAGAATGCCAATTTTGCTGTCTAGCTCAGCCATTTTTGTTTTATTAAGGACCTCACACATATATTCTGTATGGGATTCCATAGCAGTCACATTTTCTCATATTGGTTGACATCTTATATTCCTGGTCAGTATAAACATATTTTTACCATACATTATTTAACATTTTCCTTTAGAGCTTGCTAAAATTTAACCAAAATTTTTAGTTCTACAAGCCTGTTGCTGAAGCATCACCACTTCCCTTCCAAAATTCATGTATTTAAAAAGCTGCAGAAATTCAGTCATACATCCACTTGGTCACTTCAACACATAGTTTGAGTATAACTATTTAGATTCATGTATGTTAATAATGTTCACATATTAATGTAATAAATTTTTTATCTTTGTTTTGCTAAGTGCAGTCAAACTCCAAGAATTTGGTCTGTATTTATTGGTAATTTACAACAATTTAAATGGGATTTGAATTCATAAGTTTACAATTGCTCTCTCAGTGAGAGTAGGGGTGAAGAGAAATTGTACCAAAGAAGATGAAAATTGAAAATATATACCTACTTCAGAGAACCAACTATTCTCTTTACAACAGCTATCAATTTATAAATAGTTCAATTGCTAGTCATTGAAATGGATGCTGGATCTATAAAAGAGTGCTCTGCCTTTTTTGTGTCATTCATTCATTCATTTGACATTAAGATGGTGTCTTAAAATTCAGGACATTGTAATAGAAACTATAATGTAATAAAATTACTTAGCAAATTTAAAATTGTAAAACTATATTTCATTAAAGTATTTCAAAATTCAAAGTTTTCCATTAATTCACACTGACTTCCCCCATGTGTGAATCAGTAAAATTTTACTACATTAGCTAGCACCTATGTGATAGCTGAAATCAAGTCAGTTTCCATATACTTGATGAAATAAGAGATTCAACTCATTTTATATTGCATGAAATGTCTGATTGAGGCAAATGGTTAGTTTGCCTCCCTTTAGTCCTTCACATGTGGAAAATAATACAGAGTAACAGAATTTCAGAGATGGAAAGAATGCCAGTTGTCCCCTTGCCTAACACATACCTTGAAAAGAATTTTCACTAAGACAAGCAGCCACTCAGCCTCTGATCAGAGACCTGCAATGAAGGAAAATTCTTGGCAAGCCAATTCTGAAAGTTGCTTCTTCACTCTGTTCCCCATGCCCCACATTAAGCCTAAACTTGATACTTTCAAACATTCTTCCTTTGCTATTGGTTTTGTTCCCTAGAATCAAATCAATTAACTTCAATAATCCCTTTTCTAGATGATAACTACACTTGAAGGCAGTCACCATGCTTCCTCTGATTATTCTCTTCTACATGCAAAACATCCCTTCAGAAGTCCCTTATATACTAGGAAACACAATGAATAGAGCAATGGACTTGTAGTCAGGAAGATTTGAGTTCAAATCTAGCCTCAGGCACTTATTAGCTGTGTGATTCTGAGCAAGTACTTCACTTCAACCCTGTTTCCATCACTTTATTTATCTGTAAAATGGGGACAAGAATGGCACTCACCTCCAAGGGTCATTCTGAGGATCAAATGAGATGATAATTGTAAAGTGCTTAGCACAGTGTCTGGCTCATGGTAAGCTCTATGTAAAAGCAAGTTTTTATTAATATTATTTTTAATCATGATCTCAAGGTTGTTTTTATGTCTCTTATTGTCTTCTAGATGCTTTCCACTTAATCAGTGCTATCTCTAAGTTGTGGTGATACATTAGCAATATCAAGAGAAGTCAAGCAAGTTCCCCACCAGGTTGTTGAACCTCCTGTAGTGAACTAATGGTATTATTTTGATTACATTTGCATAGCTTGAGCAGGCTTGGATGACTTTCATCATCCCTGGAGAGAGTGCATGAGATTACAGACACATTGGAGTATTGGTGTATTAAGTATTTAGGGATCTAGATCTTCTTCATAAGGAAAATTCACCCAGAAAGTTATATACTTGATATACCACAAACAATTGAAAGTTTTTCAGCAGAAAGGTGGCCAGGGTGAGATCTCTGTAAGTTAAAGCATAATATGAAAACACTATGAAGTATAGCTTAGAGAAAGCAAACTAGAAATGAGAGAACCTATCAAGACCAGACTTTTACAGTAGTCCAGGCAGATGATAATAAAGGCTGATGATATTGTGACAGTTATGTGAATTTTAAGGATTTTGAAGGTGTGAGAATAAGTTTTAGATAGATTTGATAGGACCCAGCAATTGATTGGATATGGGGAGAGCAAAGAACAAGTCAAAATGGACAGAAACAGATAATTTGAGTTAGATTTTAATCACCTGCATACAATTGACATAAGAATGCACAAAATGCATATCATCAAGTCCCATTTACTCCTATTGGCTCTTCCCCCTCCCTGGGCAAATATGTGATTACTGCTTTAGTGCATACTGGCACATATAGCCCACATGCTATACTTGCCCATGAAGAGTGACTGATGACTATGTGAAGTTGGATAAGATTTCCAACAGAGAAAAAGTTAATATAGAGAAAAGAGAGTAAAAGATCAAAACTCAGAGAGCCACCAATATTAAGGAATCAGGAGGAGGAGAGGCCAGAAATACGATAATGAAAAAGATAGGAGGATTAGGAGGGTGTGATATTATGAAATCCAAGGAAAACATCATTTTGAAATTGTTTCTAATTTGTGAGAGGGTAAAAGGTCAAGGAAGATGAGTACTTAAAAATGTATTAGATTTATCAATTAGCAGGTTTTTCTTTGAAAGATCAGGTAGAGTGGAATGGTGGGGGAAGAAGCCATAATATAAGTAATTGAGGAATGGGAGAATAATGAGGAAAAGAAGGCATAACATAGATTTTTTGGGGGGGGTGCAATAAATAAGAGATGGGCTGGAAGAAATGTTGGAAGGTTAGAGGGAAGGCTTTTATTCTAAGATATGAAAGAGTTCTGGCTATTTGTAGCTTTAGGAGAAAGAGCCCCCAGAAAAGGAATCATCTCAGATTTGGAGGGACAGCATGGCAGAGTGATTAAGTTTCTCACTTTGTAGTTAGGTTGTCAACCACACCTTACACATGTAAATATATAGATGTGTGTGTACATATATGCACATATGAATACACAAATATATACATGTACATAAACACATATCCATATATGCACATATATATGTATACATATATACTTATACACGTATATGACTAGATAATTCATTAAAATTTCTGGACTTCAATTTCTTCATCTGCAAAGTCAGAAAATAATAACAAGAGTAAGTAAAATAGTACCAGGGTCAAATAAGATAAAATATGTAAAGCATTTTGTGAAATTTAAAGCATTAAATAAATTTTAGCTATTATTATTTTGGGGCAGGTAGGTGGCAGAGTGGATAAAGTTCTGAACCTGAAGTCACAAAGATCCAAATTCAAATTCAGTCTCAGACACATGCTATATCTGTGTGAACTTCAGCAGTCACTTGACCCTGTTTGCCTCAGTTTCCTCATTTGTAAAATGATCTAAAGAAGGAAATGGTAAACTTTTCCACTGTCCTTCCCAAGGAAACCCCAAATGGAGTCATAAAGAGTTCAGCATTTGACTAAAACATATGAAGAGCAAATTATTATCTCATATTAGTTCCCTTCAACCACTCTGCATTCAAGCAAAACTAGACTTCTAGGTGTTCTTTGATATTATCCTCTGATCTCACACCTTCATGCATTTTTGCAAACAATTCCTGATACCTGCAATGCATTCCTTCTTGATTCTCCATGAATGTCATTCAATTTTCGTTCTTTCAAAGCTTAACTGAACAGCATTCCATGAAGCTGTAATGCTAATTAAAGGCAACTTCCAAGGTTTGGATTACCAGCATAGCAAACCCCATTCATTCAGCAAACATTCACAGAACAGAGAAAGTCAAAATACATTGTAACTTGTTCATTTAAGAAGTAAGTTCTCAATTCAACTGCAAAGTATCAAGGTCCAAGTATCCCACCCCAGGCCAGTACATTAGTCAAAGTAGCCCACTCCTGGGCAGTACATTTAGTCAGTCAGTCAATAAGTGGAGATTAGTCTCCAATCATAAACAAAGCACATTCATCTGGTCAATCACAGAGCACAAAAAAATCAAAGGCTTCCCACCCCTGAATCTCAAAAGGGGCAGGAGTGCACAAAAGGCTATCCACCCTTAAGTTACAACAAGGTTAAGATACAATCTCATCATTGAATACCCAAGGGAAGGCCCTTCTTTCATCTTCACTCCAGGCAAGCCCTCAGCAATCTCAGTTCCTGGTGAGACAAGGCTCAACAAAGCCATAGTCAGTGTCCTCATCAAGTCACTCTCTGCCTGTAGAACAGTCCCAGAACCCCTGAAAACATCAACAAGGCCCTCATCCAGGATTTCTGTAATCATAAGACAGGAAAATCCTCCTTCAGGGCTTCTGAACCAACAAGGTTCCAGGACCTCTACAACAGCAGCACTGTCTTTCACCATTGGGTGAATCTGGCAAAACAACATCAAAACAGACAGACAAAATACCAGCATCACAGCCATGCCTCCTCAGTTCTTGGCAATTGCGGGTGGCATATCTCAAAAGTCCTGGGCAGCTCCAACGGGCTCTCAGCAGTCTTTCTCTCAGCAACTCAGGCTCCATGAGGCTGGATGCTGCTCTCCAAAAGTCCTTCTGGCCTTCTCTAGGCTTGAGCCTCTCTCCCAATTCACGGCTCCTCCCAGTTCAGCCCCCTCTCCTTACGTCAACAAGTCCATCCCACAAGTGGGATTCACAAGCTCTGGGTTTTAACACTCAACCCAAAAAACAAGCCAATACAGGAGCATCTCCAAATTCCATTACCATTACAGAAGCTTCTATACTTAATGCTCCCTGCTGACATTATTCACTCCCTCTTAAAATTGTAAAATATTGTCACTGGATATTTTCTTTGCCCATACTTTACTCTACCTTGTCTGAAATGTATTTGTTTACACATTGTATAACGCGTGGTAGAGTATGTCTCATTCTATCAGTCTTCTTTCTCATTCAACTTGAGAGTGTGAATTTGTCCACAAACTGAAATTCCTTATCAGTAATTTTTTCTTTGTTTTTATTTTTGCTCTTAGCAAAAATTCGTAGTGGGTCCTTTGGGTGGCAATGCATTATGATTCTGTTATTGAGCACTCTAATTTTTTTGAAGTAAAACATACTCTCACATGTAAACCTGTAGGGAGAAATTCTATACTAAATTGTACATATTAATACATTCCAGTTATATCATAAAATCAAAGAGATGAAGTTGGAAGGGACATCTTCAGCAGTGACTTTAATTTATATGTGAAGAAACTGGGATCCAAGCAGATTAAATGATTTGCTCAAATGTTACACAGGAACTTAGAATTAAAGGTACATTTGAACCCAAGTCCTTTGCCTCCAAAACTGAGTACTAACCACATTACCTCACTACCTCTCAAGACTAAAATTTTCAACTTTTTAGATTCAGACAAAAAATAGTGCTATACATACAAAAGGTGATATTACCTGCACTTTAAACAGAGAAAAACAAAACAAAACAAAACCAAGAGTGAAAAGCGTTGTGCTTGTTCAGTGATACAAAACTATTATTTGTTTTAAACGCTAGAAGCCAAGTGATCTGAACATTCTAAAGACCAGCACTCTATTCATTATTCAATATTGCTTCATAAGTCTATACATATATGTGATAATGCCTAAGCCAAGAATCATAAATATGTGGTGAAAACAGTGATATTTCCAGCATTTTGATGCTTGCTGCTATTTCTTGGTTTAATTGTATTAATATAGATGATATCACAGACCAGTAAATATTTTTAAATTATCTGTTGTATTTTCACACTATCCCCAGGCTTCCTCTTCAAGTCAAAACACAAAAACAAAAGAAAATCCCATCTGGTATAGTACTACAATAAAGCCTGTTTATGAATAAATGAAAACTTAACCTCTATAACTTGGGTTACATCTTCAGTTGCCAGTAGAAATCAGTCATTTCAGTAAAAATAAATAAATCAGTGAAAAAGATTTTTTTGGCATTGTATTAATGAAACAATGGGTTGACTAGTTGAATTCTTCTCATTTCTACAAATTCTTTTAGTCTTTTAAAATTAAATGTAGATTAGCATTTGGGTTGTGGGGACTCATTGAAGAAAATTATGATGAAAGAATAACAAAAAAATTCAAAAGCAGGAAACCGTGAATAAGGTGGAACAAGAGCAAAGTGCAACTGAACCATTCTCTTTGAAAGGAATGAATCAGACCTGCAAAATCCTTAACTTTCTGAATTAACTACCTTAAAAAATATGAATAAAAATCCTAAGAGAAATTTTAAAAAAATTGTGCTAAGAGAAATGAACCAAACCAGACTATCACAATTTTATTAGTTACAAAATAACCCAATGGAATCTAAAAATAAAACATATAAGGAGGAGCAATGAGAGCCAGACTTGCTATTTCAATATTTCAATTAATTTGTGGTATCATTGATGTAGATATTCCCTCTAACAGTGCAAATAAAAATTCGTTCTTTTTTTAAAATTCTGCACAACATTTATTCAAGTCCTTTTATAAATCCATGCATCCATTCAATCAAACAAGAAGATTTTGATGGTAATGCAGCAGAATCCAATACTTGTTTTAATTTGTGTATTCTTATTTTAATTATATAGATTATTTTACACTGTTATTGATACATTTATTTTATTTATTTAATAAATATCTATTCATATCATTTAACCCCTTAGTTATTGGAAAATTGCATCTGTTTTTATATTTTTGTTATCAATTCCCTATATATTTTGGATGGTAGACCTTTGTAAAAGTTTCTTTAAATTTTTAAAATTTGAAAGTTTGAATGTCAAATATATAAATGGATATTAATTATATGAATAGTTAGCTTAAATAATAACTGAATTATTTTATTTGAAGTGCATTGATTTTTGTTTGTTTAAAAACATTTTCATTTTCATGTAATCAAAATTATCATTTTTTCTTCTATGATCCCTTCTGCATCTTATTTAGGTAAAAATTCTCTCCACTACCCATAGCTATGAAAGGTATCTCTTTGTCTTTGACATCTTTCTTTATGTTTTATGGATGTAAATGGAGCACACAGGCTATTCATCATATATTCCTCATTTTTTGACCCACCACTTGTCTACCATCCTTTCTGACCATGCATTTCTTATTACATCCTTTATTCCTCTTCTTTTGTAATGTATTTCACTGATAATCAGTTTTACCTTACCTGTACCCACAAGGTGCCACTTCATTTTCCTTCCAGTAGACCTCAATTTTGATCATTTAAGAACTTTGGTGTTCCACAGTTTCCTTCCACCATGAAGGAAAGGAAAGAGAAATGGTTCTTTGACATATGAAGAATGAACCAACATTATTAATAATGATAAAAAATCTGGAAAATGATTAACAGTCAGTTATTAAGCATTTCTAAGTGACTATTATGAACCAGGCACAATGCTAAGCACCAATTAATAGTCAATTCAATCATTATCCCAACACTTATCAAATTTATTTCTCACTTTCTTATGGTGAGTATGTTGCTTTCCTAGTGTCAGGCTTTACAATAAGAAACACACTAACTATGGTTAACATTTGTCCTTCTGAACATTTGCTTTTGAATTCTATATTTAAAGTTTATGAGTAATGGACAGTTTAGTAAACAAAGCATATTTTTGAAAATATTAATTAAAATCAAACTTGGCAAAGAGATTATCATTCCTTAAAATATATGCATCCTTTTTGCCAAAGGGTTGTGTTTGTAAATGAACCTTGATAATCACTGAATTCACCTTCATCATGAGTCTATGCCTATTTGATTTCTTTGCATAATGCCACCACAGAGTGTTATTGTTGCTGAACAGTTTAATATAGAAAGAACAAAAATGAATCTGTCAGGAAAGAAATCAGGAAAATTCAAAATAAGAAAATAATAATATTTTTTAACATAAATAACAGTTAAATGTTTCTTCTGAATTATGTTTAATTTCACTTATTTGGAAGTTGTTACTTAAAAGATCCAATAATCACACTTATAACAAACAAACATTGCTAGCTACTAGTTACAAAACAAAGCACAAATAGTATTGTCTTCCACTGGTTCTATGTAAATATCAAAACACTTCCAAAGACCAATAGTTTTAAATGAAATATCTTTACATATAACAAGAGTGATGAGCTGGCACCAGTGTTTTGCTAAGGCTTTGAATTATATAGAAAGAGTATCCACAGTTTGTGAAGGATGTTTTCTGATCTGGCAAAACATGCCAACATTGTGGATCAGTTGAATTTTTTTTCTTCCATTTTGTTCTTCCATACTAGAATGCAAATTGTTTTTTTTTTTAGAACATAGGATTACCCTTTTTAATATGAGTTTGCTATTAATTTCTTACTTTGCACATTTTAAGAGTATCAAAAATCTTTTGTAAAAGACAAAATCTGAATGAATTTCAGAGGTCTCCCAGCAAATAGGAGTAGATTTTTTTTTTTTATTGAGACACTTTCTTTTCTACCTACCAATCAGACACTTAGTACCAGTGCAACCCTGGGAAAGTCATTTAACCATGTTTGCCTCAGTTTTCTCATTTGTAAAATAAGCTGCAGAATTAAATGGCAAACTATTCCAGTATCTTTGCCAGGAAAACCTCAAATGGGGTCATGAAGAGTTGGACATGACTGAACAACCACTGTGTGCTAGATTCCACACTAAGCTCTGAGTATACAAAGACAATCAGTTCTGACTCTCAAAGAACTTATTTTTTAGGAGGATAACATATTTATATATTAAGTTAAGAAAGAATATTAAAGGTCTGTGGTGATCAAGGAAGTTCTCATAATCAGAATTCCCAATACTGATGAACTCAAATATGCTGAGAGTATCTTTTTTATGTATTTTCATATTTCCAGAAAACAATCAAATGATAGAGAGATCTGGATTTAGAAAATTAATATCCTTAGTAGAGTACTATCACACAATGGATGCAATAGGAAAATAATTAAAAGAAGCAGTTTGATTAAGAAATAAAAACCTGGATTCAGGCAAGGGAGGTCATACTTAAATAACTTGTGGCACTTCTTTGAAGGTAATACTGCTGTGAAAGATAAGGGAATTTCAGTAGCTATAGTACATTTAAATTTTGAAAAGTTACTTAACAAAGTTAAACATCAGAGAGCAATGGATAAAGTAAAGATTGCTGAAATAGCGTTAAAAAAAGAAATCCTTAAAAATGAATACATATGTGTATATATTTATAATATATGTTATATATACATATGTGTATGCGTAAACATATTTATGTGTATGTATATATATATGTACATATATATATACATACACATACATACATACACACATTTACATACATACATACAATAGTAGCAAGAAGTGAAATGTCTACAAGGAAGTTTTTTTTAGAAATCTACTATATGATTCTTCATCCCCAATGTCAGACTTAAAAATTTAAAATCATATCTATCAAAAAATTTAAACCTGTCTCAAAAAGTTTGGAGGTTAATCCCTCAAACATGACCTATTTATAAAAAAAAAATTGGGGGCTATTTATGTGCTTAGGTGGTATGGGGATTTTTCCCCTATTTTTTCACTGTGACAATTAATGCTAATAACAGCTAAAATATTGTATTTCAGCATTCATTACCCACCTCCACAGGAGCCTGAGATAACAAATAACTTACACATAATATATGCTTTAATAGTTCTGTGATTCAGCAATATCATCAATGTTAGTATTCTCTCCAACAGTATAGATTACAAGTTGTCCAGGAGTGAAGGCCCAATTGAGGTTATGTAACAAATTTGTAGTGGACCCATTCAACCTGGATGCATGTAGGATGCATGTAGAAATGAAGACAGCATACAGTGATCCCAGTGTGAGGCTTGGTAGGACAAGATTAGCAATAAGATCACAAGGTATGGGACTCAAAGGAAGAGGATAGTGTAGTTGAACTGGTTCACCAATAGGTAGGTCAAGATGGGGAGAACAGGAGAGCATAGCAAAAATATTGAGCAGTCTAGGAATGGGAAGTCAAAATGGGAACAAGGAGGTGACTCCAGGAGCCCAGACTGAGGCTGAGGCCTCAGAGGTGGCAGCAGCAATGGGTTCACACCTGACTCTGCCCTACTTGTGTGATGCAGAGGTGGACCCTGATGCATGGTGCATAACCACCTTTTCCCTGGATTATGGCTTCCAGGGATGCAAGGAGTAATGATGGTGGCCACACAGCAGGAAATAAATGTTGCACAGCTGCTGCTGCAACAGTGGCATTACTACACAAACCATCTCATCTGACTATTCAAGTGTAAGTGGGACAGCTTTCCCAACTTCTTGGCCTGTGGCTAAGAGAAACACATCTGGTACCTCTAAGAGCACCAGGACTATGTGGGCTGCATGAAAGATTTTGAGCAGGAATAGCATTTGCTGGCAAGACAGAAGTGGCAGGTGAAGAGTGTAGCTTCAGAGCTGAAATAACCACATTTATACTGAGACCCCAGCTCTTTCCCCATTACTATGTACCTGCTGGATAAGTAAACACTATTTTGACCTTCAAAAAAATGTGAACAAAGAACAGAGTTTGGTTTTGGAAGGCAAGGAGAGATGTGGAATATAAATCTATTGAAATCTGAAAAGTGAATTGCTGAGTTCAGAAATATGGAAACTGCATTTGTGGATGATGACAAGATCATGTGTATTACCATTTTATTGTGTAGCTTAGGTATGTTGGAAGAGTCAACAGAAAATGAAATAAGTAGAGATTAGGATATTTTAAAGAAAGTGAATATATATGTTGAAATTCCCAAGCACAAAGGCAGGCATGGGAAAGGAGAGAAAGACTGTGGATCAGGCCCTGTACTCAATGAGAAAGGAAGGGAATGTCTGGGGGTCAGTAGAAA
Source organism: Pseudochirops cupreus (assembly GCA_028627135.1). Taxonomy (NCBI): domain Eukaryota; kingdom Metazoa; phylum Chordata; class Mammalia; order Diprotodontia; family Pseudocheiridae; genus Pseudochirops; species Pseudochirops cupreus. The sequence continues at coordinate 92,577,020 of CM053580.1, forward strand.
ACAGCTACCAAAATTTTTTTTAGGCCACATATGGATTGAGTGAAACTCAAAAAAAGAGAGGTAGCTGAGGAGTGGTGATAGGGAAAGAAATAGTATGTGGCAATGGGGAGCAAGGAGTATTCCAACTCTCCTATTTATACTAATAAGTGACACTGGGATAGAGGGAGAGAGAGAGCAGGAGACAGAAAAGGAGACAGAGACAGAGGCAGGAAAAACAAAACAAAACAAAACTAGGGAATGTAGATTTCTAAAATTTACAAACTGGGATGAAGTTCAGAGTTAAGTGATTAAGTAGAAAGATACTTCATTTCAATTAATTTGTAAGTGATTATCAGAATATACCTCTTACTTTTCTTTGACTCTAGGTAGAGAATTAATAAGAAAATGAGTCAAAAGTAGTAAAAACAAAAGCAATCCCACCCCTCCCCAACCCCACCACATACACTTTTCTATACTATTAGTTAGTAGATTATATTAAAGGAATAATAGTAGTGAATGGAATAAAAGTGAAAACTTCTCAGGTAACATTCCATAAATCTGAACAGAATTGTAATAAAGTACCGAAGACTTAGCAACCTGGGCTGGGAGCCTGGGACCCTCGCCTTACTTCCCTGGTCACAAGTTGAAGTTTTTGCTAAGCTTAGCTAATGTGTAGGAGAGGAAGGCACAGACCCTGCAAATTTAACCACAGGCCCAAATGTCCTACACTTGTTTCCACTGACCACCATCTGATCTGTACAAATATAAAACTGGAAATCCTGTTGCAGAACTCCGGACAGGTCACCATGTATTAAAATCTCCATGATTCATGAAATATTATCTATTTCATATCTATATTGATATTGTTAGAACATTTATCTTCTGCTTTCATATCTAATTGGTACTGAGAACATATTTTGTCTGTTTTCATGTCCATTAGACATGTACCTTCTGCTTTTTGATATTACTGACATTTCATCTACAAATACCAGCAGATTTTTGCAGTTAAGATTGTGCACCTCAGTTCCTAATTAATGGGAATAGGACAGAACAAGGGAGGGGGGAAAGGGGTGGGCTTTTGGGGATATAACCATGCTTTGCATTTTGGATTTTACCTCTCTCACTAGACTGCTTCTAATAGTGAGACCGTCTTTCTTGCAAGAAGAAATAATTAAATAAATCCTTCCTGTCTGTACTTGGAGATATCTCTGCTTATTTAATTTGGGCAAGGGTCATCTTTTTCCCACAATGTAGGATGACAATTTTTCCTAGATTGATCCCTACCTGAAATATGTTTAATGAGAAAAACTTAGATAATTATAATGAGAGTAAGATGCTTTAAAGTTCATGTAATACTTCACAAATGTAGTAGGAGCTATGCCATCTCTAACGGAATATGCTTAGAACAAAGGAAAGATTTTTGGGGAGGGGGGATGGAAAAGAATTGATTTTGGCCACGTGTTGACTCATTGTTGAGGAGATGTTGCTGTGTGATGGAAATGAGCCTTCTTTCTGGATGCGGAATCAGAGAAGTTTATGACTGAGTTCATATATAAAATGAAGTAGCCCATCCTGCCCCACTGCCACTCCCTTTGCCTATGAATATATGAGCATTTGAAGTCCATATCCTGCCTGTGTAAACTTAAGACAGTCTCTCTCTATCTCTGTTCCTGTCTCTCTATCTTCTGTCTGTCTGTCTGCCTATCTCTCTTACTGAATTTATTCTTTCCTGATCTTAGGTAATTGAGTACCTAGCCTGAGATGGATGAATTCAGGATTGGAGATAACCTTGTGACTTCCAGAGGTTCTAGGTCTGATGAGAAGAATGACTGGCTATTACAGTAGCAGGCTTGAGTTAACAGTTAGGAAAGTTTGTGCACTTGAGAGGCTGAATACTTAAAAAAGGAATGGCCTAAACCTGTTTATATTATCAGCAGATGTACCAGGAGTTGTTTGGGGAAACTACCAAGCTTAATGAAATATCAAATGCCTAATTAATATTCCTGGAAACAACTTTATGTTCTGATAATGTCTAAGTGTTAGCTTCCCTGCCAATTGTAGCATTACTTATCAGTTATTGCTGAATTGTGTTTTAAGTTTACTTGCAATTGTCCTCTGTTTCAATATTTTTATGTATATGAGTAAATTACCCATATCATTACTGATTCATATTATGCTGAGTGATTTTTTTTCTACTCCCCCTTTTTGGGTAATTCTAGATGTGAACTATAAATAAAATCATTCCAGAGGCTTTGGGATACAGTTTGGATAATCAAATGAATAAACATGAGAAAGAGAATCTCATATTAGAGGCCAGACTAAATTTGCTCTATAACCACATGCCTAGGTAGAGAACCAGAAGTAAATACAGTACCCATAAGCCCTATGGTTATTATTTTAATAGAAATGTGTGATATGTATACATACATATGTATTATACTTTATAACCAGAAAATTCAAGAGAAGCATAAAAAGATAAACATGAAAGAGTAATCATAAGAGATTTATTAAAATTAAATTGTTTACATTTGTATATGGGAAAATAGTACTTGTAACTCCTAAGAACTTTATCATTATTAGGTTAGATAAAAGGAGCTTACATAGATAGAAGGCATGAGCGTGAGTCAATTATGCTGCAATGATCTCCAACAATGATGAAGGCATGGGAAAGAAGTATGTACTGGGAGAAGGGGAAAGGGTGAGGTAGAATAGGTAAAAATTTCTCAAAGGATCAGAAGGAAGAACTAACAATGGAGGGGGAAATTGGGAGAGTACAAGCAATGCTTGATCTCACTCTCACTGGAATTGGTTCAAAGAGGGAAAAGTATATATGAAAACTATATATACATACCAAGTTGTGTACAGAAATGTAACTCAGATAATAGGAAAATAGGAGAATAAAGGAGAGAGAAAAAAGGAGATAGGATTATAAAAGGAAGGGCAGATAATAGGAGGTATGAGTAGAAGCGACATAGACTTTTGAAGAGGAGCAGGATAAAAAGAAAGAAAGAGGGAAAAACAGAAGAAAAAGGAATAGAGGGAAATGCACAGTAATCAGCACTGAACATGATTGGAATAATATTACTAATAACATTGAAAAAGATAGCAAAAAGATTTTGAAATCAGAATCCAACAATACATTTGTTTTTACAAAAGACATACATAAAACAGAAAGACACACATGGAGCTAAAAGACTAGAATGAAATATAATATACTTCAGCCGATCTAAACAAGGTAAGGTTAATAATCATGATTTCAGACAAAGCAAAAGTAAAAATGAACCTCAATAAAAGGGATGAGCAGGAAGATTACATTATGCTGAAAGGTACCAGTTGATGAAAACATATTAAACTTTTTCATAGCCAGTTTCTCAGATAAAGACTTCATTTTTCAAATAAATAATGAGTATAGAAATTGTATAAAGTTTATAAAAACAAGAGCCATTCCCCAATTGATAAATGGTCAAAGGATATAAACAGGCAGTTTTCTGAAGAAATCAAAGCTACCTGTTTTCATGTGAATAAAATGCTCTAAATCACCACTGATTAGAGAAGTGCAAATTAAAACAACGCTAAGGTATTGTCTCACACATAGCAAAAATGACAAATGCTGGATTTTATGAGGAGAAAATAGGGACATTAATGAACTTCTGGTGGAGTAGTGAACAGGTCTAACTATTCAGGAATAATTTGGATTTATGTTCAAAAGGCTATAAAACTTCGCCTACTGTTTTCCCTGAAATGCCAATATGAAGTCTATATCCCAAAGAGATTGAAGATAAAGAAAAGGAATCTATATGAACAGAAATACTTGTAGCAGCTCTTTTTTTGTGGTGGCAAAAATTGGAAATCAAAGGGATGCCTATCAATTTGGGAATATGATTGAACAAGTTGTGGCATATGATTGTGATGGAATACCATTTTGCCATAGGAAAGAATGAGGGGGTTGGTATCAGAAGAAGAAAAACAAACAAACATGATAAAAAGTGAGTGAACTGATGCAAAGTAAAGTGAGAAGAACTAGGATATCATCATGTCTAATAAGAACAATGTTATAATAATGATCAAATGTGAAAGACTTGGCCATTCTGATCAATACAATTGCAAAGAACTTATGGTGAAAAAATGCTGTCTGCCTCCAGAGAGAGAACTGAGGAACTTTGAGTACACATTGAAGCAAAATTTCTCACTTTATTTTTCTTCATGTTTTTGAAACATATGTTTTGCATAATTTCAGATGTATAATCAATATATTCCTTACCTTCTCAGTGCATGTGGAAGGGGTTTAGAGGGAGAGAGATGAACTGAAACTCAATATTTAAAAACAAAAACAAATGTATAAAATAAATAAATGTGTGTTTTTTGAATCAGAAATTTTCATTTTACTGGACTACAAAGTACTCTTTAGGGTCATGATATTTCATTGAAACAAAGTTCAAGGAGACTCCATGGGTCACCTATTCCAGCTTCTTGCTCCATCGAAAAATCTCTTCCTTAACACACCAGTCAAAAGGTATTCTAGCCTATAGTTCTTAAATACTCCCAGCTCATCCTTTTTTGAGGCTTTCTATTGATCTTTTGGACAACAGTGACTTTAAATGAAAAATTGTAATAATCCAAAAGAAAATCAACCCATCACCCACAAACAGTGATCCCATGTTTATCCCCTCCCCCAATCTGCTCTCTCCTATATCCTCCCCCATTAACCCTCTGTTTTTCTGGTAGGGAAAGATGGATCTCCTTACCCCACTGCCTGTATATCTTAATTCCCAGTTACATGTAAATGATAATAATTATATATATATATATATATATATATATATATATGTTCTATTCATTGTGTGTGTGTTTTAAAATTTTATTTTAGAATATATATGTATGTATGTACATATATATATATATATATATATATATATATATATATAACATTTGATTCTAGAATTTTAAATTCTAGATTCTTTCCCTACCTCCCTTGTCATCCATCTCCCATGGGAAAGAGAAACAATTCAATATAGTCTGTACATGTGTAGTTATGTAAAACATCTCCACAATGGGCATATTGTGAAAGACTGATTATGTCTCCCTCCTTCTTATCCCGCCCCTCACCTGTTCTATATTCTACTTTGTTCTTGTTCCTTTACAGAAGTGTGTGCTTCTAATAACCCTCCCCCACCAACCTGCCCTCCCCTCCATCATCCCCATTCTCATCCCCATCTTCCCAACTCCCCTGTAGGGTAAGATACACAATTTAGAATGTATGTCATTCCTTCCATAAGTTTAATTCAATGATAGTAATGTTGACTCATTCTCTTTCACCTTCCTGTTCTTCCCTGCCATTGTAAGTTATCACTTGCCTCTTCTATATGAGATGATTAACCCCATTTTGTCTCTCCCTGTCTCCTCTCCTTCTATTCCTCTCCCACCTCTCAATTTCACCTTTTAAAATATTATCCCTTCCTATTCAATTGATCCTGTGCCCTCCATCTATATACACATATATACACACACTCACATATGTATTCATTTGCATATATACCCTCCTATATAGATATATGAGTATGTGTGTGTATATATATACATATACATTTATATCGCCTTCACCTATCCTCATACTGAGAAAAGTTTCATAAGTTACAGTTATCGTTTTACCATGTTGGCATGTAAATAGTTCAACTTTGATAAGTTCTTTACGATTTCTTTTCCACATTTACCTTCTCATGCTTCTTGTATTTGCATGTCAAATTTTCTATTCAGTTCTGGTTTTTTTCAGCAAGAATGCTAGAAAGTCCTCCACCTCATTGAATGACCATATTTTCCCTGGAAACATTATACTTAATTTTGCTGGGTAGGTGATTCTTGGTTTTAATCCTAGCTCCCTTGATCTCTGGAATATTATATTATAGGCCCTTTGATCCCTTAATATAGAAGTTGCCAGATGCTGGATTATCCTGATTGTGTTTCTACAGTATTCAAATTGTTTCTTTTTGGCAGCTTGTAATATTTTCTCTTTGATCTGGGAACTCTGAAACCTCGCTATAACATTCCTAGGAGTTTTCTTTTTGGGATCTTTTTTCTGGAGTTGAGTGGTGAATTCTTTCAAGTTTTATTTTGCCCTCTTGTTCTTAAATATCAGGACAATTTTCCTTGAGAATTTCTTGAAGGATGAATTCTAGATTCTTTTTCTGATGATGACTTTCAGGCAATCCAACAATTTTAAAATTATCTCTCATGGATCTATTTTCCAGGTCAGTGCTTTTTTTCAAGGGAATATTTCACATTGCCTTCTATTTTTTCATTTGTTTAGATCTGTTTAATAGTATCTTGATTTCTCATAAAGTCATTTGCTTCCATTTGCTCCAATCTAATTCTAAAGAAATTATTCTCTTTAGTAAGCTTTTGAAATTCTTTTTCCAAATGGCAAATTGGACTATTTTAAGGCATCCTTCTCCTCATTGGCTTTCTGGGCCTCTTTTGCCATTTGGGTTAGTCTATTTTTTAAGGTGTCCTTTTCTTCAGTCAAGTTGTTGACTCTCTTTTCATGATTTTCTTGCATCATTCTCATTTCTCTTCCCAATTTTTCCTCCACTTCTCGTATTTGGTTTTCAAAATCCTTCTTAAGCTCCTCTATGGCTTGTAATAAGTCTACATTTTTTCTTGGGGGGTTTTGTTGTGGGTGTTCTGACTGTGTTGTCTTCCTCCCATTCCATGCTTTGATCCTTTTTGTCCACAAAAAAGGAATCCAAAGTTTAATTGCTGGGCTTGCTTTGCTTCCTTTGTCTGCTCATGTTGCCAGTCAATTACATTACTTTTTGGCTCAGTAAAACTCTCCTTCCAGAGGGGAGAGCTTTGTCCCAAATCTCTGGGGTTTCTGCAGCTGCTGGAGTTATTAGGAGGCTGACATCTCTGCAGCCCCCACCAGCTTTGGCTCACTGAAAACACACCTCAGGACCACCACCCTAGACCACAATCCTGATCCAGGCAGCTAAAGGCAAGAGCACTTAGCGTCTGAATGGTCTCTTGTCCCGCTGCAATCTGCAGCCTGAGAGCTCTGAAGCAGCCACTTTGAGGTGGCTGCAGGGCCAACACTTCTGCTTCTTTCTTGTCCTGTGAGTGGACTGCTGGATCTGCTTTTCTCCTCCAAATGTACCTGAGTTCTACTGACCTTTCACTTTGTCCTTGTTTCTTATGGGTTGATAATTCTGGAAATGGCCACAACTGCCAGTGATCCACTCTCCTGAAAGCTCCAGCTGTGGCTTGTCCTGGCCTCCCTGGCCTTGTTTAGGCTCCTGGCATGCTGCAATGAGCCCTTCGTGTCCTGCCTGGCTGGCTGCCTTGTGTGGAGCTTTGTTTCTCTGTACTTTTGTTGGTTCTGGAGCTCTAAAATTTGATTAGAGTCATATTTTATAAGCATTTCAGGTGGTTATGCTGGGAGCTGTAGAGTTATCCTGCTTCTATGCTGCCATCTTGGCTCTTCCCCCATGCTATATATTTTCAACATTCTTCCCACCTTATAGTATATTATTCCTTCATGAACAGGTTCTTTCAGGTTGAAAGGAAGAAATTAAGATCCCATCATAGTTGTCATTTTCCTTTTAGTTCCTTAGCAATTAAAAGCAAAACAAAACAAAACATGATTTTAAAAGATTTTGCAAATGTTTAATCCCTGCAATCCACTAAGAATTGCATTCAGAAGCCTGCATTCAACTTTATTCGGACTTTTGAACAATCACTTTTTTTTCAAAAGCCTATGGGAAAACTACTGCATATTTTTGAAATGTGCAGACAACTTGAATTGTAAAACCAAATGTTGCAACTAAAAGTCAGCCAACAAACTTTGCAAGCCTAAAATATGATTATTTTTCAAAATAGGAAAGTGAAGTTAGATAAAAAGTCATATAAACCCCAAGGCACACAATTCTAACTTGGAAGTTAGTCCACTAAAAGACACGCAGAGCCTGATGGGCATTCACCTGAAAAACAGCAGATTTCATAGTTGGAAGGTTGCTAGTGGTCTTCATTTATTCTGTTAAGTCACATTGTTTAAGTACCAACATGTTTCCTTCAATTCAGTTTAACAAGCATTAGTTATTAATCTAACCTAAGAAAAGTGTTTTAAAAAAGAACAATAAATGCAAGTTAATCTGATAAAATTATATACTTCTCAATTACTCTGGGGACTGGCAACTGAAGTGAAAGAAAATTTCAATGTTTTATTAAAATGAGGGTAATTTTTATAGTTTTATTTTGAAATGCTTTGTCCAAAGGTCTTTTATTCTTAAGGCTTAAGGAGGATAAGGCATGGAGAGAGCAATCTGATGATTATTTTAAAGATTCAACCACAGCGTTTGACTAAATTACCTCTGAGGTCCCTGCCAAATATGACTTTCTGTGATAATGTGGTCTTCAACCATTCTCAACTTGGTTAGCATAAAATTAAAATTTACATTTCCATTCTCCCATCATTTTCATTCATTTCAAGTATTTGCCAATGTGTTCTCCCAACATCATTATGGTAGACAATAAAAATACTGACGCGTCAATGTCTAAATACATAACGCTAAATTATATTTTTTTAAAAAGAATTATAGTAAAACTTCCCAGAACTTTCTTGATAGGACATGGAATTCTATATGGAGAACAAAATGCATGTGTGTTAACTACAGTTATTATTACTACTTTTTACCCAGTTTCTTAATATTTTTTGATTCTCATGGAATACCACAAGATCATCAAAATATATTCAAAATTATATTTAGGATTTCTGCAGCCATTCTTCTTCAGGAGTAGATCTGCCTATCAAGGATCCAGGAAAAAAATAGTCAGTGCACTCTAACATATATGAAGTATACTCTCCTACATTAAGCTTTCTGGAGCCATTCACTTAAACAGCTTTTACTGTAGAATGAATCAAGTGATATGCCTATTAGAAAATTTCCTTAATATTTATTAAATTTTAGAGTTTCCATCTAATGTCTAATTCAATTCTAACAAATTATATTTATAGAATACCTACACTACAGCCTCAGTTCCTTAAAAGTCAGAACGGGTATAAATCCTCTTTTGTTCTTGGAGTCTAGCACGGTGTTTGTTACATCGCTAACGCTTAAATATTTGTTGGTTGTTTAACCTACATACAGAAATGCGTACTGAACCTCATGAATGTTTTCTTTACAACAATATCTTTATATCTTTTTTTGAAACAGCAAAAACTTTCTCCAAAACATGCAAATAAACTTTTGTAAAATGCTTTGCTTGAGAAACAGAGCTTATTGTTATTAATAGAAAGGAGGAATAGGTCTTATAAGTTTAATAGAAGGATAGCAATATTGCTTTATGTATTTGAGTAAAGGGTGGTTGCTTCTTCACATTAAAGCTATTGACCGTAGTCTGTATTCATTTGGATATTATTTCTTTCTTTTGCATCACTTCATATAATTTTTTGCTCATTCTTCCGAATTCTTTTTCTTTTTCTTTCAACGTATCACAATAATATGCCAGAACAGTCTTATGTAAAAATTATTCACTCATATTCCAAGCATTGGGCAAACATTCTGGTTCCCCTTTTAAAAATCACAAGTACTTCTACTATGTATATTTTTATTTATTTGGTACTTTTCTTACTGTCCCAGTAGTAAAAATCTGTATATCAAAGCATATGAAAAGGTATAGTAATATTTTTTCTGTGCTATTTTAAGCTGTTTACCAGAATTATTGAACGAATTTATATGTATATCAACTAAGAATAATTGACTCATTTTTTTGCTCATTTACTCCAAAAATTATTTTTTTCAATCTTTTCACATATTTAACAATTTGATGGGTTGGAGGTGATGCTTCATGTATGTTAAAGTGGACAACACCTCCCTAATTATTAATGGTCTGTGCATTTTCTTACACCATCATCATAATTATTATTATTGTTTTAAAATTTTTCTGTATGAATTTTGAGTACTTTTCTTTTTGAAAATGATTAAATACATTATGCTTTTATATTTTGTATGTCCAACACTTATCATAAAGATCTACTGTAAATCACGATTTTTTTTTCCTGAATCAACACCATTTTTTCTTATGGTTCAAGTTTTATTCATTTTATTTCTGCAAAAGTTTTAAAACTTGTATGTTGATATTTTTCTGCCCATTGTGCCATGTTGCTTCTTAGTACTTCATTGTGTTTATTAAATTGTTAGACATGGCTAAGAAGTAAATTCTGGATGAAAGTATCAAGTATAAATGTCTTTAGCAACACTTAATCCTATGGATGAAAATGACAACAAAACTGTTAAGTATCTAGTGTATGGTGTCCACTTTATGTGCACTTATGGATATACAAAGTCAACATAAGTCATTTCCCCTTTATGTAGTCTAGACTGTAATCTAGCACAAAATAATGATCTCTAATTTGAAGCAGCTTCTTTAAATTTAAAACATCTTCAAATATATACTATGTATATGAGAAATGCAACTCAATGATAAATTACTTTTTAGGGAAAATCCCCATGTATTAATCACCATTGCATATTGTTAATACATAAGAAATAGCAGTCATTAGCTGTGATCAGAGCCAAAATGGTGGAATAGAAACAGGACGTCTGTGCTGCTCCCACTTCCACCTCCTCCAACACATGTAAAAATGATTCTAAACAAATTTTAGAGCTACAGAACCCAGACAATGATTGAGAGAAACATATCACCATTGAAGGAAGCCTGGCAGGCAAACAGGAAGGGTCCATTGCAGCATGCTGAGAACCAAGGGCAGTACCCCCATGGTTTTAGCCCTAGGGTAGCCCCAACAAGATTAGGATAGAGCAGACTTCACAAGAGTAAATCACCAGCAGCTGCAGCTGTTTCCAGACTTCTCAATCCATAAATACCAAAGACAAAGTAAAAGGTTATTATGGAATTTGGTTGTTCCAGGTGGGGATAGAAGAGTGCTGTCTGGCTGCTACTGCCAGGTGAGAAGCTGAGGAGGTGCAGTGGCTGCAGCCATTGCCACATGGATACTTCTGGAGCTACTGGACTACAGATTGTAGGGGGACCAAGTGGGGGACGATTCAGACGCTAAGCACTCTTGCTTTGATGTGCTTGGATCCTGATCACAGTCTTGGGTGGTGGCACTGGGTGTGTAACCAGTGAACTAGAGCATGTAGGGGCTGTGAAGAGGGCATCCATCTAATAGCTCTAGCAGCTGCAAAAACCCCAGTGATTTGGGACATAGCTCTCTCCATTTTTGAAGCAGAATTCTACAATGTCAAAGAGCTCAGAAGTCAAGTAATTGGTTAGCTAGATTAGCAAACAGAGGAAGCACAATCATCCCATAGAATCCTTTTTTGGAGGACAAAAAGGATCAGAACATGGAACCTGAAAAAGTCAAAACTCCTGCATCAAAAGCTTCCAAGAAAATATATGAACTGGGTACAAGCCATGGAGGAGCTCAAGAAGGATTTTGAAAATCAAGTAAGAGAAGTGAAGGAAAAATTGGGAAGAAAAATGAGAATGATGTGAGAAAATCATAAAAAGTGAGTCAACAGCCTGCTAAAGGAGACCCAAAAAATACAATGAAGAAAATAACAACTTAAAAATAGACTAACTGAAATGGCAAAAGAAGCCCAAAAAGGCAATGAGGAGAAGAATGCTTTAAAAATCTGAATTTGCCAGATGGAAAGAATTTTCAAAATCTCACTAAAGAGAATAATTCCTTCAAAATTAGATTTGAGCAATTGAAAGCTAAAGTCTTTGTGAGAAATTAAGATCCTACAAAACATATTCAAACAAATGAAAAAATATAAGGCAATGTGAAATATTTCACTGGGGAAAAAAATGACCTGGAAAATAGATCTAGGAGAGATAATTTAAAAATTATTGGACTACCTGAAAGCCATGACCCAATAAGAGCCTAGACACCATCTTTCAAGAAATTCTCAAGGAAAATTTCCCTGATATTCTAGAACCAAATGGCAAAACAGAAATTGAAAAAATTCACCAATCATCTCTTGAAGAAGATCCCAAAAAGCAAACCCCTAGGAATATTATAGGCAAATTCCAGAGGTCCCAGGCCAAGGAGAAAATACTGTAAGAAGGCAGGAAGAAATAATTTGAGTATTGTGGAAACACAATCAGGATAACACAAGACATAGCAGCTTCTACATTAAGGGATAGCAGGGCTTGGAATATGATATTCTAGAGGTCAAAGGACCTAGGACTAAAACCAGGAATCACCTACACAGCAAAACTGAGCATTAATGCTACAGGGAAAAATATGGTCATTTAATGAAATAGAGGATTTTCAATCATTCTTGATGAAAAAACCAGAGTTGAACAGAAAATTTGACTTTCAAATATGAAAAAAAAGAGAAACATGAAATGGTAAACAGGAAAAAGAAAGCATAAGGAACTAATAAAGGTGAACTATTTATATTCCTGCATGGAAAAATGATCATTATAACTCATAAAAGTGTGTGTGAGGATAGTTGAAGGGAATGTGTGTGCATTTGTGTGTGTGTATGTGTGTGTATGTGTGTGTATGTCTATGTATATGTGTGTATAGGAGGATGTATGTATATATATAGATAGATAGATAGATAAGTAGATAGATAGATAGATAGATATAGATATATATGTGAGTGTGGGCATTTGTATCTTCATGTATACATAGACAAAGGGCATAGGATGAGTTGAATATAAAAGGATAATATCTAAAACATAAAATTAAGAGGTGAGAGAGGAATTTATTAGGAGAAGAAGAAATGAAGAAACAGATCAGGGTAAATTATCTCATATAAAAGAGGCAAGAGAAAACTGTTACAATGGAGAGGAAGAGCAAGAAGATGAAAGAGAATGGGAGAACATGATTCTCATTGAATTTGGCCCAAGGAGGGAATAACATACACACTCAACTGGGTATCTTACCATACAAAAAATAGGGGGAAAGGAGATAAGAGGGGGGAGGATAAAAGGGAGGGCAGATTAGGGGAGAGGGTAGTTAGAAGCAAACATTTTTGAAAAGGTAGAGAGAGTCAAAGGAGAAAATAGGTTAGGTGGGGGGTGGGATAGGATGGAGGGAAATATATTTAGTCTTTCACAGTGTAACTACTATGGAAATGATGAGCGAAACTACACATGTACAATCTATATTGAATTATTTATCTTCCCAGTGGGGATGGGTGAGAAGGGAAGAAGGGAAAAACCTGGAACTCAAAGTTTTAAAAACAAATGTTTAGGGAGTCAAGATGGTGGCACAGAAGCAGGTAAATTCTGTGGGTTTCTCCCACAACCACCTCAAAAACTTATGAAAATTACTCTAAAAAATTTTGGAGCTACATTACCCACAAAGTGACAGAGAGAAATAAATCTCCCACTGAAGGCAACCCAGAAGGCTGGCAGAAATGGTCCATCATAGCATGTTGGGATCAGAGCCCAGCCCTGAGTGAGCCCACGGTTTTACCCCACGGTGGCCCTGACCAGCCGTGGTTCAAGCATTTGGGAAAGTTGATCACCAGCAGCTGTGGTGGTTTCCAGAATTATCAACCCATAAATACCAAAGACAAAGAAAAAGGTCAGTGGAACTCCACTGGATTGGGGGGGAGGGGAAGAGCTGCAGTCTGGCCTCCACTCCCAGAGAGGGAAGCAGGAGAAGTGGTGTCCCTGCTGCCACCTCTATGTGGCTGTTTTAGAGCTCCCTGCTTGCAGACCATAGTGGGGCAGGGGAGGCAAGTGACCATTCAGAGTCTAAATGCTCTTGCTTTAACCTGCCTGGATCTGGATCATAGTCTTGGGTGGTGGTCCTGAAGTGTTTGACCAGGGAGCCAAAGCTGGTGGGGGCTGCAGATAGGGTGCCTTCCTAATAGCTCCAGCAGCTGCAAAACCACTAGGGATTTGGGACAAAGCTTTCCCCTCTGGAAGCAGAGTTCTACTAAGGCAAAGTGCTCAAAAGTCAAGTAATTGGCTGGCAACATGAGCTAGCAAAGGAAGACAAGCAAGCACAGCCATCCAACTTTGGATTCCTTTTTTGAGGACAAAAAGGATCCAAATATAGAGCAGGAGGAAGACAACACAGTCCGAACTCCTGCACCAAAAGCTTCCAAGAAAAATATCAACTGGTTATAGGCCATGGAGGAACTCAAGAAGGATTTTGATAATCAAGTAAGAGAAGTGGAGGAAAAAATGAGAAGAGAAATGAGAATGATGCAAGAAAATCATGAAAAGTGAGCCATCAACCTGACTGAAGAAAACAACACCTTAAAAAACAGATTGACTCAAATGGCAAAAGAGGCACAACAAGACAACAAGGAGAAGAATGACTTAAAAAGCCAAATTTTCCAGGTGGGAAAAGAATTTCAAAAACTCAGTGAAGAGAGTCATTCCTTTAGAATTAGACTGGAGTAAATGGAAGCTAATGCCTTTATGAGAAATCAAGATACTATTTAATAAATTAAAAAAAATGAAAAAAAAATAGAAGGCAATGTGAAATACCTCCTTCGAAAAACCATTGACCTGGAAAACAGTTCCAGGAGAGACAATTTAAAATTTATTTGACTACCTGAAAACCATGATCAAAAAAAGAACCTAGAAGTCATCCTTCAAGAAATTCTCAAGGAAAATTGCCCTGATATTTTAGAACCAGAGGGCAAAATAAACATTGAAAGAATTCACTGATCACCTCTTGAAAAAGATTCCAGAAAGAAAACTCCTAGGAATATTGTAGCCAGTTTCCAGAGTTCCCAGATCAAGGAGGAAATATTACCAGCAACACAGAAGAAACAATTTGAATATTGTGGAAACACAATCAAGATAACACAGGACCTAGCAGATTCTACATTAAGGGATTGAAGGGCTTAGAATATGATATTCTGGATATCAAAGGAGCTAGGATTAAAACCAAGAATCACCTACCCTGCAAAACTGAGTATAATGTTCCAGGGGAAAATATGGTCATTCAATGAGGTGGAGGATTGCATGCATTCTTGAAGAAAAAACCAGAACTGAATAGAAAATTTGACATTCAAATAAAAGAAACAAGAGAAGCTTGAAAAGGTGAATAGGGAAAAGAAATCATAAGGAACTTATCAAAGTTTAACTATTTACATGCCTACATGGAAAAAAAATAATTGCATAATTGTAAAATTTTTCTCACTATGAGGGGAGTTGAACAGAATATAAATGTATAAATATGTATACATACATATATGTCTACATAGGAGGGTATATATGCTTATGAATACATATGTGAATAGGTGAATATATGTGTATGGGTATACATAGACAGGGGACACAGGATCAATTGAATTGGAAGGAATGATATTTAAAAGGTGAGATTGAGAAATATGAGAGGAATATAATGAGAGGAGATGGGGAGAGACAGAATGGGGTAAATTATCTCATGTAGAAGAGACAAGGGATAACTGTTACAATGGAGGGGAAGGACAGGAAGGTGAAAGGGAATGGGTCAACCTTACTCTAATTGAATTTGGCTTAGGGAGGAAATGACATACACTTTAAATTAGGTATCTTGCCCTACAGGAGAATAGGGGGGAAGGAGATGACAGGGGGGAAGATGGAGCAGAGGGCAGGTTGAGGGGAAGGGTAGTCAGAAGCACACACTTTTGTAAATGGACAGGGACAAAGTAGAGAATAGACCAAATGGGGGGCAGGATAGTATGGAGGGAAATATAATCAATCTTTCACAATATATCCACTATGGATATGTTTTGTGTAAGTATATATGTTCAACTTATATTGAATTGCTTATCTTCCCAGTAAGGGTGGGATACAAGGGAGGAAGGAAAAGAATCTGGAATTTAAAGTTTTAAAATCAAATGTTTAAAAAAAAACAAATGTTTAAAAATTTATTTGTTTGTTTTTTTACATCCAAGTGGGAAATAAGATATACAGATACCAACGTCTTGAAATCCATCTTGCCCTACTAGAAAGTTAGCAGGGCAAAGGGGGAGGATACAAGAGAGAACAGATGGGGGAAGGGGTATTCAGTAGATTGCTATTTTGGGGTGGGGGTAGGGGAAAGATGGGAAAGAAAAAATTGTAACTCAAAATCTTGTGGAAATGCATATTGAAAACTAAAAATAAACAAATTTTAAAAAAGAATTAGCAATTATCACTATAAAATATTATTAGTAATATTAAAATAAAATTAGTATAGCATCCTTATTTTTTCAATATTAAAAATCTTCACATTTTATATACATTCCAATCAGAGATTACAATTGACAGGTTTTGTTGCCTCTTTCAACACGCCAATTTATTTTTACAAAGCAATTTTAGTGCATAGACTAAATGAAAGATAGCTGTTGCATTTTGGTAGCCCATTTAACTAAATGATTCATATTTTTCAATGCTGATTCCATAGTTTATGGTTATCTATATGCACTATGCCACAGTACTCAGATGATTATTAGCATTTTATTTGTGGCATATTATTTAATTACATTTTGAGGCTGCTTTAAAGGTTGATATTGGTTAAAAACCTTTCATAGAAATCCACCTCCAAAACAACTGAGTATAAAGTTCTTTATAAGCCTTCCCCACTATCAATACTTTGAATTACTTAGAAATGGGCCAATTACAAAGAAATAAAAGACAGAAGGAAGAGAATATAATATGACCCAAGATAACCTATCAGAGAGGTTGAATACATGAATAATAAAAGAAAAAAAAGTTTCTAGTACAATAAATACATGATATAAACTCAGCACACCACATTATAGAATTCCAGTATACTACTCCAGAATAAGGATAATTCTGAAGTAGCTATTATTATTACTCTAGAAAAGAGAATGTGATTTAATAAACAATGAACAAAGATCCTAAAAGAGTTGGAAAGAGTAATACAAGAATTGAATAGTAAAATTATGTGTCAAATTAGTAAGTTTAATTAAATGTTTGAAAGGATAAATAAGCCTGCAGACTTCAATGTCAATAACCATTTGTTAAACTCTTACTACGTGCTAGGAATTATATGTACAAAGAAAGGCATAAGAGAGTCCATATACTTACAGAGCTGACACTCTAAACTAGAAAACAGTAATAGAACAATGAGTAGGCTCAAAAAAAATGGTAGTGATAGAACTAAAAAGAAAACTAATGATATAGGAAAACAAATATAAAAGCAAAGGAAAATACAGCAAAATTTGAAGATCAAGGGAATTTTCAAATTCATTAGTATAAGATGAAAACCTAAAGACATTTAAAAATCTTGAATATACTATTTCAGGAAATCACAAGAAAGTCTCTTGGGACTGTGGAAGACAAAAGATAAAGTACAGATTCACAGAATATAAAGGGCCACCAGAGAGGAATTGTCCTTTAAATTCACCCAGAACCATATTTGCTAAGGCCAGTTCAAAGAGAACATATTAGAAGCTGTTAGGAAGTGGCAGATTAACTTTGAACCAAACACTATGGTTCATAATCAATGGGAAAAAATTAAAATATTATAATAGAAGCTATAGTAATGCAGCAATAACTAGCTTGAAGCCAAGAATAATTTATCCTTCCATGTTCAGCACAATCCTATAGTATGAAGATGGACGTACAAGGTAGGAAGGAAATTAACCAAATTGAAAACTTCTAATTATTCCCGGTTAAGGAAATCACAACTGAGTAGAGTCATTTAAATGAAAGTTTAGGAGACAAAATAAACTAAAGAAAAATAAGTACACTTGAACTATGCCCAATAGCCAGGTGATTATTCACTGCTTACACTCTTGGAAATCCCATCTTTTTTAGAGATGTTTGAGGAAAAGAGACAAGTTTTGAAAAATGAATACTAGATATACAGAGAAGATAGAGTTTCAGTATTTGTTTAAATTGAACACAATGGGTATAGATATGAGGAATGAGGAAGACAGGGAATTTCTCCTCTGAATTTGGCAACAGAAAGCAAAAATAATAAAGATCCTACCAGTAGAAATAGATTGTAATGATAAGAGGGGGGTCTGG
The DNA here is from genome assembly GCA_028627135.1 of Pseudochirops cupreus. Lineage (NCBI taxonomy): Eukaryota > Metazoa > Chordata > Mammalia > Diprotodontia > Pseudocheiridae > Pseudochirops > Pseudochirops cupreus. The sequence goes on from CM053580.1 coordinate 92,594,954, forward strand.
CATGAAGAGTGAGTCAGAGAAAATTGATTTGACTGATACAGTTACAGCCCTCAGGATGCAATTGTGCTCAGGCTTAAATGACCTGGATACCATACATTTCCTCTTTCCTCATGTTCACTGTGGCAGAGTCAGAGATAAGTTTTCCTGGGTCCCTGTCCTTCATTTCTCATTCCTTATTAGGCAACTTGGAAAATCATCTAAACATATACCAATCCCTAGGTCTTGTCCTCTTTTGGTAATTACACACACACACATACACACATGTGTGTGTATATACACACATGTATATGTGTACATGTATATATGTGTATATGCAGCTGTGTGTATATTATGTATATGAGTATATATGTACATATGTGTATTGTGTGTATATGCATATGTGTATGCATATGTGTATGTATGTATATGTGCATAGGTATGTATTGTGCATGCACGTATGTATGTGTATATAGCTATGTGTACAATATGTGTCTATACATATATGCATATGTGCATATGTATATAATTTTCAAATTCTTTATGTAACCTAATGCAATGTAATGTAAGTTATGTAAGTTCCCTCTCTTTCCACCATACTCCTGGTCAGATAACACTCCTCCCTCTGCATGGCAAAAGGAGAAGAAGCTATTTCTGAAGATGTATACTATTAGACAAAGATGGTATCCATAGAAGGAGAATCGATGTTCAGAGTGAACAGGGTGGGTCAAGTTCCACTTTGACCCCCACTGTCCTCAGATCTGTGTACAGACTAATAATGGTTTGGGCATGTAGCAAGATGACAACTTTTATCCAAAATCCCCAAATCACTCAGCCCTTGAAAATATATAGAGAGAGTTTAAGGCAAAGGGCTGACATGAGAGTAAAAGAAAACTATCCTATCACCTGTGACCCAAAGTAAGGCAGTATTTTAGAAAAACCTATTAAAGGAATAATTAATGAGTAGATAAATAAGTGATCACAAAAAACAGCTTAACTTTATTAATCAGTTAATCAATCAACTAATATTTATTAACTATCTACTAAGTGCCATGTTCTCTACCAAAGCCTAGATTAGGTGTACTAAAAGAAAATGAAATTGCATTTTACAAAAAAGAAGTTTGCATTCTTTCAGAGCAGTATTATATATAAAGAATAAAAATAAGGTCATTTGGGGAGAGGGTAGTCTAGCAACTAGGTGGATGAGGAAATGCTTCCTAGAAGAAAGAAAGAGCTTGATTTGATTATTTTTGAAGTAAGGTCTATGTAATAGTTATGAGGTGGAGGCAGAATGCACAGTTAATTCATTCTAGGCATCTGGATGATGATTTCAAATGGTGTGACATTTGTGAAGATGAACAAAAAGGTCAGTGTGACTAGACTACAACAAAGTTGGAAAAGTAGGTTTGGGACAGGCTATAAAGAGTTGAAAAACTCAAAGAGTGTATTTATCTTTTAGCTGAGAATGAATGAATATCCAGTTGAGGATAAAGTGAAATGATCAAATCTGTACTTAAGGAAAATAATTTTAGTAGTGACATGATAAATATACTTAAATGGAAAAAATCTTGGAGATCTGTTAGGAAGGCATTGTTATACTCTAGTGGTCATAAGGTCTTGAACTAAGGTGATGATTGTGTGAATAGTGAAACATATGCAGGTGGAAATGACAAGACTTTGAAACTGAATGGATAGATGGGGTGTGGAAGAGTGAGAAATCAATAACAATAAAGTTGTTATCTGGAAAGACCAAAAGGATGGAGATATCTTTAGAAGAAATTTGGAAAAATAATGATTTGGGGGAAAACATACCAGTAAATGGTTAACAATCAGCTCTCAAAAATATCTATGGAAAACTTTTCAATTTAATCTGCATTATTAACATTTTCTACTTAAATTTCTTAAGTCCAGATAACTAACAAAACATTAAATCAAAACCCAATTTCTAGCATTTGCTGGTTTCTGAAGTGCAAATGTTCATATTGAAAATTTAATTACCTATTCTTCTGACCTATTACCAGCTAACAGCAGCACATCCCTGGTTAGGAGCAATAGATAATTAGTTCAGTTGTGGACATGTTGACTATGAGTTTACTATGGGGCTCTCAGTTTGAAATAACAACCATTTAATTGGTGCTGTGTTAATAAAGCTCAGGAGAAAGATTGTGATTGGATATAGAGATCTGTGAATTGTGTATTGGGATGACAGTTAAACCCACAGGAACTACTACAGTTAACAGAAAAGAAGGTATAGAGAGTAAAAAAAAAGAATGCTCTTGGGACAGGGTTTTGTGATCTAACAACAGTGAAAGGATGTAACGTATGTGAGTCAGAAAAAGTGACTGAGACAAGGTGATCAGAAAGGCAAGGGAGCTAAGAGAGTGTAATATTACATCAAGTGAGGGGGAATCATTTAGAAGGATAAGATTGTCAATAGCATCAAATGGAGAAAATTTCAGTAAAGATGAAGACAGAGAAAAAGGTGATCTCATTGGACAATTAGATATCATTCATAAGCTTTTTTTGGAGCACATTCAGTTGAATAACAGCAACATAAACTGCATTATAAAGGGCTGAAATGTGAATGTGAAAAGAGAAAGTAGGAGGTGTATTAATGTGGTCAACTTTTTTCTAGGAGTTTGGTCAGGAAAGATTTAGAACAAAAGCCTAAGGAGGGTGAACTTTTATTAGTAACCTCTTGATTTCAGTTGGCCAAGGCATTATGTGAAATATGCAACTAAAACTAAGACTATGTCTTTCAAGGAAAGGTAAGGAAATAAAATATTTGGTAATATTTGTGTGCATATGCTTGATTACTCCATTTAACTTATTGTCATTACTTCATCACTTTATGGAAAAGGAAAAAGTTGATAATCCAATTCCTACCTTGCATTATAGAAATAATTTTATTTCAATGTACATTTAGGAACACTCACATTAATATTTTAAACTACCTCCAACTATATTAACTGTAGGATAAGGGACAGGGATATGGTAAATGGGAGATTCAAGGGTGAAGGGAGCTGGATCCAGGCAAACCAATTTGTCTGCTATGAGTTGCATTGAATGGGGTCCAGATTTCACCTAGTTCTCAGACAAGACTGAAGAAGAGCCTCTGTGGACCCCATTAAACTGGAGACTCCTTAATCTCAAATCTCAGGTAATTACCAATACAGATTTTCCCTGTTCCAATTTCCTGAGTTTTAGAATTTTTTTTTCTTTTAGCAGTAGTCTATTCTGTCATGATGAGTAATGGTTAATGTGACTTAGTGTGGCATGCATTCAAGGGGTAGTTCATGAACCAAGTTTTAGTTGATAATTGATAACCAATATTGTTTCTGCTAAGGTATAAAGACATTGATTTCACAAGTCAAAATAACTAAGTAATTCATAATAATAATAAAAAAATAGATCTGGATATCCTGACCAAACATCCTGACCAAATAGCATATAATTAATAATTTTATAATTTCCAGAATAAAACAAAAATTTCCACAACATAGTACAATAAGAAAGGTGATTGTACATGAAGCTGCAAATCTATTATGTACAACTTGCTATTCCACTCAAATACACAACAGAATTATCGTGCAAATTTATTTTTTCCCTTCCCTTCCCCCCTTTCCCAGGAAGAACTGGATTCAATTTATTTTGTGTGTATGATTTGGATAAGTTACTTATTTTCTAGAGCCTCAAATCCCTCATCTGTAAAATGAAGGAATACAAGTATAATGCCTCTAAGGCAGAGGTTCTCAACCTGTGGGTCGTGACCCCTTTGGGGGTCAAACAACTCTTTCCTAGGGGTCATAGTGGTCACCTAAGACCATCAGAAAAGAAATATTTCCAATGGTTTTAGGAACCAAGACATCACCCCTGTCTCTAGGTGGGTCCACCCACATGCAGATACACCCACATATGAGTATTAAAGGGTTGCAGCATTAGGAAGGTTGAGAGCCACTGCTCTAAGGTTTCTTCTAGCTTTAAATATGTGATCACATTAACTTTATTTCCTTTTTTTTTACAAGACTATTGGATTGGTAGAGTAGAAGCATGTTACATATTTTACCTAGATCTTATAGAATTTGACAATGATCTTTATTCTATCCCTGTGGAAAAGATATGGAGATGTACAGTTATGTGAAGTTAGAATTGGTTGACTAGCTGGATTCAAAGGATGTCTTTAGTAAAGTGCTCCATGGAGGTGCTATAGCCCTATTTTATTACCACTGTTACTGCTATCTTTACAAAATTATAGTAAGACTTAGATGTTATACTCATCATTTTTTCAACAGACACACAGATAGAAGGAATAATTAACATGTTAGATGATAGGTTCCAAAAATACTTTAAACTGCTGGAAAAATGGGAAATATAAAAAAAAAAGCAGAAATATTAGGGATAAAAATGAGGTCACACTAGATGTCAAAAAAATAAACTTCATATATATATTTTGGTATACTGGAAAGGCTTTTTGCCTTTGATGGTTAGGAAGATCTGGGTATAAATCTTACCTCCATATTATTAAATATAAAACATTGTTAAGTCACTTAATGTCTCTGAGTCACAGTCTTCCCATTTGTAAAATGGGAATAATAATACTTGGAATACTCCTTAAGTTTGTTATTGGACTAAAATGTGATAATGTTACCAAGATATTTTGCAATATCTAAAGTACTTCACAATTGTTAACATTATTCAAGTCATTATATATAGGAAAAGGGTGGCTAGATAGCATTTTTTTTCTGGAAAAGATCCAGGAATTGTAGTGCTCTGTAAGCTCAACTTGAATCAAAAGTAAGAAATATCAGTAGTCAGTGAACAAACATTCATGAAGTGTCTATAGTGTTATAAGCACAATGCTAAGGGCAAGGAATGCAAAGAATAGCAAAAGACAATGCCTGCTTTCAAGGAAATGAAGGAAACAATGTAATCAACCATATACATGTAAGACATATACAGGATAAGCTGGAGATAATCAAAATATGGAATTGAGGGGGATCTGAGAAAGCTTGCTGTAGAAAATAATGAACTTTTTGCTGGGACTTGAAGTAAGTCAGGCAGCCAGGAGGTGAAGATGGGGGAGGTTAGCATTTCAGGCATGAGAGATATTGAACAAAAATGTTCAGATTCAGGAGAGGAATGACTAGTGCAAAGGAACAGCAGGGAAGACAGTTTTACTGAGTCCCAGAGTATTTGGGGGTGGTATAATGGGTAAGAAGACTGGAAAGGTATGTGTATATGTTGCGAGGTAGGGAGGAAAGGGAAGTTAGGGAGGACTTTGAATGCCAAGTAGGATAATTAAAATCTTAGACTTATATAAAGAGAGATATAATGCATAGGGATGAATTATCAAGCAACATCTGGAAATTATGTTTATGTTTTGGGAATTACATTTTTAGAATTGAAATTATGAGCCAGAAAGCATCAAAGCATGACTAGGTTTATGAGCTTGACCAGTCATTCAGTTTCACTGACAGTTCAGAGAACTAGGGGTGTTTCACATGGAGAAAAGAAGACTTGGGATGGAATTGGGTTAAACTAGCATCTAAAATTTAAAAATCTATATTGTAAAATGGATATTATAATTTCTCTTTCTAGTCCCAGAGGATGGCAACAAGAACAATCAGTAAAAGTTTAAGAGTGGCAGCTTTTAGGTTGATGTAAGGAAATACTTCCTAATAATTAAATAAGAGGCAATCTTAGATATCTTCAAGTGGAGGCTAGAAAGTTACTTTTTGGATATATTGTGCTAGGGATTAAGATTTAGGGATGGATTGGGCTAGATTGCCTACTTGAAGTCCCTGGAAAAACTGAGACATTTTTGCATTCAAAAGCAAAAAAGAGATGTTATTTTCATTTGGTACCATGAATAAAGGAGTATAAATGATATCTGAAAATAGTTTTTATTATACTGATATTTAAGGTTCGTAATGGGTCCTATAGAGGGATGTGTTACAGGGAATAGAAAGCAGTAAGTCAAACAGCTAATAAGGAACTCTCTAAGTACATTTCATAGTAACCCAGTGCTCTAAAATAATGTCCTTTCCAAAGTTTCCAGAGCTATAACTTCCAACGTGGTTTCTATACAGTATTGGGAGAATCTGGCTTAATATGTTAATATATTTCAACCCAGGGAAATGTGTTGATACAAATTATAAGGAAAATAAAATGAAGGAATACATTGTATAAAATTATAAGATTAGCTCTGGCGAATTCCTTGTTGGATAATAACAAGGGAAAAAAAACTAGATAGTAAAAATCATGCCTTGTTCTTCAATCTCAGGCTGTGTTTCTGTCTTTCTCTTATTTATTGCTTTTAGATCTCTGGAATTTGGATCATGGGTCTCTTCTGTGGGAGGAATTGAGAACTAGGTCATAGGCACAGGATTAAAAAACAAGACATTAATGCGTCAACACCTTCAGTCCTCTTAGGACTAGGTCTTGGAGTACTTCTATATCTAGATGGAATGCAGATTAAGGTCAAAATTAGTACTAAACTGTTATGTGAAAACTAACACAAAATAAGTCTGGGCATACACTGTCATCTTGATAACTGATTTCATTTCTGTTTTGAAAAAGTGGAATCTAGACTTTCTGTCTGCTTTTTTATTTAGATGTGTGATGTTATTGGTATAGATAATCTCCAGTAATGATGCTCCCTCTGCCAATGAAGACTAGCAATTTTTCTTTAATTTACAATTATTAGGGAACCTCTTGAGACACAGATGCAAAAACACTTAATCAGATTCACAAAGCAAAATTAAGAGATCTAGAACTCGAACCCAGGTTTTCCTAATTCTGAGGTTGATATTCGATACACTGAATCCTATTGTCTTTTTCCCAAGGCTTAGAAATTACTACATTGACTCTATTCCTGTCATTTAGAATAGTCCTCTTTTTTTTTCTTTTTGGGAGTAATATAGAGAATAGCTCACTATGATTTTTCAATCATTCTCTAGTTCTATTTCCCTTACATTTAAATAATTCTTGGGAGGAAAAAAATAGTCTAAACCTTTAGGATTGCTTAATTTTAAGACAACTCAATTCTATTGGTATTTAGAGGATGCAACTGGCTGTGCTTGTCAAAGATTTTTTAAACAGAAATGTAACAACAGTTTTTGGTTTTGAACTCTTTGTGCATTCTTTCATAGAGTTGAATTTAAATATTATTTATGTTGTAATAGATTATAATTTTAATTTATATTGTATCCTGCTTATTTCATCTATTATTAAATCAATGCATAAAACAATAGATAATTTGGTACTCACGATTCTGTGACAAATAGAATAATTACAATTAATCCTACTCCTCAACAATTTTGAATAACAAATGAATTCTAAGAGATTACTGAAGTCATCCCAAAAGAACCAGCTGTAGTCTTCCATTATGATAGAGATAGAGTGAGTCCAAAGATCCCCACAGTGAAAAGAATGGGAAGGAGAGGACACTCTTGAGAACATACCACACACCAATATTAGTTTTTGATAAAGTTTCACACCATAGGAAGACTTGTGAAATGGATGCTCTCTGCAAGCAGTTGGACTTATAATGAGCAGAAAAGACAAGGCACAACCTTTAGAAACAGACACAGTGAGTTATTCAACTTGGATGGAACCCCCTTGGGTCTCTGATGCAGAGAAGAAAATAATTTATGAGACAGGAACAAGATCCCTTTGTCTCAGCAAGAGTTCTGAGAATACTGTTCTCCACCTGAAAATAACAGTTCAACATTCCTTGTTGTTAAGAAAGTTCACCAATGTCATTTACAGATGTTCACCAAAAAATAAATGGAACTACTCTAGAATAAAAAGGAAAAAAAGGTTTCAGAACAGTAATATATTTCCAAGGTGAGTATAGGAACTAATTTCAGAAAAGTGCCTACTGAAAGAACCAGTAAGGAAATTTGTATAGAAGAAATCACATTTAAGCTTGTTTCTGATAGATCCATTGGTTGCAATGTGAACTACAAAGATTTGAATGGCCAAGAGCGATTTTTAAATTCTAGTCTTCTTTTTCCTCTCCCAATATGGGCCCTGACAATGTGAGAATAGGATGAAATAAGCAGCTGCCAAATGAGTTCTCCCTTTTTACCACTGATTCTGTAAAAGAGTCATAGTGAATAATAGATTAACATAATTGCTTAGCTTCTTGCTCCTCCCTGGTACATAACAGGCACTTTAATGTTTGTTGACTTGACCAGAAACATGCTCATGTTTCTTCATTCTTATTTCCATAAAAAGAGGTAGTGTATTTTGATATTGGCCTGCATAAAAAAATCTATGGTTGGTCAAAACATAAAAGAATTTGAAAATTGGAAAGCATGACCCAAATATAAGCTGCATTTGGTTAGTATTATCATGAAAAAGACAATTTTAGATACTACTTTATTCGTGTGTAGATGTTTTGTTGCAAACGCTGGTCTAAGGATTTGGAAGTGCAAATGTTTATCCTTCCAAATAGCAACGAGAGCATCTTTCCATGATTATCTCAAAGGACAATTGTTAAGTACCAGAAAAGAGATAATTTTGTCATGAAGTCTAACAGATAGATATTTTCATTGTTGTTGAGTCATGTCTGATTCTTTGTGACCCCATTGGGCTTGAGTCATAATTTTCTAGCCCCATACATGCAATTAAGTATATTAAAAACTTTTATTCCTTGAGCATACAATTAGTCAGAGAAACCCTAATGATACAGAGCCACATGCTTTCTTACAAATAGGATGAAACTAAATTACAAACCAATGTTCCTGTTTTATTACCTAGAACATGACTTAACACATGACCATAGAAGTCTCTAATCTCCAAAAACAAACAAAAGAAAGAAAAAGAGAGAAACACAGTCCTTCATTTGGGAGCTTCATCAATTAGAAAAGAGCTGGAGATCATGCCAGAATTCCTTTATACTTTATGCTTATATCTTTTTTTGTTTTTTACTGATTGTGGTCAGTTTAGGCATGAAATTACTTTACTCTTGTTACAATCTTTATGTCTTCTACTTTACATGAATGCTCAATTTAGTATAAATCAGTTCGACAAAACATTTATTAAGTGTCTACTATATTATCATTGCTAGGTTTTAGAACTACTAAAATAAAAACAAACATGCAGTTCAATTGCTTCCTTTAGCGCTGAGATTCTGTTATAGGTGATTAGAGAATGTCAATCAATAAATATAATTTTTAAAAGACAGTCTGAAATTGGGGCATGAAGAAATCCAGGAAAATGCGCTAGAAAAATTGATGAGGGAATCCTCTTGAGACCAGTTACCACTTCGTATTTTTGTCATTATATTCTGTATCAAGCACAGTTTTTGGCATGAAGTAAACATGTAATAAATATTTGCTGAATGAATGAATATATGGTGGGATTACAGAACTGATTCACATTTAAAAAATTTTGGGGGGGAAAAAGATGTGAATAAAAGAAAAATAGACATTAAGAGCCTTTAATTGTGCTGTGGTCTAGACTGGCAGCCAATAAAGAGGAGAAGAAGATGCATATATGTTTGAAACTTTGTTAAACAGGCTGCTTCCTGATGCTATTTGCAACAAATCCATGTGGTGGGAAACCAAAAATAACAGATAGACTATACTTCCTTTAAAACAAAAAGAATTATTCTTTTAAGTATGCATAGATTCATCAGCCAATCTAATAACTTTGGAATTTTTAAGATATAGCCCTAACCTTAACTGAGCTAGTCACTGAGTATGTATGTGTATATGTATGTGTATGTGTTTGCCTGGAAAGAGCTTGCAATCTGGTTCAGTAGACAAGATATCCTTTGAGAGCAGAGCAACAGAAGGAGTTATATAATCTTATGTTTACGTAGGAGTTGTGTGGTATAGATTATAATTACATCAACAGTTTTAAGAAGAATAAAATCACTGAGAGTCATCATGGTAGGAAAATGTGTATATATATATATATATATACATATATACACACACACACACACACATATATGCAAATGTTTATATGTGTGTGCATATATATGTATATATGTATATATACACATACACATACATAAACATATATATATATATATATATATATATATATATATGTATACATATGAATCTGGAGGTATCACTAAAATTTTGTTTAGGTAGACTGGTCCTGCATATGAAAAGTCTTAAAGCTAAGGTAGACTGCGTGTGCCAGCACAATAAGCAACAGAGAAGTATTGTAGTTCTCTGAACAGAATGATGCTATAATTCCTAATGCCCCTCCTCATTCTCATATTCTATAAGTTGATGTTGAAGACAATGTTAGAAAGATCAACCTAATCATATTATGCAGGATGAACTGGAAGAAAAAGAAACTAATGAATCAATTAGATTGTAGGTAAAAGGTGCTGAAGGTTTGGTTTTCTCAATGGAAGTGGGAATAAAGAAAACTACTACTTAGAATCCAGCGGATAGATGTAAGGAGTGAATCAATAGCACTTAGTGACAGACTAGATGTAAGGGATTAAAGAGAGGGAGATGTTAAAGATGACTCCAAAATGTAGAGCTTTGGATAATAGTGGTGCTATTAACAGCAATTAATTTGACAAAAATATAGGGGCTGTTATACACACACACACACATATGTATGTATGTATGCATGTGTACCTTAAAATTTACTAAAAAAAAAAAATTAAAACAAAACATAGGAAAGAAGTTTGGCCTGTGGATATAGATGTGAGTGATGCTCATAGAGTGGATAATTACACCCTTGAAAGCACGTGAACTTTTTCAAGGAAAAGAGAACATAAGAAGAGTTAAAGGCCATTTAGGATCATTTACAGGGTATTGGTGAATATCTACCTTGAACAGAGCAGGAAGAATTGTCAAAAGGGAAACAAAATAGGAGGCCTGGACCATGCCGTGTGCAAAGGCTCTGACAAGGCATGGTCAATGGGGCAGCAAGTTGATCCAACAACTGCAAGGGCCATTCCCAAGCCTATCACCACAGGGCTGGGATTTGATGGAGATGGGTAAGAGAAAAATGCAAGCCCCATGGCAGGGGCAGTAGCTACTCCTGGGACTATGAACCCATAGCCTGGAAATTTGCCCAATTATATGCACATAAATCTGACAATCTTAGTGAAATGGATGAATAGTTACAAAAATACAAGTCTATACTACCTGAAGAGGAAGTAAACTACTAAAATAAACCCATCTAAGAAAAAGAAATCAAACAAGTCATCAGTGAACTCTCAGAAAAAATCTCCAGGGCCAGATGGATTTACTAGTGAATTTTGTCAAACATTTAAAGAACAATTGATTCCAATACTCTACAAACTATTTGGGAAAATTTGTGAAGGAGTCCTACCAAATTCTTTTTATGACATAAATATGGTACTGATACCTAAATCAGGAAGAGACAAAATGAAGGAAGGAAATTATAGACCAATCTCCCTCATGACTATGGATGCAAAAATTTTAAATAAAATCTTAGCAAAAAGACTACAGCAACTTATTGCAAGAATAATATATTTTGATCTGGTAGGATTTATTCCAGGAATGCAAGGATGGTTCAATATTAGGAAAACCATTAGTATTACTGATCATATCAACATTAAAATTAACAGAAACCATATGATTATCTCAATAGATGCAGAAAAAGCTTTTGACAAAATACAACATCCATTCCTATTAAAAACACTAGAAATTATAGGAATAATTGGAGTTTTCCATAGAATAATAGGTAGCATCTATTTAAAGCCACCAGCAAGTATTATATGTAATGGTGATAAACTAGACACATTTCCAATAAGGTCAAGGGTGAAACAAGGATGACCACTATCACCCCTCTTATTCAATCTGGTACTAGAAATGTTAGCAGTTGCACTTAGAGAAGAAAAAGAAATCAAAGGAATCAAATTAGGCAAAGAAGAGGCTAAGCTATTACTCTTTGCTGATGATATGATGATGCTCTTGGAGAATCAAGTAAAAAACTTCTTGAGACAATAAATAAATATGGCAAAGTTGCAGGATATAAAATAAACCCACATAAACCCTCGGCATTCTTTTATATTTCTAATGAAATCCAACAGCAAGAGATAGAAAGAGAAATTGCATTTAAAGTTATTGTAGAGATTATAAAATATTTGGGAATCTACCTGCCACAACAAACCCAGGACCTAATGAACACAATTACAAAGCACTTTTCACACAAATAAAGTCAGATCTAAGTAATTGGAAAAACATCAATTGCTCATGGCTGGCTCAAGCTAACATAATACAAATGACATTTTTACCTAAATTAAATTACATATTTAGTGCCATACCAATCAATTTACCAAAAAAATTACTTCATAAAGCTAGATAAAGTGGTATCAAAATGCATTTGGAAGAACAAAAGGTCCAGAATATTATGGAAATTAATGAAAAGAAATGCTAGGGAAGGTGGCCTAGCCTTACCAGATTTTAATCTGTATTATACAGCAGCAGTCATCAAAACTACTTGGTACTGGCTGAGGAATAGAGTAGTGGATCAATGGATTGGATGGGGTACACAAGACTCAGCAGTCAATGACTATAGTAATCTACTGGTTGATAAAGCCAAAGACCCCCAGTTTTGGGTACAAGAACTATTTGACAAAAACCGACAGATTCTCCTATTAATCTAAAAAGTACATTGAGCATCATAGGATTGTAGATTTAGAAATGAAAGTGACTGTTAATTCAACCTTCTTGCTTTTTTTATATGAGGAAACTGAGTCCCAATGAGAAAGTAAGTTGTCCAAAGACCCACATGTCATAAATGGCAGAGGGCTTTGAATTCTGGTCAGTAGGGGACTCCAGATTGATTCACTTTTCCATTATAGCATTCTGTCTCCCTATCTTGAGATTCAACCCTACACAGTATGGTTGTTTGTTTCTTTAAGGTTACTACAGGTTAATATATATATATATATATATATATA
>CM053580.1:92616062-92644416 GCA_028627135.1 Pseudochirops cupreus
TTCTAATTTGTTCAGTAGAGGTTGCTGGACAAATATATACAATGCATAAGGCATTAGTTCATATTAGCAAAAAAAAAAAACATCATGAAGTTGTTTTTAGTATGTTTGGGAAAAGAAGAAATTAGATCAAATGAACCCCCCTAGAGAATTCCATACAATACAGAAGAGGTTCCCAAGAAAGTATTTTCCTTTTCATTCAGTACAAATAACAATCAGGAATGGACCCAAGGATAAGTGTATAGCAAGAGAAGTTTCAACCCCTCTCCCTGTAGGAGGTGCCTTCCTGCTGACATCTAATCCCTTCTTTCTGGATTATTGGCTGCTCTGATTCCACATTGTAGTGCCTTCAATCTATTTCCCAGTATTGACTTTCATCAAAATGTAATTCCTATGTAAATTCTTACTAATATTTCCAGGCTCAAAATTATTTGCAGTAAATACTCTTTTAAAAATTTCCATGGATATCTTCTCCTTCTTTATGCAATCACCAGATTCATTAAAAAGTTGTCTCAATACCACCAAAACAATGAAATCAGGAGTAGATTCCTGTGTTGGAAATACCTGTCTGATTGGGATGAGTTTCCCCTGAAGTGTCTTTCCAAAAGAAATAAAAATTAGTTACTGAGAAATGAAACACAATAAAACTTTGTGGTGTTGTTTTCTCAGCTGACTTTCAGAGACAACAAGACTTTACAAGTAATTAAGGGGTCTCAGTGATTCAGTGTTCAATTCCTGCTTTGGTCAGCTGTATGACTTAATTCACTTAACCTCTCTAGGCCTTATTTTCCTTACTTACAAAATGAAGGAGTGGGACAAAATGATTTCTAAGGTCCCTACCAGCTTCGGATTTCAATACTTTGAAAATGCATTAATAACATCGTTAAAAACAAAGTATATGAATGTGTGTTTATATATTAAGAGTACATAATTGTTTCAAACCTCAGGGTTTTGTAAATTAATATTTTTGGATCTCTTTTTCAGAAAGCAAGCTCTACTTGTACTTAATTGGCACAAATAGTATCTTCATTTATCCTAGTTTAACAGAAGATAAAAGTGAGGACCTTTAAAGTCTAAAGAATCATCTTACACCTACAAAGATATGGAAATATCAGTTCCTTTACAAGAGCATGAGAGGCAAAACAGTCTATTCTCAGTATAAGATTATATTCCTATTACAGAAATGTATATTGGGGCAGATAGGTGATATGGTGGATAGAATGTTGGATTCAGGAAGACATGTATTTGAATCCTGCCTTAGATATTTACTAACTGCATGACTATGAGAAAGTCTTTTAGCCTAATTTCCTCTTCTGTAAAATGACAGTAATAGCACATACCTCTCAGGGTTATTGTGCAGAATCAATGAGAAAATATGCTAATATTGATGCAGTTTAAAATGTAGGAATAGAGAGATTTTACAGATGTAGGATAATAGTCTTTTATAGTCTAGTTATTTCCTCCCCCCCAAATTATTTGAATTCCTACATCACTGGTGATACTCATACATTGCCCAAATTCTTTTCATTTTCTGAGATATGGGAAAGACCTTAATTTAGAAAGGTCAAAGTTACACACTACATCCTAGGCCACTGCCAGTCATATTGACTTGTATCTTTCCATTCAAGGGTGGCTCTGGAGGGTAACTCTGGAAAAGAGGGTGAGGCTGATGACTTTGACAGCACTACCTCACTAAAATTCAATTCATTCTCAAATCAAGACATCATCCTTGTGATGTCATTGGTCCTCTTTGAGAATGAATGATGAACAATAAGAACAATTTTTATTTCTAAAATGTGTGGCAAGAAGAATATGTGAACATTTACATTCCAATCTACTACTTCTCTAAGCAAACTACATGTACCTTAAAGAGTTTCCCCAACATTAACTAAAAAGCAGTGACAAAGTTAATTTGAACTTTGATCACTTAGAAGCACTGAAAATTGTGGATCTATCTGTCTATCTATTCATGTACCCACGTCCTTTCCCATATTTGGTAATGTTAACTGGATGGAACTGGCCTCTAACCAGTGGCTGGCTGGAGACAAACAGAGCAGACTAGAAGAGGGAATTTAATTTCAAATTTTAAATTCAAAATTTCAAAGCAAAGGAAATGACTTGCAAAAAAGGACACATGTGTGAGGTTCTCCATTCATGGAGGGGGGTGGTGGTGACCCAAGGCAGTGTGGGGGGGATCTCAATACTTATACCAAGGGCTACACAGTGAACTGTAGCCCTGACAATGAAGAGTAATAGCAAGAATGAGCTAGGTTTATTTCAAAGCAGGGCTTCATGGTTGGAACACAGGTACTTGCCCAATGCTTGTCTGAGCTCAGAGAACACATGGTATGGGTCAATGCAATAAAATAATTATATGATTTTGCCAGAAGGTGAGGTGATCAAGAGGGTGTGTGCAAAAACAAGCTCAGGCCACAGCTTTCTTGCTGGGCCTTAGCTCTGAAAAACAGGCTGTCTCCTAATATCTTGACAGGAATTACAACTAAAATGTTCCCAGACACAACTGCAAAGTGAATGGGGCTGAGCTCCCAGGCAGTTAAGGTGATAAGGAAAACATATTGGGTTATACAGTTTTCCTTGTTTCCTAAAACAAAGTGCACCATTTCATCATCAAAAATGCTTCCTTAACACTGAATACAAGGGAATTTTTTTTTTCACACCAGTCCTTATGTAAACAGGAAGAACAGTGTCTCTAAAGGAAACATATTGAAATGGATTTTTCTCAGGCTTATGTGGTCATAGAATCAGAGCTGGAATGGGTCTTGGAGGTCATCTCTTCGAAGCTTTCTTTTCACATACAAGAAAATAGAAGCCCAACTCATTGACTTGTCCAGTGTTGCATAGGTAGTAAGTAATAGAATTGAGATTCAAACACAGGTCTTGATTCTCAATCCAGAACTCTATTTATGCTGAGAAAATCACATTAAATCTTAATTTGACGAAAGCATTACTGAAGGAATCAGATGTCTTGTCTCTGCTGTTTACTACCTGTGTGCTTTTTGGCAAGTCATATAATGATTGCTAACATTTTTCATAATTTTGCAAGACACTTTTGATATATTATCTCATTTGATTCTCACACTAACCTTATGAGGTATACTCTGCCCTCAGCCCCCCCCCCCATTTTATAGTTTACAAAAGTGAGGATGAGAAGCTAAGTGACGTGCCCATGATCACATAGCTGCTAAATGTCTGAGGCAGAATTCAAACTCAGAATTTCCAGAATCCACAATTATTACCCTAGTGGAGTGTGTGTGTAGGGTGGCGGGTAGGTACCTGAGGCCTTGAGGCCACATGTGACCCTCTAGGTCCTCAAGTGCAGTCCTTTGACTGAATCCAAACTTCACAGAACAAAAATCCTGAATAAAAGAATTTGTTCTATAAAACTTGGATTCCATAAAATGGTCACAACCAAGGATCTAGAAGGCCATATGTAGCCTTGAAACCCCACGTTCCCCACTCCTGCATCCACTAACCCATGCTGCCTCTCCTGATCCTCAGATTCTTCTATAAAATTAAGGGTATAGTCTAGTGGGCCTCTGAGAACACCTTAAGTTTTAATCTATAATTTTATGATCCTATAATATGGTATCTTATTTTCCATTAGGTAAAAAAAATATATAGGGTTAGAATTTAGAGAAGTGAGAGTTATGGATATTTACCATGTTCCTTAGGTTATCTTTCTTATACAGCCAACATTTCAATCAAACCCTTGCTAAGCATTGGATCTCAGTCAATGTGTGATGGATGTCTCATGTTACAACATTCCATATTATTGATTAAAGAGGAATCTATATACATTATCTACTAGATATGTTGCTTGTCACCTGTGTATCTAATGAAAATTTCTGTTTAGACTACATCTCTCTGCAATAATCAAATTTATAAGGAAAAAAAAGAATTAGAGGGTGATAGAACTATGTATTCTGAGATTGAAGGGCCCTCAGAATTCACCTTGTCCAACCTTCTCATTTTAAAGATAATGTTTATAAGTTGCATAGCAATTAAGTGATGTACCCATGATGGATAGTGAGTGAAATAGCTAGAAATGTTCCAAGACTTCAGTGTCAGTGCCCTTTTCACCCTTCCTTGCTGCTTCTAACTATGTAATGCTCATCAAGTAAATTCCTTTTTTGAGAAAGTGGTGTTATACAGTTTGTAGAGTTAGCTATATAGTGACCAATATATATCTTCACAGGCTTGAATCCTACTATATGGATGCCAAAGTAGGGTACAAGTGGCTTCAGAACCATCCTTAGGGTGCTCTACTTTTGAGTAAATTGGAATGTTCTCTCTGGGTTTCATGTTTGGAGAGTACCTGGATGTGAAAAGGCAGTAACTCCTAGAGGCTAATCATATGCTCCTGTGATCTCATATGCCCTGTATATGCTATATATATGCTATGTCATATAGGCAGCTATGTGACATAGCAGAGTGCAAATATTTGCTCTGTCACTTACTGGCTGTACGACCCTGTGCAAGTCACTTAACCACTATCTGCCTCAGTTTCCTCAACTGTGCAATGGGGATAATAATAGCACCTACCTTTCAAAATTGTTGTAAGGATAAAAGGAGATAATATTTTTAAAGTACTTAGCACAGTGCCTAGCATACAGAAGGCATTAACAAATATGATTCCTTCCTTTCTTCCTATGCTTATGTTTTCTTCTTCAGTCATCTCATTGATGTCTTATTAGGTTAATATAAACCTAGCTATAATTGAGGCAAAAACTACCCCACATTTTCTCCCAGTTTAAATTTCTTCCCAACCTAATATGCACTATTATCACTTTACTCTCATGGATAACTTTTTAAGTTTTGATTTACTTTTCACTATTATAAAAATGTAGAAAGGCGATGAAGGCACAACAAAATAGGAATTAGAATCTAGGGTCATAGAGAGGGAACTAAATTTAAATTCACCCATGTAATCCAATTATGTCATTTCACAATCAAAGAAATGAAAGTCCAGATATTTTAGTGACTGGGCAGAAGCTATATGAGTAGTAAGAGGCAGAGTAAGGATTTGAACCCAGATCACCTAACTCAGAATCCATGATCCTTTCTATTTTCTAAGATATATATTTATGAATTCCCTATACAGGCCCTTGAGTCTCCACTCACTTATGGGAAGCTGTAGATGGTTTATTCATTCCCAAATTCCCATTTTTTGTGCTAATGTCTGAAGAAATACTTTTTAGGAGATGTCATTCCTGAACATTACTGTTTGTGAAAGGACTCCCTTCATTATCTTTGTAGTCAGGTGACTACATTTTTATAGCTTACAGAAAATTTTATTTTGTTTCTCATAAAACCTCTTTGCAAATTTCCAAATGTAAATTGATTCTTTAAGTACTGTGTAAGAAATACACTCAATCATGTTGTTTTTCAACAGTCACATTTGATCCCCTTATTTAATTATATATTCTTGAGATGCTTTAATATTGGTGGTTTAAGGAGACTTCTGGTGTCATGTAACAGCTTCTCTTGCTTAGCACAGGATCATTTGCAGGTTCTTCTGAAAATTGGGTCTTAATAGACTTTTTCTTATTGAATTATGCTAACTTAAACTACCTCATTGTTTTTGGAAAGCAGCACATGCTGTGATTTTCTTGTATATACTTTATGAACTTTACCTTTACAAATGTAAAGTTGGAATATATCTAAGCCCTTCCTTACTTTTAGTAAAGTACATACCATCATCATCTTCATTATCATCATCATCATCATCATCATCATCATCATCATCATCATCATTTTGCTTCATGGAAATGTTTTAGATTGTCTGTTACTAATTGACTGGATGACATTTTTTAATTCTGATATCTCCCACACCTTAATAATCTGTGCTCTCTCATCCTTCCCAGAAGTTTTTGAAGGATGGTAAATATTTTCAAATATGATCTGAATGTCACAACTTTCTACTACATGAGGGAAATTTCTCCTTCAGTCATCATGTTTCTTTCTTAGTTAAGAACATAATTTCATTTTTTTTTTCTGCCTAGGTCTCCTCTATGATGAAATGGAAAAAGAAATTTACATAATTTGTGTATCTTTCACTTGATCTTAGACCCAGTTTTAATAGTGTAAGTGTAAGCTTCATCATATAGTCAGTGTCAATTAATTGGTGATACAACTCTGAATCTGGGAAGTTAAATCAATGTCAAAAGGGCCAAGTGGAGACAGACGTGACACCAAAGAGTGCTCTTACTGGATCATCTCCACATACCGCCCTTACTCAAATATATTAACTATTCTTTTCCTCTTCTCTCCTATTCCTTCAAACATATAACCAGGTTTTCTAGGCAAGCCCGTGGAATCTCGCACCCTAATTAGCATGATGATTGGCCTATGTCTACCTATCTTTAGGCCCGAAGTGATAGAAGTGACTTTATGTTTGACCATTGATTGATGTGCCTATTTATTGGGAAGTCCATATGAACCCAACAACTGGTTTGGTCAACTATATTAGCATTAGGAATTCAAGGTTAGCAAACTATCAGCTTAGCAAACTTCATTTAATCCATGTATGTGAGGCTATCAAACCCTATTCACAGTATTCTTATGATTGATAAAGAGGATTGCAGTCCTAACCACACACTGATTGACTATCCCTAAAGTCCCCCTCTCACTCAGTCCCTATGAATCTCTCCAACAAAAACAATAAGATATAAGGGAGAGGTGCATGAGATCTGGGCTCTAGCTTAAGGTATACATCATGCTGTACTCCTGAGCCACTATCATAATGTGCCTATGGGATTATCAGGCAGAGGAGCCACATGGCAACATTCCTGTGAGTAATTAACTGCCCAACTCATAATCCGTTGTGTGCTTATGTTCCTTCTCAATATTTCTTTACCCCTGACCTCTTCACAGTGGGTGAAGAGAGCACTGATACAATGCTATATTACATGTAGACAGGAGTTGGTGTGAGCTGAGAGGACAGACATTAATCACACATGCCCTCTCAGCACAAACGATGTTCCTCCTTTCCAAAACTCACCCAGCAGCTCCTCCCAGGATAGAATCAGACAGCTCTGAACAGTAGGAAAGTCTCATACAAACCTAGGATACATACATATTATTTGTTTCTTGCAAGGTGCATCTATCTCTCTACATCCATCTATATTTTGAATTTCAAGGAAGCTCAGACTCCATAGACCCCGAACTTCTCATTTTACAAATTAGAAAAGCAAGGCTGATAAGCATTAAATGACTTATCCATAGGCACACAGTTATTAACTATTAGAGACAGGATTTGAACTCAGATCTTCCTGAATCTCAGTCTAGTGCTCTGTCTCCTTTCTCCTCTTCCCTGCTATATCAAACTCTACTTATTAGAAGATATAAAAAGCAAGTCTAATTTTTAGCCAATAAATACTAGACTTTAAAACTAAAGAATGTATCTGCTTACTGCCCCCCCCAGTAAAAAATTTAACTCTAGCCTGAGTGCTGAAGAATGCTAAATTTACATCTATAAATGATAAAGCCTCTTGCTCTCAATACAGTATCTTCCATTTATTTATCTAAATAACTTTTTATTCACTTTCCTTATAATGCCTTAAAATTAACTTGGTAAAAACTGAATGTTAAATATCCAATCTTACTTTTTTTTTTCATTCAGATACACATGAAGTAATGCATCCTTTATAGCCAGAGGATGAGAAAAATCATACATATTAACCCTTAATTTGGCATTCACCTGTTTGTGATTCCCTGGCCATCAAGCTCCAGGCTAGAATTCGAGAAAGTATAAAATCCCAAATTACTCATGAAATAGAAATTCTCAAATTCAGGAGCATTAATCAAGACTGGGTCAATACACATGACTTCATTGATGTATGGAATTTCAGAGTGGAAAATCCATATAACAACACGGGTCACTAATTCTAATAAAACTTATAGTCTTAAAGAATTGCATAGATTACTGAGAGTTTAAGTGATTTGCTCAAGAACACAAGCCACATATGTGTCAGAGGCATGAGTTGAATCCAGGTCTTTCTGACTCTAATGTCAGGTCTGGACTACATCACACTGCCTCTAGTGGTTGATACTAAACAAGAATTATTACTGGTGGAGAAGTGAGTGGGAGAGAGCTACAATGAAAGGGTGCTTTCATTAGGTTGAAGAAAGTACAATGCAGTAGAAAGGGTTCAGAAGTAGTCAGGAACTCTAGGTTCCACCTTGGCTTTTTTACTAGTTAGCTTTGAGACTGAATCTTTTGTGACCATAGTTGTTTTTATTTTTCTTTTTTTTCCCCTATGAAAATAGATGTTTACATTTATGTTTTCTAAAGTCCTTTCCAGCTCTAAAATTCCATATAAAAGGAGGGAAAGGGGGGAAGAGTGAAGGGAAAGGAGCAGATACATTCTTTGATTTAAAAATATGGTGTTTACTGTCTAAAAACTAAGCCTGTGTTTTATATAAGATATAAGATTTTATTCATATAAGATTTTACCTTATGTATAAATAAGATTTATATGAGATTTTAATAAGTAAGAGTTTTAATAGTTAATTACTATGTGACTACAGGCAAGTCATTTAACACTTGTCAGCCTTGGTTTCCTCAGCTGTAAAATAAAATGTTTGGACTCCATGAGCTTGAAGTTCCCTTCCAGCTCCAAATCAATGATTTTATGACATGGCTTCTAGTCTGGGCTTTGTTATAAACGTGTGAAAGTAATTTAAATTCCCCCAGCCTCATCTTCTTTACCAGTACGATGTAGGGCTATATGGCCATTAACTTTGCATATACTCAATGATTATACATTTTTTTTCCCTAACCAAATATATGGATACTTTTACTACTTCTGCTAAGATATATACATTTTGTTTGAGGTGATCCCATGCCCCCTCACATAAAACAACAAAACATCAATAGGGATGTATACAATTCCACTTCAAATGTTATACTTTTCTGTTGCTTTGAACTTAATTCAAAGATGAGTTCTGTGGTTTGAACAATAATAACTGGCTCCCCAGGCAAGGTTTGAGGAGTTAACGAAAACTAAATGCAAGCCCCCTTATCTTTTGCTGTGTTTCATTTCAAAAGGAAGGCCTTGAAATGTAGCCAAAGGAAGCATGGTCAATTTCACAAAGGCTCTACAGTTACCTTGAATTGGAGCTGTTCTGTAGAAAGTCAAGAGATCATCTAACTCTCTCCCAAATGGTATTTAATCATGTAGGAGGCTTTATTGACAGGATTGTTGACCATGTACAAGATACATCATACAAAGGAGGTCAAACATGTACCTGTTCCCTTTCCCCTTATACTTTGCTTTTTTGGCAATTTTGCCCAGCCTGCACTTCTGACTCCCTCCTTTTTTGCGGTTTGCTCTGAAGGCTTGAGAAAAACAATGTGTAAGTGCTAGAAGCCCTGCATGATACTGTGACGAATTAGAAACTTCCCCTTGCCCACCCCTTTCATGTGCATGCATGTGCACACATATGCACACACAGATACAGATACACAAACACATACACAGACACACACACATACACACACACACAATACTCCTAAAGCAGGTACAGGAAATTGTGGTCCTGTAATTATTATCATGATCTAAGTATTCTATCCCTGTTCATCCATCTTAGGTATAAAGAAGAGTATATCTAAGATGTAATGCAGCATAAATACCTACAAATGAAGGATGTAGGATGGTACAGTGGAAAGAACCCTGGTTCTGGTGCCAGAGGCCCCTGCTGCTATCTGTGTAATTCAAGGAAAAATCATTTAACCTTTTTTGGCTTCAATTTTTTCATCCTTAAAATGAAAGGTTTCAACTATATCGTCTCTGATGCTTCAGTTGTGTGAACTCTTCAGTCTCTAGATTTATAACCCTCAGTTTGTAAGAAGGTGAAAGAAAGATGAGCATACTTTGTCTTTTCTCTAGATCTGTTGAACAAAATAAATACCACATAGGAGGAAGGAAAGTAGGTACCACACTTCTTTGAAGCAATTATTGTGCCAGAGAGTGTGGCAGATGACAGGGATAACAATAGAAGCCAAAAAAAACAAAACAAAAAAAGACAGACCTTGTCCAAGGAGTTTACATCCTAAAGGATGAAAACAATATATAAAGGTAGAGGGGAGGAATAAGAGGGAACTAGGCATAGCTACAGTGACAAAGTCCATACAGTTAGAAACACAGCCAGGAGGGTAACAAACCCACTTCAAACTGTGGTGGTACTTACTCCACTGAGTTCAAGAAAACTCCCTTGGGGAAATTCTACTGGTCCAAGAAAACTGATATGTGTACAGCCATGTGTCAACTGCATTTTCTGTGAACAGAGAGGTGATGGATTTCTCTTACCCCACACTGGGCATGTGAAACGACCTTACATGCCATTCTGTTAGAGAAAATTGGGTTCAACCTGGGTCAAAATGAGAAAACACAAAGCTCATGTCCAAATGTACAGACCTAGCTGTCATTCTGACATGCATGCAGCATACAGACTCAAAAGCATCAGGCAGAGATTGTTGTGATTTTATCCTACTGTGAGGCACTTTGGACAACAATGTACATTTGGCTTCTACTTCACTCTGGGGAAATCCCTTGAAGATAATAAGAGAGGTTAATAAGAGTTTGTTTCATCAGTCAGCCTTTACAGTTTTCTACCCCTAGTTTTTTTTTTCCCCTTTCTGTTTCTAGGTAAGTAATGCTAGTGCACTCTGTGGTTATAATAGTAGGTTGGTCCCCGCTGGAAGGAAAAAAAAATACTTTATTTGAGTCTGAGTAAGTGAAACACATATAGAAGGCTGGGATCTGTCAAAACCAGTGAGGATTTGGGAGAATAAATAGGATCTTCTTGCTCTAAAAGTGTTCGTTTTAACTCTATTTGTTGTTGTGGCAAAAAGAAAAACAGTTCCACAACTAGAGATAAGGGACAAAAAAGAGATATTCTGAAATCCAACCATGTTTGAATCTTCAGACCTAGATATTATAAGATGGAAATAAAATACCTTAAGAAGTGTCCTCCTGTATTGTAGTTTAATGAGTACTTCTGATTGGGAGAGGCAGCTGGTCGTTGTTGGATTCATGAGGCTAATTCACAGAATACCCACCACAGTTGCTCATAGCAGAACCATGCACACCCTTTGTGTGTTTATGGCTGATTTAACTATTAAGCCTGGAAATAAAAAATCAAAAAGAGTAAAAAGTTAATTAACCTAACGAATGAACACAGAAGAAGCAGGATGCACCTACAGGTGGTAAATCATTTCAACTGTGAGGGAAATAGGAAAGACAGAGTGATAGCCAGCTGTTCAAAACAGTACAAATTGTGCACAGCAAACCTGAACTCAAAATCCTGGCTAAAGAATAATACAACTCCTTTCAGGGCAGCAGATGCTCATGGAAAGAAAAGCAGGGTGGGAGTAGGGGGAAGGCAATTCACTGAAGCAAATTACCTTGATATTATGATCTGTGATCTAGATATCAAATAGAAGATCTCAGTCAATGGCCCAATATTAGAAATGCAGTTCGGGTTCATTCGCGTAGAAAAGTAAGATTTGGTATTATAATACTTAGGAAAACCATCTGGAATGAGAACCTTTTAGCAATTCATACCCCCCCCCCTTCCCTTGAGGCAGATGCTTGACAAAGTCTGATGAGATTAACAGTCTAGGAAGGGTATAAAACATACTACTTAATCACAAGTCCTTTGAGGAACAAAATATTTCCTCTAGTTCTTATGAAGAATAAAAACACAAATAATTTTAACTTCAGAATTTCCTTAATGAGTGAACAGAGGAGGACACTAATCAACTGAAAAATGGAGTATTGATTCAATCACTGATAACCACTGAGCATACAGGATAAATGGCAATAAATCATAATCATGGGCAATATTGGAGAAATCAGGGCACTTTATCTGGGAATATATTTTGTAGCAGATGGTAGGATTACCTAAATTCTTGTAAGATCTCTTCTGGGTTATTGTCATAAAATGTGCAATGATGACCCTCAGCAGGTCTGACAGCATTATGATACCCATGACACCCTGTAACTCATCTACAATGCTCTAAGTATTTTAATGTCCCCAGACATTCTCTCCCCTCCCTGAACCACACTGCTGCAACCAAGAGAACACTGTTCCCACCAATGGCATGTTGCCTGTGAGACTATGAATTCCAAACTTAGATTCACATTGATTTTTTCACAATAACCGCTGAGAACTCCCAAACTTCCAACTTTTCTTTACATTTGCTAATTCTCAGGAACACAATCAGCTTCTCTTGGATACACTCTAAGTTTCTGTACTTGAATGAAAAAGTTAACTCTTCTATCAACAACCTACATGCTATCCTCTTTGTAATTTACTTGGCACCAGTTTCTTCCACCCTTTACTAACAACAAGGGTACATTCAATGGCTATCAGGCCCATAAAATTACAGATATGTATATTTTGCTTCAGCCTCTGGGACACTATACCACCTCTCAAACAGCGTTTATCCAGGTTCTACAACAAGGTTGGATTTCTTTCTTAATTTCATAGGATTAATCCTTATCTTTCTAACTTGTAGTATTTATTTTACCTTTCTTCCCACTATTTCTTTAATTTTAATAGGGACAAAAACATTTATTTTCCTTTTCTTTAGTAGAGTGCCTTAGTTTTATTGAGACATGACTTTTCTCATAGGTTCATTCTATCTTCACATTCAAATGTCTACATTTTATCTTTAAACTCCTTTTAAAAATAGTATTAATACTTTATTTCTACTAAATGAAAAAAATCCTTTTCCATCATTCTCATTCCCCTTTTCTGTATTACCTAAAATCAGTCACTTCAAATTTCTGAGCTACAGTTTCTTTGTCCTAAAATCCAGTGCTTGAATTGTAGGATCTCTGAGTTCCCATCCTGCTCTACTTGGGTCTACTCCTTTTTTATCCTTTTACAATTCATTAAATCACTGCTCTCCACATCTACCATTTGGTCTCTCTAATGTTTAAGGGACAAATGTAAAGTTCTATATTTAAAAAAA
Source organism: Pseudochirops cupreus (assembly GCA_028627135.1). NCBI lineage: Eukaryota > Metazoa > Chordata > Mammalia > Diprotodontia > Pseudocheiridae > Pseudochirops > Pseudochirops cupreus. Next base: position 92,629,063 of record CM053580.1, read on the forward strand.
AATCAACTTCACAAATATAGAGTAGGTAAAACATGCCAAGACAACACAATTTGTGGAAAGGATTTGGCAGTTTTAGTGGCATTTACATTTACTATGCATAAATAGTGTGGCATCAAAACCAAGACCAAAAAAATTAATGTTTCTTTGCATACACATATATACACATGTGTACAGATTCACATATGTATGGCCATATGTACTATAGGTATAGAATTCAAAAGTCTGCTCTTTTATAATTCTCAGTCCAAAGCTGCCACTCTATCTTATTGCTCTTGGTATGAAACCAAAACTCTTTTTCTTCCATCCTTCTCCAATAACATGCTTTAGACCTCAAGAAAGCTATTCTAGTAACATTTGTTTACAAAGGAAGCATACTGAAAGAAATATCAAAAGTAGGATTCAATCAGCCAAAAGAGCCTCTAAAACAGGAGTTGTTAATCTTTTCCCCAGGTGTCATGAATAGTTTTGGCAATTGGGCACAGTCTATGGGCACTATGATAGGATAAATGCTTTTAAATTATAAAATAAAATGTGTAGGACTAGAGAGGAAAATTGATACTGAAATATACTCATAATTTTTTAAACATGCTCATGAATTATAGTTTAAGAACACAATTGGAGATACAAGAGGTGGTTTTTGTTTTTTATTGTTTAATTTATTTTAAAAGAAGATAAAACATAGACAAAGCACATAATATTTAAGTAAAATCAGGAAACATTCTCATACCTGCACTGATAAACTATTATATTTAATGTCCTCATAATGCAAAAAAAAAACAAACTAACATTGCATGCCTTGTCCATACTCTCATTCTGTTATCTTATTTTTAAACTATTTCATAACTCATAGGCTGGGAACTTAAGAAAAAGGTGGAAAATCATCTTTTATCATTTTTAGGTACTTCATACTGTTTTTGGTCAGTTGTGTCTGACTCTTCATGACCCCATTTGGGGTTTTCTTGGCAAACACACTGGACTGGGTTGTCATTTTTTTCTCCAGTTCATTTTACAAATGAGGAAACTATGGCAAATATTATTAAGTGACTTACCCAGGGTCACATAGCTAATAAGTGTCTAAGGCTGAATTTGAACTCAAGTCTTCCTGACTTCAAGCCCAGCAGTCTATATACTGTGCCACTTACCTTACAGCTATTCAAAACTGTAATTGACTACCAACTCTTCAAGCAAAGTCTGCATGATCACTTGTAAAATGGAATTTCTTTGGGGGTATGGGTTGGAGTAGCTGATAAAATTTTAAATTCTATGATTCTGTGACCCTCCATTCTGTTAAAAAAAAAGTGTTTGAAGAAAATCATCATTCACGTATAGACAAAGTCAGATTTGAAAAAAAAATGTTTATTGTGTTATGTGCTTCCTTTGGGAGACACTAGAAAATCTAGATCAGACTGCTAAAGCTTTGGGATCTGTGTGTACCAACACGTTGCTATTTATGTTCCATTTTGAGCTCACATATGGTCTGTTTGAGGGATTATAGCTGTCTTTGTTTGCAGAGATCATCACCGTGTTTGCATTTTTACTTGTGGCTTTGTTCCTCTCTCCCCAATCCCATCCATACCGTGCCCAAAACACTTAGGCAAAAACCAATCATAAAATCACTGTGCCTGCTCTTCCCCCTAAAGAGAGGGAGTGATGGGTTTATATAAACACCTACTGGGATACTGCTGGGTAACTGAATTAATATCACCTTAAATTTGAATAGCTCTTCATATTTCTCAAAGTGCTTTGATGTACATTATCTTAATAGATCCTCCCAAGAACACTGTGAGTAAGGTCACATATTAACATCCTCATTTTATGGATGAGGAAGCTGAGACACAAGAGAGGCTGAGCTAGGAAAATGTTGTCTGATAGAGATCCTTGGGGAAGTTGCATCAAAGAAATATGTGAGAAAATTATTTGGAGTTAGCATGACATTTTTTTCCCTGTATTTCCAGCATGAACTTTAAACAGAGTTCCACTCTTGTAACTTCAACTTCCTACTTCAACACACAGACATTCTACATTTCTTTTTTATTCTCAAAGTCAATATATCTAAAACCAAACTCAATATCTTGGTCCCAAAAGTGGCTTCTTCTAATGTCTTCTGACAGGTCATCCTGTCTCTAATCTCTTCCCTATCTAATCCATCTTAAACAACCAAAGTAATATTCTGAAAAAAATTCTTTGTTCACATAGTTCCTTTGCTAAATCAACCAACCAATAGGCAAGTCCATCAGTCATTGTTCACTACCAATGGCCAAGATGCCAATTCCTTAATATGACATTTAAGAACTTCCCCAGTCTGATACCTACCAATTTCTTCAAATTTATGTTCCACATCTTGAATTCAACAATCAAGCCCCTACAAGGTACAAAGCACAATTCTAGTTTCTAGGCATATGAAGATCAAAAAGAAATAGTCTGTGACATTAATGATTTTATCCTCTATTGGGAGATATAAAATATATGAAGATAAATTAAGACAAAGTTACTTAAAAAGAGTGACAAGACTAGTAACTGGACAGATCTGGAATGGCTTTACAACACCAGGTGGCACCTGAGCTGAGAATAAAAACAAATCAGGATCCTGCAAGGCAGAAATGACCGTGAAATGCACTTTAGTAATAGGACATTTGTTAAGTGTTTATTAGGTATCAGGCACTGTGCTAATCTCTAAGGATATAAAAAGAGGTCTGCCCTCAAGGAGTTTACAATCAAAAAAGATTTATGAAAGTGGGAGAGAGTAAGTAAAATTCAAGAAACAACCACTATTCCAGGTTGTTAGTTTTTTTTTAATGTAAAATGTGTCAAGTAATTGGCAGTGCTAAAATGAAAAATGCTAATTGACCACTCTAGTCAGAATATTTTTCTATAAGCATACCATATTTGTCTTTATCTCTGAGTGTTTCTTCACATAATTCCCTAATGTGGCATGTTCTAATTGTTGTGGTTTTATGTTGTGTTGTGGCAGAACACCTCAAAGAATTCAGTCAGACCACCTCTAATCCAACTATAGACAATTAATGCCTCTCATGAAGTGGGCTAGGTTCCAAGAGATACCAGCAACTTTAGTGAAAGCATGATGGATTTTAATAGAGTAAAGATACAATTACATAACAGAAATTATGAATATTAAAAAGGCAGGAGGGTTTTGTCAAGGATTTAGGTAAGAGGGGAGAGGTCCCTTCTATGATTCAGTGGTCAAATATCCTGGTCATGCTGTCCTCCAGTTGGCTAGCTATTGTGATCCTGTCTGGTTGAGATGGATAGTTAGGTATTGTGGTCCTGTCTTGGGCAAAATGAATGATGTTACTATGGTTGAGTTCAAGAACACACTTGTTCAAATATGTAAATTGGATCTTGTGGCAGTGGCCAGCTAGGGGCAGGGACTGTATTGAGTCTTAGGGCTTGTGGTATGGTTAAAGCCAGATTGTGTGGTTAAATCAGAACATGCCTGCTAGTGGGGTTCATAAGGAATTTAGAATATTGGGGCATGGGGCAGCTTTATTAGGGTTCCATAAAAATGACAATAAGATAATACAGTATTAAGAGCATTTGAAAAAAGTAGATGAGAAAAAAATCCAGACAGCAAGTATGATGGTTGTCTCCAAGTATCTGAAGGGCTGTCATAAGGAAAGAACTTTGGACTTCTTGTGACAGATATGGAAGGGCAGAACTTGGAATACATTACCAAAAAAAAAGTTTTACCTCAACTTAAGGGAAAGTCTGGAGTATCTGAAAGTTCTATAGACTTCCTAGGGAGGTAGTATGTTTTCTCTTACTATATTTTAGGATTTAGTATGAGGTGAAGTATATGTTTAATAAATTGACATCTGAAGTCTTTTCTAATTCTGTGCCTATGAATTCCTCCTGCAGACCCTCCTTTCTTCAGGGTCGAGCTGAAGTTCAGTTTCCTTCATGAAGATTTCACCAATCACTCCAGATGTCAACTGGCTTCTATCCACCAAACCTCTGGGATGCTTACTATATCTGGTTATCATTTGGCATTTAACATGCACAAACAGAAGGTAATTGCGAATCCTTTCCCTATAATGTCTTTCCTCAGAAAAGAAAACATGTTAGTGACTCCATTTACAATTCTCAAATTTAAAACTTAAAATAATTGAATCTTTTGTGTTTCTTTTTACAACCAAACTTCCATATTTTTCATTTATTGGACTGTACTAAATGAATAGAGCAGTTATTGCCCTTAAGTTTTACATGATTATATTTAGAAATGTTGTTCATTATATGACCTAGTAGAAGATATAAACTATAAATAATTAAATATCCATAAATGCTATTAAACTAAAAATTAAATTAAATTTTAAAAGATGCAAAAAGAATGGGGAGAATTTCTATCTCCTTGGCCCTAGATTATGGAGCTAGAAGCTGCACCATCATTCATGGAGAGTTATTCCATTTTCCATCTTCATTGGGAAAGGAAATATTCATATAATTAGAGAATTTAAGAGAATTTCAGGAGTCATATCATCAAAATGTAATTGAAAAGAATTCTCTCTAAAACATTCTGTTTAAGTTATTATCAAACCTCTGGTTTAGTGATTATCAGACCTTTGCTTGGAAACCTTCAGTGAGAAAATGAACACTATATTCCTATTAATGAAACAAAGCATAAATCTGAGCTGCTGTATCTCAGTGATATTTTTAGAAGATGGAGGGGAGGTGGGAATCAAAGGAGTAGAATTGAAAGGAAGAATGTGAAGTAAGCAGGAAAACATGTTTTCTGTATTTTCTCCCCACAATGGTAGTAGTTAAGGGTAAGGGAGGGTATGAAATAACATATAAACCACTTTCTCTTTTAGAATATTTGAGGTTTGAATAAGGGATTATATGTATGATGCTAGGAAGGTAGTAAAAGTATAGTAACAACCTAAGGGGGGAAAATCATATTAAAGCATGAAAAGTATGATCCCATTATTTTATTTACCATTTTATCCAAAAGACTTATCTCTTAACTTGACATCTATTCATAGCTTGACTGATTTGTATAATATGCAGATCTACCTTCTGACTATCCTTTGTTTTATCTGAGTCAAAGAATCTGCTTTAAAATCTTCAGTCTACTATTTACTAATAATGGCTAGCATTTATAGAGCATCTAATATGTGCCAAGTACTGTGCTAAGTGCTTTATAAATATGTCCTTTGATCCTAATAACAGCACTGGGAGGTAGTTGCTAGTATCCCCATTTTACAAGTGAGGAAAATGAGTTAAACAGAAGTTAGGTGACTTACCCAAGGTCACATAGAAAGTATCTGAGACTGTATTTTAACTCATGTCTTTATGACTTCAGACCTAGTGCTCTACCTACTATACCACCTTACTGCTACTTACTACTTTTATGATATTGAGCTAGTCACAAGGTTTCATTTTCTTCAATCTGTAAAGTAAACTTCTGGATCAGTGATTGTCAAACATTTGCTTGGAAACCTTTGGTAAGATTACAGACATTGGCTTTCTATTATGGTGGGGGGAAAATGAGTCTGAGCTGCTGTGTCTCAATATTTTTTAGACACAGGGAAAAAAATCAAAGGTTCTCACTTATTTGTGTTGTGCAACCCATTAGCAATTGGGTAAAGCCTATAGACTCCTCAGAAAATTTCAAATTTACAAAATAGAATATAGTTATAAATGGAACTCCTTTTAATGGAATATAGCTATCAAAGAAATTTTTATTTCATTTTTTATAAAATTATTTATTTTTCGTCTTCAACATTCACTTCCATAAGTTTCAAATTTTTTCCCTCTCTCTCCTCCCTACCTCTCCAAGATGGCTTGAAATCTGATATGGTCTCTGCTTATACATTCCTATTAAACACATTTTCACATTAATGATGTTGCATAGAAGAATTATAATGAATGGGAAAAAACCATGAAAAAGAACAAAAACCAAAATAAAACACAACAACAACAAAATAGTCTGCTTTGTTCTGCATTCAGACTCAAGTTCTTTCTCTGGATGGGGCCAGCATTTTCCATCATGTGTCCTTTGGAATTGTTTTAGGTCCTTGAATTTCTGAGAAAGCCTAAGTCTGTCAAAATGTATACTTGAACACTGTGGTTGTCACTGTGTACAATGTTCTCCTGGTTCTTCTCCCCTCACTTAGCACTAGTTCATATAAGTCTTTCCAGGTCTTACTGTTCATCATTTCTTATAGTACAATCATATTTCATTACATTCATATACCACAACGTGTCAAAGCAATTTTTAAGAAATCATAGGGAAACAGTTAGGAATCTTTAAAATAGATGTTCTTTAAGTTCTTTTACAGGTCTGCCTGGCACAAAGTCACATAACTAGTTAATAGCATAATCATATACTCTCATAATTTCTAATTGGCTTTCCATTCAACACAACAAGTATTTATTATGGGCCTAATAAGTAACATTCACTGTACTAGTCACTGAGCATATAAAGAGAAAAATAAAATAATTCCTACCCTCATGAAGCTTATAATCTAGAGCATAAAATATATGCAATGTAAATTTAAGTCAATCTGTTTTTTTTTTGCTTTTCATGTTTTATAAAGTCATTTCTCTATTTCTCTATAACATAATATCTCTCCCTCTCTTAAGAAAAGAAATGTTTCTCCCTTTTCATACGCATATGTGCATATGACTAAGTGTATTTATATATACATACACACACACACACACACATATATATATATACATAATGTTTGTATAGTTTTTGCAACCAAGTTGAAACACCTTAAGCTCCAGGATTGAAAATTGTACTTCTTTGTATCTTCATGTCTAACATACTGTTTTATATACTGTAGGTGCTTGTGTATTTTTCTTATTGACAATAAGTTGTCCCAGGTCATATTGCTAGAGAACAGCAAACCTGAAATTAGAAGCCAAATCTCCTTGCCTAGTAATAATTCTGCTACATTGCTGCATCCTCCAAAATTAATTTCATGAATTAATCCTTTGAAAGTTATATATTTTTGCTTCAAGACTAATTTCTCTAAAGACTGTAAAATTGATCTTCCTTGAGAATAATAATAAGCAACACTATGAAATGTGCACAAGCAGCTTTCCAGAGGACTTCTGCTGTGAACATCTTTAAAGGTTCTGATTACACAATATAGTGAACACTCTATTCCACAGCAAATCAGAGCAAAACATTCACAGAAAATCAAGATACAGCATTCACAATATTACAACTTATCACAGAAAATCAAAATACAGCATTCACAATGACATCACTAAAATGGCCACATAGTTTTCACCAAAGTGGTCATAATAGTTTTTAAAAATGTACAATCATTTAGTCAATCACAAAATCCTTAATTCAATCACAAAATACAAAAATAAAAGTTCTCCACCCCCAGGTAACAGTAAATCATAATCTTCTCAGTACAGAATATCCAAGTAAAGTCTTCTTTCAGCTTGACTTGAGGCTGGCTCTCAGCTTCTGTGGTTACTCTTCCATGATCCCAGCTCCAACTGTTACCTGGGTTCAAAGGCAGGCAGCTCCAAGTTCCTTGTCCAGCTCTTCATCCAGTTCCCATTCCATATTGAAATTCACAGTGTCCAGTCCACCTCAAATCCATCACATTTCCTGTTTCTGGGAAGACAAAGTTTGACAGAGCCACAATAATATTCATAAACATTGCCAGCACCATCATCAATTCACTATCTGTCTGTGAAATCAACTCAGACCCACCAACAAGGTCTGAGAACTCAACACAAATCATGCACATAGAAATCAACACAGACCCATAAACAAGGTCCAAGACATCAGCACAAATCATTGGTAAAGTCCCAGGACCTCTAAAACCCTCCTCCAGGACTTTTGTGAAGATACAACCAGAAAATCCTCTTTCTGAGCCTCTAGTAAGATCCCAGGGCTTCTGTACAAAGTATCGCAAACAAACATCGACACAGACAGAGCACATAGCACAAATTTTCTCCTTCTTGACTCTGTCACTACCTTAGTCCTCTTTTCAGTTCTTCCTGTCTTTTGCTCTGGGACTCTCCCTATGTAGTCATTAGCTCCTCCCCAGGAGTTCATAAATTCTGGGGTAACAAGTTGTGGGGTTTACAGATTCTGTTTCTTAACAGACTTGATACAAGGCTCAAAAGAAACTTGAACTGAAATGAGGTGTTAATTCAATAGCTGAGACAAGGTGTGAACTACTTCTGTGCTTGCCATTACAGATGGAGAACAATAATTCATTATCTGTTGTAAGGAAAATTTTGGCAGAGAAAGAAAAGTTGCCCATTAATAACCTCGTTTTTTTCACCTTTGGGCATGATAAAACAAATAATTTAAAAACAAAAATGTTGAAAGACTAAAAACATCATGTTAAAATGGAAATTTGGAAATGCAATTGCTAGCATTCTAATTAGCTTTGCCTGTTTGACCTTTAGTCATATAAATGACAATTGTCACAGATGTTGCAGAGTGCTTTGTGGTTGGGTTCTATTCTGTGAGGCTGACAGAACAGGCTTTTGCTCTTCATTATCTGAATAATGGGACAACAAAAGTGAAGAACCAGATGAGAGCCTTCTCAAGCAATTACAAACAGGTGTTGTCATCCATTTAACCCAATGTAAGTAAGTTGCCCTTTTATTGGGCACCAACATCAGCCTTGCAGAGACAAGCAATAGGTTCAGTAGCACAGGAATCTGGTTTGTGTTCATGAATGGTGAGATAGCTGCAGCAGATACGGGGACAGCCTCTCCTGGGGACACACATATGCTGACTTCTGATAATATGCTACTTTTATAGTTCTCTTGTTAGGCTGTCTGCTTTGTATGAGCATTTCACCCCTCCAGCAACCTAGTTTTTTTTTTTAATGACTTTTTTTATATTTGAAGCAACGGAATTTGTAAGGATACAAACCCAAACAATTACTTGTAAAGGCCATTTATTACATTTCCCAGAATTACATTTCCATCTCCTCTTTAACCATGTACTTTGATCTCACATTACAGATGGCCATCCACTCCTCCACGGACTTGAAAAACTTAGAAGTATGGAACTTAATTGAGAAGCACCATAACAAGCCATAAGAAGGCTTAACTAGTAGTGATAAAATGTTGAGGTTGCAATATGGTCAGGGATTCACTCAAGTTTTTCATTTCCATTTGATAGTTCTTGTCAGGGGTGACACAATACTTGACTTTAGAATTTGTAGAATTTGCATCCTTTGAAATCCATTAAGGCTTCACCATAGAATCAGAAATAGTCCTTACTATTAAAGTCATACATACTCTAAAGTGCTCTCAGCCGCTAGTGTCCTGACAGATAATGAGCTTATTTTAAAAAGTGTTTTTTTTTATATATTGTCGTTGCTACCAAGATGCTGTAAGTGATGTTGACTACTAAAATGGAAATTGTAGAATTTCTTCATTTGCATTTTATCCCTAGATAATGGATTCTACTCTATACCCATGGCACATGGGAAAGTTAGCTTAGGTTGAAAGCTTTACAAATACCTAATGAGCAACACTATATAGGTGAGGTACTAGCCATGTAGACACCTGGGCATTGGTCACTGTAGGGCAGTGCCTTTGCCCTCTAGGGCAAATTGGTGAAAACTTAGGACAAATGTACTGAGAGGATCTTCTAGGCAATTTTTACTCATATCTCCAGACTAACATTGAGTCTTTGTGTACTAGTTGTGGAAAAACATATCAACCCTCTTAACTGGTGTCTACCTTTGATCTGTTCAAGAAAGAAGATTTTATCTTTTACCTATGAACATAAAGAAGAATTCATTGAGGACAATATGTCAAGGCTTTTATGCATTCTTGCTATAAAGGATATTTTACAAGCACTTTACCAAACAAGAATTAGAAAAGTAGGTATACTTTGAACCATGATAGAAGGACTAAAGGTTAGAAGGAATAACATTTTAAAAACTTCTAAAAAGGTTTATAGGTATCTCTTCTAATATAGCTAATATAAATATAGCCTTTTCCCATGTAGCTAAATGGTATTATCTACTATTAGACTGAACAGGAAGGGACAAATTTGAGTCAACACAAGGGACAGCACAGAATGCTATTAACTATTCACAACGCTTCTCTGCATTTCTAATCTATTTTGTTACTCAATCTCATTGCCTTCCAGGCATTCACATAACACACCTTCATTCTATCCAATTATACAGAGGTCATAGAAAAATAGAACTGGAAGGAGTCTTGAATATTACCTAATGCAAACCCCTATTTTTTTCTTAAACCAATGATGGAGGCAACATGCTACAGTCAAAAGATCTTTAGATCTGAAAAAAAGGATTCGCTTTGACATCTTGACTTTGGGATTTACTTCCTTGGTGATAAACTGAGGTGGTTGTTGTCCTTCATTCTCAAAGAGGACCAAAATGATATAAATATGCTAAAGTCAGGTTTAAATATGTCTGTGGCTGATTAGACCAACATGAGCTTGGAAGGCTTTATCACAGGTCAGGCACAAATAGTCCATGAGAACATTTGAGGTGGATTCTCTAAATTTGTGCATCCTGTGTTTCCTTTGAGCTGTTTCAATCCTGCTTTGTTCATGGAGCACCTTCTCCAATGTGGAAACACTATGCTGAGTAGCTCTGTGATGGTGTCTACCATGTCACAAAATCAATTCCAAAGTTGTTGAGAGAGACCTTGAGAGTGTCCTTGTATTACTTTTTCTGACCATCGTGTGAACACTTGCCTGTGTGATTTCTCCATAAAACAGTCTTCTTGTCCAGTGTATGTTTTGCATCTGAATGTGGCCAACCCATCAGAGTTAGGCTTCCTGAAGCAGAGTTTGAATGCTTTATCTTGAGTAAGAACCTCAGTGTCTGGTACCTTATCCTCCCAGGTGATCTTTAGAATGATCCTGAGGCAATTCAAATGGAGGTGATTCGATTTTCTGGCATGGCACTGGTAGGCTGTTCAGGTTTCACAGGAATACAACAATGAGGTCACTACAATGGCTCTGTATACCTTCAGTTTGGTAGTCAGTCTGCTACTATTTTCTCACATTTTTTTTTAATCCTCCCAAACACTGAACTAGCTCTGGGAATGTGTGCATCAACTTCATTATCAATGTTTACATCCATGGAAAAAACACTGCCAAGGGAAGTGAACTTATCCCCAGCATTCAAAGCTTCTCCATTTTTTGTAACCAATGGTTCTACATACTTCCTTGGTGATATTGAACAAGTCACAGAATTTCTCTGTGCCCCAATTCTCTCAACTCTTACATAAAGGGGTTGAACTGGATTGTCTTTAAGTTGTTTCCCAAGTCTGGATCCCTATGAGGCAGCCAAAGTCACATAGCTAACTAAGCTAAAAATAAAACAGCATTGCATATATATATGTATATATATATATATATATATATATATATATATATATATATATGTATATGTATATATATACGTATATATATGTGTATATATATATATATATATGTAAACCTTTAATTTAATAAGCATTGAATAATAAAATCTATGTGCCAGATACCATACTAGGCAGGGTATGTGTGTATGTATAAATACATATGTATGTTTGTGTATATATGTATATATGCATATACACATAGACATTAACATGTATATAAGCTGAATAGTGCCTATTTTTATGGAGTTTTCATTATACACTGGGGGGAAAGGGAAGAAAAAGTACAGAGAAGGAAGTACAAAATATATAAAAAATAAATTCAGCCATGGGCAGGGGTAAAGCATCAATGACTTTGGGGATCAAGAAATCAGAAAGGTCTTGTATGGCAAGAAATAGCACTAAAACTGAACCTTGAAAGATGTGTATTCTAAATGGTTAAGATGATAAAGTAGAGTAATCTAGATATGCAGAGTAGTTTGGGCAAAGTCTTAGATAAATGTATTTTTAAAAAATTTAGTGTTTTTGTATATATTACTAATAACATTTAAGATCACCACAGGAAAATAAAGAGAAAATTAAAAAAATAAAGTATATTTTATGCATTGAAAATAGAAGTAAAATATATTTACAGTAAATTTGAACTACCTGATTATATGACTAACAGAACATTAATACACATTTTAGGAAGGTGTTTGAATATTTAAAAAAAAAACAGAAATAAGAAATAAAAACCATTCATCAAAATTTAATTTAAAGGTAAATGCATATTAATATCATCACAAAAGTTCTGTTCTGATGTATCAACATGGAGAGGGAATTTATTTTTTAAGGATATACCAGTGGAGTAAAACCTTCAAAAATTTCTACCCATCTGGATAAATTTCAAGTACAGACCCTGGAAATAGATTATTGTTGATGATTAAATGATATAGCATAAAAGTGCTGGATTTGGAGCAGAGGACCATCCTCTGCTACTTAGTACCTATGTAGCTCTAGGCAAAGTCATTTAATTTCTCTGGCTTCATTTTTCCCAACTAAAAAGCTAGAGTTGGATTAGATAGCTTCTGAGGCCCCCTCACCTCTAAATCCATGAACCTATGAAACCTGCTATTTGAATACCAGCTAATCTAAATATAGAGAGGACCATCAGCAAAAGCTTGACATTAGAAGGCATAGACTTTCAGGCAGACCTTACTTGAATTAGCCAATTTTCTGGTAACAGCATTAGAAATCTCCATTTGTGTTAAAGGCTAGTGATATCTTCTCTTTGGAGCATTTGGCAACTGAATTAGTCTTTGCTGTAACCATCATTAAGACTCAATTGTTTATGTTACTGGAAGCTGTGGGCATACTAAGAATTTAATTTGGCTAGAACAGAAAAACAAGGTTAAAAGAAGAAAAAAAAAAGTAAAGGAGGAAGTAGTCTAGGGATAAATATGCTTCCAGTTATATAGATTTGTTTTTGATAATCACCTGAACAACCGTTATGATGAGCCTGCCACTGGTATTTGTCAATAAAAGCAATGTGAGCACAGAGTATTTACTTTCTCAGATTTCACAAGTTTTACACTTTATAGATGGCACTAGTCACCATCATATATTTATCTCTTTGAGGTGGCAGTATGGGGGAAGAGAAGAGGAAAGGGTGTCCAGGAAAGAACCAGAAAGATCACTATCAACATGTATATTTGAGATATCCTGTATTTTACAATTTAAACTTTACAAACTAAGAAAACTTTCTAATAAACCCTACTTGTATTGGGTCAATCAGTTACATCATTCTGTTCTCCTTTTAGGGTCAACACTTCTATCATTCTTATACCCAGGTTTATAGGTGCCAACAGTGGAGATAACAATCCAGCTTTAGCTAACTAAACCCAAATGAATATAAACATACAATTTTACTCAAAGGAAAGAGTGTTTAATGAGAACTAACAACTACTGAGAGAACTTCTCACTTAATCTTTGCACCTGGTTAAAAACAAGCTTTAAAAATAATGGAAATTACTTTTAAATTAAGGGCAGTTTACATCCATCTCTACCACAAGACTAGAGTTGGAGAAATATTCCTTTGGCCACTGATAAGAAAAAGAGTCCCAGAAATGTACCAAAGTAGTAAGAAAGCTAGCATTAAACTCAATCTCATACTTTTTTTCTTGTTATATCTCATGCTAGAATCCTATACTATATGGATTTTATAGTTCTTTTTCTTCAATATTTTATTGTATATATTTTGGGAGACTGAGTGTCATGGTTAGTGGCATTCCTCTTACCCTATCTCCACCCCAGCACTATCAGTTTTAAATGAGCAAGCCCTCTCCAGAAAATGGTAGAAAGTAATTTCCTCAATTTCATAACATGGCATACTGGCATCAACAAATTGTGACTTGAATCAAATAAAGTAGCCATGAACCATATCCTTGTTTTAAATGCTTAGAAGCTGTCAGGGACCTGGTTATATAGTAGTTCAGTATGATATTGCCAAAGATAGCTTCTTAATACCAGTTGATATTTTTTTGTTGTTGTTCAAAGCAATCCCACAAAATGGAAGAACCAACCAAACACAAATTACCCTCACTTATGTATAGGTCCCTTTTATTTTCACAGTGACCGTGATTGAGTGGTGCAAAAAGAGACAATAGATAAGCAAAATTACACTGTCCTTAGAGGGAAAACATCTACAAACATTAATCTAAATTTTGGCTGGAAATCATTTGATACACGTAACTGGAAAAGGGGCTTGATTCATTAGTATATAAAGAATTAGAGACAACAGATGGACAGTCTGAATACTGTACTGACATACATTTGATAAAATGAAGGAAAAATTTCTACTTTGTTGGATGAATCCTATTGTGAATATTTATAAAAAGACATGGAGAAAGGATTCTGGGAAGATGGCAGAGGACAACAGAAAATTCCAATCTCTCCATATATCCCCCAACAACAAGACAAAACAGCACCTCAGGGTGAATGAAGAGTGGTAAAGACAAACAAGAGTTGAGACAAAACAGAGGTCCTGGGACAATCAGAAGAAAAATCCCCAGACCAAGGTTTTGAGTTCTATGAACAGCAAACACTTACCTAGTTCCACTGAAACAGGAAGAGGCAAAAAACCTCTGGCTAGCAGTTTTGGGAGGTGATTATGATCCCAGCCACAGGAATTTTCACCTCCTGGACAATGTGGAGAGATGGACATCTGAACAGAGGAAGATTGTGGGGACCTCTGCTGATAAAGGATGCCAGTTTTGGTAAGATGCAGCCTTGGACAAGAAGGAACTAGAACATTTCTGTGAGTGCAGAAGCAGTGGGGTGGGGACACTGCTTACTGTGGGCGTCTATAGGAGGGCAGAGTTCTTGGTTTCTGTCCCAGGCCAGAGAGGAGAACTGAAGGAGGATCTGAGGCTAGAGAGACCATCCCCATACCCCAAGACTAGAGGTGATTGCAATAAAAAGTTCCTGGAAATTAAAAAAAAAATGACAGGCAAAGGAGAAAGAACTTAACCATAAAAAGTTACTATGGTGACAGAGAAGATTGGGGTTCATCTGCAGAGGAGGGTATTGAAGAAAAAAAAGTCTCTCCTTTTTTAATTTTTATTTTATTTTTTTAAAATTTTATTATAGTTTGCATCATTCATTTCCATAAGATTTTGAGTTACATATTTTCTCCCTGTCCCTCCCACACCCACTGCCCCAAAACAGCCATCCCAGTGAGTCCCCCCTCCCCCAGTCTATTCTCTCCTATGTCACTTTTTCGTAGGGCAGGATGGATCTCCCAACTGCAGTGCCTGTGTATCTCAAGTTCCAGTTGTATGTAGTCAATAATAATAATAATAATTGCATATAGATAGATAGATACACATTCATAACATTTGATTATGGAACTCCAGATTCCAGATTCTTTCTCCTCCTCCCTCACCACCCATACCCACTGAAAGGACAAGCAATCAAATACAGGCTGAACATGTGAAATTACACAGAACCTCTCCATAG
>CM053580.1:92644916-92660518 GCA_028627135.1 Pseudochirops cupreus
CATGAAGAGACAGACTCAGCTGAAAAACAACTGAACAACAACAAAAAATGATCTGTTCTGTGCTTTGAAACCAGGGAACCAAACAGAATTGTGAATAAATTAAGAGTAAATAGACTTGGGGCGAGTACCCTTGAGGTTTGCCTATGAATAATGAGTATATGTGCACAGAATTTCTAGTCCGTATTTTGGCAAAAGGAGGACTTCTCTGCTTACTTCTGGGTTCTCAACAGTGTTCCCTATAGGTGAAATTGTATATGTTGTTAAGTTGTTACTGCATTTGAAAATACAGGCATATACACATATAGATATCTACATAGATAATCTAAGCCTGCTGTTAGTTCACCCTAAAACTCTTCCGGTAGAAATATATTATTAACTTACTGTATAAAATGGCAGCTCTGATAAATATATAATCTGATTCTTAAATAAATGCAACTCAAAAGATCAAGCTTCAAATGAGAAACCATGCAAGTGGAAATATCATTTTGTTAATTCCTGACTAATCTTGGGAAAGTATATTTTAAATTCCTTTGGTTCCTCATGGGGGTATGTAGCTCCAAAATAAGCATACATAATATACGTGGACTTTATAGTCATTTTGTCTAGACTAGACAACAAATGATTGCAAATGGATATACCAGGAACAAACTTGCTATTATTGCCCATGTATGTACATACATACAGCGGCAACTCATAATGTGCTTTTTTTCTCCAGTTGACTTCTTTGTTGTTAGAGCATAGTACATTGATTCTTTTGCTGTTAAATGAGCAGTCGTATCTGAAAGAAGAATAAGTAAAAATGTTGAAAATGTATATTACTAAACACACTGTTGAAAGGTTATATTGCAGTTTTCTGACTTTTTTATCCAGATCATCCATAATGATATTATATAAGAACCATCTCTAACTGCATTCAATTTCTATGGTCATACTGAAGAATACAACTTCTTGAAGAAGTCCAAAAGTCATGTTGTTGTTTTAAAAATTATTTAAGGGCATCGGTTATTAAAGGGAGTGAGTGGCTATAAAAAAGCAATGTGTTTGTTGTTTTATCTTCTATATAGTGTCATGTTGTTTAGGGATTTCTTTTCAATACACTTACTGATTACAAGACTGTACCTGTGCAATTTTATTTTTCTATTAAAATATTTTCATTACTATCAGAGAGGAGAAATTCATGACTCCTGGATTTTGCTTTTCTAGAAATAAAAGTTTCTCTGATATTAAAATGGCAAACAGTCGTTCATTCAGATGGAATCATTTCTTAGATAAGTTAAATGTCAAGACTGTGCTACTTTATTGTATACTTAAGAGATAAAATTAATCAAAATATTCTGGGGAATATGTGGCCTTGAGCTGATGTAATGTGGATTCTATGGATTGAGTATGAGTGCTCATTGTGTTGTGGTTTGGGCATGTCATCAGTTGATTAAATGGTTTTCCTTATTGTAATCTACTACTGTACCATATGTACCTAGAGAAGGAACAAATCATTTTTAGGACTTGCTAGCAGAGCTACTTATACTGCAGTCCTAAAGGCTATAAAATATGATATCTTTCTTTCCTAACAACTTTTTAATTGCTTGCAAAATGTATTATTTTTCTTTTATTTTTGCACAAATGATACTTATATCCAGTTTTTCTAAGCTATCTATCTGTCCAGTTTATCTAAGCTATATATCTATCTATCTCTCTATCTCTCTCTCTCTCTATCTACTTATCTACCTACCTATAATAGTGATAATATTTTGAAATACCTTTTGTATGTATAGGTCTCATAGTGATTTCTACATTTTATTCAAGGTAAATGTAGGAATTTTATATTCCTCATACTTTCCAGGTATAGAAACCTCTTTTATTAGTCTTTATTTTAAAGGAGTTTACAGATAGTATAACTGAATCCTTTGGTTTTACCTTAAAATCAGAATAACTTATACATGTTTTCAGAATACGTATTTGATAGTGCATTTCTCTGGGACACAATTCCTTTTATCTGGAACTAGGATGGAATTATAATTATTTAACTAGTCAAAGTTACTGGAGATGAGTATGATAAGTGGAAATAAACAGATCTGGTAAATTTAACAATAAATGAGGTGGAAATAATATGAGAGATTTCACAGGCAACAATAAAGTTTGCTTATAAGTAGAATGGTTAGTAGTAATCTAACTTCTCTAAGCCACTTGTCTTCAAAGTCATTCTGCAATATTTGGTGAGGTCAGTATGACACAGTGTAGAGAACCCTGGACTGTAAATCAAAACATCTCAGGTGAAGTCCTTCCTCTGTCACTTATGAGTCAAGGACCCAAGCTAGGCACTTCACGTCTTTGGAATAATAACATCCCACTATCAAGCGAAACAAAGTTGCTATGATATAAAGTATGTGATGGCACTTTGCTAGTTCAAATTTTCAAAGAAAAGCTATCATACTATAAAAAAATCAGCAAACCTCTTTTGACTCCATGTTATGCTAATAAAGCCTTGAAATTATTAGGTACTTTTTTGGAAATAGGTCCCCAAATTCATCATTTGCAGGTTACATTAATTTTTGAGGATGGTGGTCTGCTGAATTATGATAATTATTTGCATGCCTTGAGAGACAAGTGCATGGTGCCTTATGACATTACTGACACTAATTCTTCAAAGCAATTATCAGTCTTTTAGTGCATTCAATGTATCCTCCCCTATTCATTATTCTTCAAGTGAAAGGTCATAAAAGATATCATTACTCACATTTCCAGTGCCAAAGTAACTTGCACCTCCTTTAAAAAAATGGTTTTAATTCAGTCTTCTCAACATATGGTGAGATTTGGGTTTCTGTTGCTGATTTTTTCTCTTTTTTAGAAATTTGTAATAAACTACCCTAATGCATGATATTTTAACCATATTTCCATATGTGTAAAATTACAATGATTTCTTTTTCCTATCCTAGGATAATCAGCTTCTTTAGGGGAAGAGCCCTAAATGAAGAAAGCATATTTGTGTTAAATTATGTGTTAGAACAAATTCACCCCCAATGTGATTTGTCATTTACACCACTGCTCTCTCACGGTCTGATCCTGAAGGAAGTGTGTTGTATTTCCTGTTCTATATCTTTTTTTAAACTGTAAGCTATTGGAATTACAATTGTTTATGTTGTAAATATAATAAATTTCACACATACAATTTTCTTTTTTTTTAAATTAAATTTTATGTTACATTCGTTTCCACAAGACTTTGAGTTACAAATTTTCTCCCCATCTTTCCCCTACCCAACCATCTGAAAACAGCTATCCTGCTGTATACTCCCTCCCCCAATCTGTTCTCTCCTATATCCTCTCCCATCCCCCTCTGATTTTCTGTTAGGACAAGATGGATCTCCATACCCCAGTGCTTGTATATCTTATTTCCCAATTGCATATAAATAATAATAATATTATTAATAATAATCATAATATTTTTTAAATGTTTGATGTTAAAATTTTAAATTACAGATTCTTCTCTTTCCTCCCTCATCAGCCACCCTTACTGGGAAGATAAGCAATTCAATATAAGTTGTACATGTGTAGTAAAGCAAAATATTTCCATAGCAGATAAATTGTAAAAGATTAATTATATTTCCCTCCATTCTATCCTGCCACCCACTTGTTCTCTTCTCTACTTTGTCCCTGTCCTTTACAAAAATGTGTGCTTCTAACTACCCTTCCCCCCAACATGCCCTCCCCTCCATCATCCCCCCTCTCATCCTCTTGCCCCCTACTCTCCTTTAGGGTGAGATACCCAATTTTGAGTGTATGTCATTCCCTCCCTAAACCAAATTCAATGAGAGTAAGGTTGACCCATTCCCTTTTGCCTTCCTGTTCTTCCCCTCCATTGTAAGTTATCCCTTGCCTCTTCTATATGAGATAATTTACCCCATTCTGTCTCTCCCCATTTCCTCTCATTATATTCCTCTTTCACCTCTCAATTTCACCTTTTAAATATTATCCCTTCCTATTCAATTGATCCTGTGCCTTCTGCCTATGTGTATACACCCACTCACATATGTATTCATATTCATATATACCCTCCTATATAGACATATATGCATGCATTTATACATTTATACATTTATATTCCCTTCTACTATCCTCATATTTAGAAAAGTTTCATAAGTTACAATTGTGGTTTTTCCATGTAGGCATGTAAATAGTTCAACTTTGATAAGTTCCCTATGATTTCTTTTCCCTGTTTACCTTCTCAAGCTTCTCTTGCTTCTTGTATTTGAATATCAAATTTTCTATTCAGTTCTGGTTTTCTCATCAAGATTGCTTGAAAGTCCTCCACCTCATTGAATTACCATATTTTCCCCGGAAACATTATACTCATTTTTGCTGGGTAGGTGATTCTTGGTTTTAATCCTAGCTCCTTTGTCCTCTGGAATATCATATTCCAAGCCCTTCAGTCCCTTAATGTGGAAACTGCTAGATCCTGTGTTATACTGATTGTGTTTCCACAATATTCAAATTGTTTCTTTTTGGCTGCTTGTAATATTTTCTCCTTGATCTGAGAACTCTGGAACCTGGCTGTAAAATAAAAGTTTTCTTTTAGGTATCTTTTCAAGATTGGTGAATTCCTCCAATTTCTATTTTGCACACTGGTTCTAAAGTATCAGGGCAATTTTCCTTGAGAATTTCTTGAAGGATGATTTCTAGGTTCTTTTTTTGATCATGGCTTTCAGGTAGTCCAATAATTTTTAAATTGTCTCTGTCAATGACACAGAAAAGTGAAGGCCAATGAATACAGGGGATGGGGGAGGGGTAGCAATTAAGCATATTGGGAAAAAAAACAACATTAGAATGTTGGAAACAAAACCCACATTGCAAGGAATTAAGGAGGAAGTGGATGGTGGTAAGAAAATGAAGGGATGATATGTGGACCATGCTTCCTTCTAGGAATTTAGAAATGAAAGGAAGGGGAGAGAGAGAAAGGGAAAGAGAGAGAGAGAGAGGGAGAGAGAGAGAGACAGAGAGAGAGAGGGAGAGAGAGAGAGACAGAGAGAGAGAGAGAGAGAGAGGGAATTTAAGACAGAATGAAGGACTTTAAAGATAGTGAGGGAAAAGTCAGGGGAAAAAGTTAGTAGAGAGTAAAGGAATTAAAAAATACAATATCAAATATTTAGAAGTGAAAGGAGTCTTAGATGTCTTTGAAACCAAAACTCTCATTTTGGAGATGAGGAAACTGAAGTTCAGAGACATTGTGACTTTCTCAGTGTCACACAGGTATTAAGTAGAAGAGATGTTATTGAAACCAGATGCTTTAAATCTATTGCTCTTTGCACTATCCTATCATTTGTGAAAAAGGGGGAATGGTTGGTGTAGATGAATTATAAGACAGTGGGAGGGAAGATCCAGGTCAGATATTGCCTTTGTTAAAGGAAAGACAGTTTTTTTTTTCTTTCCCAAAAGTAAATGGAAAGCAGAAGAGAATGGATTAAAACATGGTGAAGATTAAAGGAGCAGAGAAGGAAATCACAAGGAGTAATAATGTAGGGTAGACTCTATCAGTAAAGTAAGAAGTAAGATTATCTTTTTATGGAAAGGCATAAAGTTAGGGCCCCAAAATGGAAAAAGGTTTGGAATGATTTTTGGGGAGAGTAATAGTAAGTCAATAGGATTACAGCAATATGTGGCAATATAGACCTAATTGAAGTTGAATAAGAGAAATTCATAATGAACCCAGTCAACATAATTTTGTATAATTTCTTCCAATAATAACTGGTACTTTTGGAGAAGGAGTGGAAAGGGCTGTTGGCAAAGATTATTCAGAGTAAAGGGTTAAGGATGGAGATATAGGAAAAGGTCAAAGGTGTAAGAGATTCATGGTTAGAAAAGATATTATTGGAGTCATTTTATACATACATTCATACATATGCATATACATGCATACATACATATACACAAAGAGATATATAGATATAATCAAAAAATGAAAGCATTAGATATAAAATATGGATTAATTCATACTGAATAGATTATGCCTGCGTAAGATAAATGTTACAAAGAGTAACAATCCTCTAAAGCAAAGCCTACAGAATAAAATGAGTTGCTAGCAAAACACTTTGAAAGGATTGTTGGATCATCTTTACATGAAGCCTTCCATATTTCTCCATATGCTCATTCTCTGCACTCCAACACTTTTTATATATTTGGAGTATATTCTTTGTGTATACTTGAAATAGGTAGCTATATATATTTGTGACATTTGATACAGTGGATAGAGTATTGAATCTGAAGTCTGGTTGACTCATCTTTCTGAGTTCAAATCTGATCTCAAAAAATTTAATAGCTATGTCACCCTGGGCAAGTCACTTAACACTGTTTGCCTCAGCTGGAGAAGGAAATGGCAAACCCTTCTAGTATGTTTGCCAAGAAAACCCACAATGGGGTTGTGAAAAATTAGACATTACTGAACAACTGACAAAGGAAGATTTAAATTAGTGACGCCACTTAATTGGTGCCAGTATAAAACATTCTGATTGCTCTTTGGCTAGTAGCCACATCCTAGGACGCTCTTCTAGTTATATATAATCTGAGAACTCAAAAAGTTGTGAGAAATGAGGAGTTATAGTAAGGTTGAGGGTGGAACATGGATTGGTCAGAGGTTCCTGATGAGGCATTCAGTTCTTTCAGAAAATCCTTTCTAGGTTGATACCAGTTGAAAGCTCTTGATCAGTGGTGTCAAACTCCAATAGAAATGGATTGTTGTGAGGGCACACTTATTTAGAAAGCCACAACTTAACATTGTTTATGCTGTATTATATTTTTATTTTTTCTGCTAAACATCTCTCAACTACATTTTAATCTGGTTCAGATCTCATTCAAGAGTTTCATAGGTATCAACCTACATACCTTTGCTCTAAGTGGTAGGGAACCCCTGACCTCAAGGCCACATATAGCCCTCTAGGGCCTCAAGTGTGTCCCTTTGACTGAATACAAACTTTGCAGGACAAGTCCTTTTAATAAAAGGATCTGTTCTATAAAACTTGGCCTCAGTCAAAAGGCCACACCCAAAGGCCTACAGAGCCACATGTGGTCTCAAAGCCACAGGTTCCCCACTCTTGCTCCAGATAATTCCACTTTAGAGCGGAATCTGCCCTCCTTCTTTGATCAGGTCCTCAGAATTCTTTGTGGTCTACTGTAGGGGTCAATTTATGCCTTCCTAAGACCTCATTTGATGCCCATCCCCAGCACATACACCTCAAAGGACATGAGGAACAGGCTGTTGGGTCCTGTTTCCGACAGGAAGACAGCCCAGAATCAAATACAAGCATCATCTTGGATATAAATTTCTCAGCTTTATCTTCATCTTGATTCAGTCTTCAAGGGCGTAGGAGCTTTCACTGAAGTTGGGAGTCATGATAGTGACTAAACTCCTAGATTCAACATTTCCATTTTGTTTTCATGGGAATTCTAAGACCAAGTTAATTTTTATTTTTATCTAGTTCTCTTCCCCCTTGAAAAATGAGAGATTTTTATTTCTAATTTATTGAAAGACATTCTCTTTTTAACTTCCCATTTCTGGAGACTTACATATCTGATTTATAAGAAGAGAAAAGGTAGCCTGATTGGAAATAAGTGAGAATAAGTGAGCAGACAAGACACAAGGTAAATAAAGTTACAACAGAAGGAGTACTGTCATCTAAAACCAAGAACCATGCACTGAAGGAGGAATAGAGCACAGTAGTAAATGTTCCAGAAAATCAAGTAAAGGGTAACCAAACTCTTACTTCTTATATTGTCTAATTGAAGTACAGTGTCATTTTCTTTGGTTCATCTTGGAATCCTTACCAGTTTGGTATACACACACAGACATATGGAATCAAAAGACTAGGGCTTCGTTAAAAAAAGACAATCCAGAGTCCAATAAAACTGATATACTGTCTTTTTACCACTGTAACCAATGTCACCTTTTACAGATTCTTTTCACAGCAGTAGTTTGTTCTAGCTACGGTGGCATTAATTACCTCTATTCTCATCAAAGAGCAATTGAAAGCCAAAACATTGACTGTCTTAAGCCAAATCATGTTTTTGCGACATTTGAAGTAGACTTTATGCTGATTTTTCTTTTCAGAAGGATGGGTGCTTTGTAGTCTTAATTTTGTTTTTAAAAATAACACTTTCATCCTTGAATCTCAGAGATATATTTGTGTTCTTACTGGAGCATCACCCGAAGGCAAGAAGCTAAAGTAATTTCTCTGAGACTCAGAGTGGAAAAACACTGTCAATTTCAAAATAATAACCATGACACACTGCTTTTCCTTTCTATATTTTCCCCACAGTTCTTATGACAATGAAGGAAGAAGAATATAAGGGCTTAAACGTATTGAACATAGTTTTCCTGTTGCAGTGGCAATAGGAGGCAATGGAATAGGAACTGTCATTCTTTTCTCTGGGGTAAAAAATAAAAAAAGGGAAAAAACCCCAAAAACTTGGCATTGAAAATATATGAAGTTGAACCCTAGGGTACTTATTTTTTTTGTTTTATTAATTTATTTAAGGTCTGATTATTTTTTTTTAACTTTGCATAGGATTAAGAATTGGAATTGACCTTAGGAATCACTTATCTCTATGTATCATATAGGATTAAAATGTGTTCCAAGGAGGTGAACTGATGTTCTCAGGACCACAAAAGTAGTAGTATAATTGTGATTAATCATTCAATCAATAAGCATTTATTAAGGACCTGCTATGTTCCAGACACTTTTCTAGAGAGTAAAGAATACAAAAACAGATAGGAAATTGCTTTCAAGGAGTTTAGCTCTGTCAGGAGAGACTGAATGTACATATATAAGAACTTACTAAATATGTATTTTGGTGGGCTTTTTTCTTTTTTCATAGGGTAGGAGGCACCAACACTTTCATGAGCTGGAAATGGTTCATGTAGAATGTTGCCACTGAGTTAATATTTGAAGGAAATTAAGGATTCTTAGAGGCAGAGATGAGGAGATAGTATATTTCACATATTGGGGACAGCCTATACAAAGGATAGGAGAAAAGGCGCCATGTGTGAGGAATGGCAAGAGGGTCTGATTAACTGGGTCTGAATGCATGAAGGGGAGGGAGGTCTACCAAGGCTGGAAAAGTAAGTTTGAGCCACATTGTAAAGATTTTTATATGTCAAATAGAGGAGATCCAATCATAAATCTTCTGATTACAAATCTAGGGTTCATTTCATTGCATTGCAATTGCTGCCCCTACTGTCTGAACCCATTTTACCTATTTAAAGGGAATGTATCCACATACATTGCTAATAAAGATGGCAAAGTAATTATATATATTTAAGAACAATATCTGCCACTATGTGGACCTGTAAGCTTGATTTGTAACAGTTTATTTCTGCAGTGCTTGGTCCAATAAAACATAGTTGTCCCGGTCATAACTAAGTAATTCATGAGATGGTACTCTAAGACCTGAGCTACTAGATGAGCATGCAACTGAGCATGCATAGACCTGCTTGATCCTTACATTGTTTCACATCCTGCTCCCACCCCCCACCTCTTTCATTGACCTCTTATATAACCTAAGGATGTGAATATTCCCAACAATAATTTATAATGCCATATAGGTCTACTCTACATTAATATAGATTTTTAAACTTTCTCAAATCAGGATTTTGGGGCCACTAGGTGGCACAGTGAATAGAGCAATAGCCCTGGAGTCAGGAGAACCTAAGTTCACATCCATACTCAGACACTTAACACAAAACTAGATGTGTGACCTTGGGCAAGTCACTTAACCCCAATTGCCCTGCATTCCTCCCTCCAGAGAGCAAAAACAAAACAAAAGAAAGAAAATGAGGCTTTGAAAGGTTAAATAATTTGTTC
Organism: Pseudochirops cupreus; assembly: GCA_028627135.1. Taxonomy (NCBI): domain Eukaryota; kingdom Metazoa; phylum Chordata; class Mammalia; order Diprotodontia; family Pseudocheiridae; genus Pseudochirops; species Pseudochirops cupreus. The sequence goes on from CM053580.1 coordinate 92,654,762, forward strand.
AGGCACATGGACTTAGCAAGAGGCTAAACTTGGAATAAACTTCTGATTCTAGGGTTCAGTATTTTTTTCCTATATACAATAGCAATATTATTGAGAGAATCCTAACTAGGATAACTTACAGATACTATTAAGCTTGGAAGGGAGGATCTATTCTAATTAGTAAGAATAATATTTCAAAATAACTAAGAGGTGACAGGGAAAAATTCAGTGTTTAAGTTGTTGTTCTTTTACTATTATGAATTTATTTATTTATTTATCTATTTATTTATTTATTCATTCATTCATTCATTCATTCATTTATTTATTACTTTTCAACATTCATTTCCACAAGATTTTGAGTTACAAATTTTCTCCCCTTCTCTGCCCTACCCCCCAACCCAAGATAGCATGCATACTGAATACTCCTTCCCCCAATCTTCTCTCTCATATCTTCCCCCCCATTCCCCACCTTACTTTCTTATAGGGCAAGATGGATTTCTATACCCCATTGCCTTTATATCTTATTTCCTGAGTGCATGTAAAAACAATTTTTAACATTTGTTTTTAAAACATTGAGTTCCAGATTCTCTCCCTTCTTCCCTCCTTATCCACTCCCACTGGGAAGACAAGCAATTTAATATAGGTTATGCATGTGAAGTTACACAAAACATTTCCATAGTGGTAATGTTGTGAAAGACTACCTATATTTCCCTCTATCCTATCTGTCCCCTCCCCCATTTATTCTATTTTCTCCTTTGACCCTGTCCCTTTTCAAAAGTGTTTGCTTCTAACTAGCCTTTCCCTCAATCTTCCCTCTTTTTAATCATACCACCTCTTATTCCCTCCCCCTCCTACTTTCCTGTAGGGTAAGATGCCCAATTGAGTGTGTATGATATTCCTTCCTTAAGCCAAATCCAATGAGAGTAAGGTTGACTCATTTCCTTTCACCTTCCTGCTCTTTCCCTTCATTGTAACAGCTTTCTCTTGCCTCTTTTATGTGAGATAATTTACAATATTCTATCTCTCCCTTTCTTCTCCCAATATATTCCTCTTTCACCTCAATTTTATATATTAGATATAATCCTTTCCTATTAAATTGATCCTGTGCCCTCCCTCTGTTTATATAAATATGTCCACATATATACAAAAATATATTCACATATACATATATATTCCCTTCAACTATCCACATACTGAGAAAAGTCTTATGTCTTACAAATATTGTTTTTCCATGTAGGAATGCAAATAGTTCAACTTTAATAAGTTCCTTATGATTTCTGTTTCCTATTTGCCTTTTCATGCTTCTCTTGATTCTTGTATCTGCAAGTCAAATTTTCTGTTAGGCTCTGGTCTTTTTACCAAGAATGCTTGAAAGGCCTCTATTTTATTGAATATCCATATTTTCCCCTGAAGTATTATACATAGTTTTACTCGGTAGGTGATTCTTGCTTTTAATCCCAGTTCCTTTGATCTCTGGAATATCATATTCCAAACCTTTCAGTCCCTTAATGTAGAAGCTGCTAGATCTTGTGTTATCCTGATTGTGTTTCAACAATACTCAGTTTTTTTTTCTTTCTGGTAGCTTCTAATATTTTCTCCTTGACACAGGACTTCTGGAATTTGGCTAAAATATTCCTAGGAGTTTTCTTTTTGGGATCTTTTTTGAAGAGATGATCAATGAATTCTTTCAATTTCCATTTTCCCTTCTAGTTCTAGAATATCAGGGCAATTTTCCTTGAGAATTTCTTGAAGCTATGATTTCCAGGCTCTTGATCATGGCTTTCAGGTAGTCCAATGATTTTTACATTATCTTTCCTAGATTTATTTTGTAGGTCAGTGGTTTTTCCAATGAGGTAGTTCACACTGACTTCTATTTTTTCATTTGTTTGGATCCGTTTAATAGTATCTTGATTTTTGAAAAAGTCCTTAGCTTCCATTATCCACAATTTAATTTTGAAGGAATTATTTTCCTCAGTATTTTTCAAAATTCCTTTTCCATCTGATCATTTCTGCTTTTTAAGGCATTCTTCTCCTCATTGGCTTTTTGGGCCTCTTTTGCCATTTGAGTTAGTCTATTTTTTGTTATTTTCTTCAGTATTATTTTTGGATCTCCTTTAGCAGGATTTTGACTTGCTTTTTATGATTTTCTTGCATCATTCCCATTTCTCTGCCCAATTTTTCCTCTATTATTTTTTAAACTTTTGTTTATTTTTAGTTTACATCATTCACTTCCATGAGATTTTGAGTTACAAATTTTCTCCCTGTCTTTCCCCTACTCACCACCTCAAAACAGCAATCCCACAGTATACCCCCTCCCCCAATCTGCTTTCTCCTATATCCTCACCCGTCACCCCTCTGACTTTCCAGTAGGGCAAGATGGATCTCTTAACCTAGTACCTGTATATCTTATTTCTCAGTTGCATGTAAATAATAATAATTACATATAGATACATACATATATACATACACATATATACACACATATATACATGTATATTTTTAACATTTGATTTTAGAACTTTAAATTCTAGATTCTTTCCCTTCCTTCCTCATCACCCAGCCCCACTGGAAAGAGAGGCAATTCAATACAGGCTGTACACGTGTAGTTATGCAGAATATCTCTACTACTCTTACTTGATTTTCAAAATCCTTCTTGATCTCCTCCATGGTCTGTGATCAGTTCATATTTTTCTTGGGGGCTTTTGATTCAGGAGTCTTGACTTTGCTGGCTTCTTCTGGTTCTATGTGTTTATTGTCTTTGTCACCCAAAAAAATTCTGTAGTTTGATTTTGCTTCCTCTGTTTCTTCATCTTGCCAGTCAACTTCTTGACTTTTGAGTTCTTTGCCATAATAGAACTTTGCTTCCATAGTGGAGATTCCTATGTTCCAAATTTCTGAGGATTTGAACAGCTGTTTTCTGAGCTTCTTCTAGGCACCTGCCTCGGAATTATGCCACAGCCCAACATCCTCTGCCATGTTAGCATTCCTCACCCCAAAACCATCACCACTTAGACCCAGATCCAAGCAGGGCAAAGCAAGAGAATCTTGCCTCAGTGCCAACAAAGAGATTCCAGCAATTGCCTGCTGGTCAGTCACTTGGTCCCCCCCCCCCCCACCACGATTTTTGGGCCAGGAGCTCTGGAAGCAGCCATTGTGGCAGCAGCTGCAGATGGCCACCACTTCCACCACCCCAGGGCCAGGTACCAAAACATACTCTTCTCTCACCCAGTTTCAACAGAATTCCCTCACAGACCTTTTACTTCTTTTTTGGGGTTTATGGGTTGAGTAGTCTGGAAATTACCACAGCTTCCCATGATTCACTCTACTGAAGTCTGCTCGAGGCAGTCTGTACCATGAGTCTGTGATGGCATAGCCCATGTGGGACTGTGCTCTAGTGAGTGGGATAGATCCTTCCCTTCAGCCTATCAGGATGCCTTCAGCAGGAGATTTGTTTCTCTCTTTCCCTTTGTAGGGTCTATAGCTCTAAAATTTGTTTAGAGTCATTTTTTACAGGTATTTGAGATAGTTGGAATAGGACCTCAAGTAAGCCCCTGTTTTTACTCCACCACCTTGCCTCTGCACCTCTGCTTAAATTAAAAGAAAAAAAGATTAAAAATTCTAGTGAGAGCCATTTTATGAACCAAAAATTTCCATGCTAGTATTCAACATTTTATATAACTATCTGTATTATTGTAGGATAAGAGTATTTAAAATTAGGAAAAGTCTCAGAGATTACCTAATCCAATCACCTCATACATCTGATGAGGAATTTGAGCCCATGACATACCACAGTATACCTGAACTGAGCTGGAAGGGACATTAGAGGTGATGCAGCCTAGTCTCTGCATTTTCCAGATGATAAAACCAATTTCCGAACTGTGAAGTGAGCTATCCAAGATCATATATTAGTAGTAAGTCACAGAGGAAAGTACTTGGAGCTGACTAAAGTGTATCATTTTACCCATGAAAATTCTCATTACATTAAATAGCAACATCTAGGCAAATAACGACAAATTGTAACTTTAAAAAATTCTAGCTTAATTTCCATAATGACAAAGCCTAAATGAACTGGGATAAAAACCATAGTTAAAGGCTAGATTTGATTTTCAGTGGACAAATTATCCATCTTCCTTTCAAATTTTTGTATTCTCATGTATGTGTTTAATCAGTTAATTAATATGCTAAGTTAAACAGGGTCTTGGTTCTGTTTGTTTGTTTTGGAACTATTAGGAGGCACACCTTTAATTTCATCCGGCAAGTTTAGAGAATGGAATTCTCTCCTTAAGACTGGTACCTTATATCAGTGATAGTGTTTGATAAAGTTTAATGTAAGTGTTAAATTGTAAGTGCATGTGTGAAATAGAATAACTGGAAGGTTTTTCAGTTTCTTCCAAGACTGGACATTTTATTATTTTATTAGAAGCTATTTGAATATCTAGAACATCAGAAACATAAATCAACAGCATCTTTCAGAACTAAATAGCAATCAGAGATTATTCCTTTTTTGTGTTTTTTTTTTTGATTTTCAAGTTACTTTGAAAATGACAACAAAAGACCCACTTATTCTTGGGACAAATAAGTGCAATATGTATTTTCTCTAAAATTATATTTTGAGAATATTTAAAGAACTGCAAGCTTATTAGCACGTAAGAGTTCATCAGTGGTCTGTAGTAACTATTAGAGTATAAGATCCTTAGGTATAGAGATTCTTTTAACTTTGGTTTTTGCATTTACAGAATCTTGTATTACATCTTGAAAATAGCTGGCATATAAGTGTGATGAGACTGGTTCAAGCCCAAGCCTTAGGAGGATGTACAACATAAACATATCATGCCCACAAAGATTTTTTGGTATATACAGACATTCTGTAATTGATTATGGTCCACACACTCATGTGATGAAGAAGTGAACTTTCTGGTCCATGGTCTGCTAATCATGTATCAAAAAGTACAATCTATTGATTGTCTGCTGAACCAGGACTGAAGTGCATTCGCAAAGTCATTATCTCTGCCAAAGTGAACTGTTTTCTCTTCCTACTCTAGCTGCATTTGAGTGAGCGCAACATGGTGTAAGACTCTAAATCGGGAGGGGCTTCTTCCCTTCCTCCATTCATCTGCATATGGGGTTGCTATATGGCTTGTGAATAAAAGACTATGTTCTTTCCTTACTTGTAGTTTCTTTCCTGCTCTTAGGCAAAGGAGTATTAGAATTGTTCAAGACATGGTAATCTTCAAAAAGTTGGAACAATAAGCGATCTGAGGTCCAGGAGGCAATATGCATGTTGGAACTTATTTATACCCAGCTGATCCCCATCTGCCAATCCACTTCACCAGTGTATTGCTTTAGGCAACTGAGATTTCTATGAATATTTCTAAAATATTCTTTCTTTTCCATACTTGTCCATTTATAAAGGCTAATTTGTTTAAATAAGGATTCAGCAAAATATGGCCTTATATGTATATAAATATATATAAAATATATGAAAACCATTCTTAGCTTAGAGGCTCTACAAAAACAATGTGACAAACTTGGCTTAGAGAACATATAATTTGCCAACCCTTGGTTTAAATGACACTCAGGCACTAATCCCTGGAACTTAACATTGAGGAGAAGCCATCAGCATGGGATTTTTAGCTGATAGCTCTAGAGACTCACCCCTAACCTCTCTGGTATTCTCTAGAAAAATGATAGGGAGATGTCACTTTGTTCTTGGGCACTCCATTCATGAGAATGAATGTGTTTTGGTATGAGGATGCTAAGAATTTAATTTTTTTTTAA
>CM053580.1:92661018-92682200 GCA_028627135.1 Pseudochirops cupreus
AGTTTTTGGAGCTCCTTTTGCATATGTTCATTTTTCATTTTTAGGGAGGTATTTTCTCCTGTTAGATTTTGGACCTCCTGTCTTAATTCTCCAATTTTACTTTTTAAAGCTTTGTTTTCTTCTATGAATTTTTTTTCCAATTTTGACACTGTAGATTTAAATTTATTTTCTATCTCTCTAATTTCATTTTTAAAATCCCTCTTGAGATTCTCCAAGAATGCTTTTTGGGCTTGGGACCAATTTACATTTCCTTCTGTGGTCTCCAGTGTGTGTGTAGAGTCCATGTTGCCTTCTGAGTTTCGTGGTTCTTGCTCACTATAGAATGATTTGATGGTTCTAGCCTTTGCAGTTTCCTTCTTCCCCACTGTGGTTGTCTATATCCTGCATTTTTAGAGTGGATATCTGCTTCTGGGGTGCAGGAGTAATGAGCTTCTCAGGCTGGGAAGTATGGGTTTTGTTGTTAACTTTGTGAGTTGTGGCCTCTGAGTGTGTGGGCTGAGGCCAGGGCCAGGACTCTCAACGTTTCCAAGTTACCTGAGGCTCACAGAGTAACTTATGGGGGTGAGATGGTCTGGCTCCTTCAGGTTTCCACGTCTTTCTCTGGGCTGCTTCTCAGGCAGGCTCACTGTAGTAGAAGGGGTAGGGCTGTAGTTTGGTGATTGGCCAAGTGGTTCTAAAGCACACCTGGTCTTTTGTTGTTAGGGCTTGCTGGCTCCACCCACCTGGGTTTAGGCTCCTTACAATATCCCTTTCCCCTTCCTCAGTGATTTCCAAGCCTGGGGCTGTTTATACTTATGCAAGAATGTACTCTAAATGGGGCTTTTACCATCTGATTTTTCTGTATCAGGGAGGGGGATGGGAGCACCTAGATTTTTTTCTTCCATCCTGACTTCTGGAAGTCTGGGTATAGAGTTTCAAACATACAGGTGGTGGGCTGTTAGCCCCAGGAAAAAATGCTGACCCTGCTATGCGCCCTGCGCTCCCTCCTACCCAGTTCCGTCGGTCCTCACCTCGGCTGTGAGTGGGCTGCAGAAGCCTCTGGCTGGGTGAGTTTGCTGGCTGGGGCTTCTCAGTCTGCTGCGCTCTGCTCTCAGGTCCGTGCTGGTGCCACTCCTGTGTGCTCCGCATTCTTCCTGCCCCGACCTGAGTAGGCACTTTTCTGGGGTGGGAATCTGTCACTCTCCATCTCCCAATGGGTTCTGTAGCTCTTGAATCCACTCAAATTTACTTTTTAGCTTTTAACGACGAAATTCTTGGGGAGCTTGGAGAAGCTACTGTTTATGTCCCACCATCTTAGCTCCGCCTCTCCCCTGACTGTGTGGTCTTTGGACAGGTGACTACATCTCTCCAGATGTGCATTGCTTCATTAATAACATGATAGAATCTGCTAAGATATTTCATAAAGGACTTTTCAGATTTAACACTTCATAATGTAAATAATTTTTTTTTTCCTTCTGGCATAGTTGCTGGCTGATTGTCACAGTAGGTGAGGAAACCTTTGGGCGGGGGAAATCACATTTATAAAGCACCTTAAGCTTTTCAAATACTTTTCCTCACAACAAACTAGTTGAGGGAGTTGTACAATAATATTTGTCCCATTTTATGGATAAAAGAAAAAAAGTATTGAAGCTAAGTAACCTGTCCATAATTACATATCTTTTAAGTATCTGAAAGATCCTTTGCACCAGCAAAATGGCTTACAAAACAAAAAAGAAAATAGTTTTTAAAGTGTCTTTCTACAAATATATAAACATAATAGTATAAAAAATAAAATTGAAGTCTATAAAAGGAAAGCTCTACATCAATAATAAAACGTAGGTAACAAAATCAAAGATAAGAAATTTGGAAGAACATATGAGAGTTCAAAGAGAGAACAAAAACATTAGTAAAAGAACAGATGGAGAGACAATCTAAATATGAAAGGTTTCTAAAGAAGCATGATAAAACAAAAGTTAGTCAAGAAGAGTTTATTGAGCAGCTAATATGTGTCAAGTACTGTGTTAAAAGGTCAAAATATCATGTCAGCCAACATAAATACATATCAAAAAGACCACAGGATGCACATAAAATAAAAGCTAACTCCCTAAGTAACAGAGCGGTCAACCTTCCGAACTTCTATATTTAACAACTCATATTTTGTAACTCCTGGGGACACCTTTTACATACCAAGAAAAAATAACTTGAATCATTGAGCTGTTGACCTCATTTTCAATAAATAAAAGGGGAAAAAAGAGAACATAATAGCAATTGGTTTGCACCCATACAAAAAGGTTCACGTCCTGCAAACTTGAGCTTCATAATCAGTATCAAAATATGCACTTACTACAAAAGAGAGGGTTTGGAATCACTTTTCTTTAATATGTCAGAGACGGCATAAGCATGCATTAAACAAAAGAAAAGTGATGAATAAATCTTGAGTGGCACTGGGTTCCAGAACTAGTTTAGAATGAACACTGAGGGATGATAGTGCTCATTTTAACTTGTCTGAGTGTCATTAAAAGAGACAGAAATCAAGCTTACATTATATGAAAAGAGACTCAACAGCAGTTTTCATCAATGAAAAAATCCTGTGCCTCTCACTGACCCATACAGTGAGGCCTGTTCCAGGTGCCACTAACAGTGTATTGCACAAAGAGAAGTTGTATAACACACACACACACACACACACACACACACACACACACACACACACACACATATGGACACACATGGTGATGCAAAGGATTATCTGATAGTTTCAATTCAGATATGTGGGGTCTAAACTAACAGTGGGAATTAAGAGAAATTGCATATGCTCCATAAAAAAGATAAAAACACAATGTTTTGCATTCATTAATCCTCTTCACTGAACTTACATGTATATATAGAGAAAATAATGTGCATATACTAACATAACACACACATATGCAATAACAGATAAATATAAACACATGCAGACATATACACACATGAATTTCAATGAGACATTATTATGGATTAAGAAATGAAAAATACTGGAAATTCAGAAGAGCATTTAAAGATTTTTTATGAGCTGATGCAGGGTAAAATACACAGAAGAAAAGGAAAACATACAATAAGAAGAACAAAGGAGGTCAAACTGAACGGTTGAAAACTAAATAAAGATTCAGAAATTGGATTATGAAACATATATTATCCTCACAACCCTGAGAGGTTTCAACACTGAGAGGAACAGAACTAGTAAGGCTGAATATTGTCTACATTGTCAGATATGATTACTGTATTAGATGCTTTTGCTTAATGGTTGTGTTTTGTCAGAAGAGTTGGCTGATAAAAAGTCATCCATAAAATGTATTAGAACATGGTAATATACCTGAATGCAATCTATGTTTCAATCTCAGAAGCAAGGCTACTGCTAGAATAAATATGGTCTCACTCTATAACAACCAACTTTCCCTCATGTAACAAAGGAATATTTTGAAGATATTCTTAAATGGATCTTATTAAATATTCTTAAATAAATCCATCACTATTTTTTTAACTTTAGAAGGTACAATGGCAAGTAAATATAGCTTAAATGTTTTGAAAATGTCATTATTACATTTATTTTCTGATCTGTGAAAAAGTATCATATTATGTCATTGGGGATACAAAGCTAAGAAAAATCATATTGTACTTGGTAGCGTTATCATTAAATTTAGAGGGACCTAACAAACAAAAATAATATACTAGGGTACTTTCATATTAACATTAATACACATCTACAGTATACATTACTTAGAAGAGTAATGTTCCTTCAAAACAAATGTAGGTCCATTAGAAACACTAGCTGCTCATCTTGTTGATTAAATAAGTACCCCCAGCTTTCAGCAAATCTGTTACCATCACTTTCGTTTGCAATAGAAATTCAAGTTGGCTAGTGAAAAGTTTTTTTTAAACTATAGACTCATGAATCCTAATGGAAAACAATGAACTAGGATATACATTTTAGTAAACATAACATTAAGCAACAATTTTAACAGTTGTTTTTCATTCAATATTCATGACTCCTTTTACTGCGTAGACACTTTAATGCATTTTTCCATTTCTAGTGGCAATATTAATTTCAAACATAAGCCCAGCATTTGCCAAAACATCATTACTGATCAATTTTTTGGAGATCCATTGATTCTTTCTACATTAGATTTTGTTCAGAGTTTGAAACCAATAGTATAATTATCAAAGCTAATCAAGCCATTATTTTTTTAATTAACATTTGCCTTTCCCTGTGCTTTAGATTGATACTGTTATTGTGAGCTCCAGAGCAAATAAAAATAAACAGAAACTGAAATGTAGTGAAAAGGTACAGTAACCAGAGCTCTAAGTAAGGTCTCATTTGCAATAATGACACCCAACACCCCCCTCCCTCACACACACACCATTCAAATACATATGTCTTAAGGGAGAAGATAAAATGTTTATTTGAAGAGGTTAAGTTTCAACTCAGTTACTTTGGATCTAAACTGACAGCAGTAATATTTAAGGAAAATCATGTGTGCTCCATAGAAAAGATAAAAATAATCACTGCATTGCATTCATTTATCCTTTTCACTGAATGTCAAGCTTCAATTACAGCCTCAGTGGATAACACCTAAAATTAGCCTGAGGACAATTCTAGTTCAATGTTTTGTTATTATTAATAATTAAGAATTACTGAAGGTTTATGATCCACCTAGATACTATAACAAACATTCAATCAGACATGACATCCTTTGAGTTAAACATGGAACTTATAAAATAGGTGAGTCATAAATCAGATAGGTTTTAAAAAAGGGAAGGCAATATGGCATAGTGAATGGAATGTTACATTTGCAGTCAGTAATAAATAGGTTAAATCACACCTCTGACATTTGCTAGCTGCTTGAAGAACATTTGGGTATTTGAAAGGTCAGATATTTATTTATCTGCAAAATTCATTTATTCACATACCTTATTACACTTCCATCCATACAAATTAACTGTTTCTTTACTTCTATTAACAGTCAATTGCTATTTCTATCTTTCTAGAATAGACTTTGAAAAAGGTCAAAAGACATATGCTTTTTTGTGTGGAGGGGCAATTGGGGTTAAGTGACTTGCCCAAGGTCACACAGCTAGTAAGTGTTAAGTGGAAAGATTTGAATTCAGGTCCTCCTGACTCCAAGACTGGTGCTCTATTCACTGCACCACCTAGCCACCCCATAGACATAGCTTTTAACTCCAGGTCCTTTAATTCTTAGTGTTCTATTGTTTCCTCCCTAAATGTTCTCCATAACTCACCTAGTCTCATATGTCTATTTTGTTCTTTGGCAGACCCAGTCAAATAAAAGCTAAAGGAAGAGATGTGTGTAGGTAGAGATAGAAAGTTAAAGATGAGAATGATCAATTTTCACTTGCTTTGGAAGGTGATAAAGAATCTATTGAACAAATTTAAGAGAATTATGAGCAGAGCACTGAATAAGATAGGTAAATGAAATGTAGACAGATAAATAGACAGATGGATGGATGGATGGATGGATGGATGGATGGATGGATAGATAGACAGATAGATAGATAGATAGATAGATAGATAGATAGATAGATAGATAGATAATCTGAGATAGAGAGATCAAAAAGCACTAGTTGATGGATTTAAAACACGCGTGCATTAAGGAGAATGTTGGACATGATACTGAAAGAAAGCTAAATATAAACATTTACTTGAAATAATCAAAATAAAAAATGATAGAAATTTAAATTATGGTTTTATCTTTGAAGTCAAAAAGTAGGACAGAAACAGGAGAATTTTGCCAAATTACACTGCAGCTCATCTGAAACTGCTTAGATATGGCATGAAAAGATGAATAAATGATAACCTCAGTAGTAAATAACTCGCTATATAAAAGTGGCCATAGAACTATTTTGAAAAATGACAAAAAAGTTAAAAACCCAGAAGCAGCTTTCATAGAATCTGAATTGTGGAATTCCAGAATTGGAAGGGATTTTCAGAGATTACCTAATCCATTGTGCTTCTTCCTAATAAGACTATTTAAAGACTCCCAAAAAGATAGTTTCCATCCCTCTCTTCCCTAACTTTGTAAGCACAAACATTATAAAGAAGAAAATAAACATACCTAAAGAGACTCAATAATTAAACCCAGCTACCTGTAAGAATAGCAAATAGAAGCCCAAACTTTTGTAAGGGGACCAGGGTCAAAGTAGAGAATAGAACAAGTCGGGGGGGGGTAATAGGATGGAGGAAAATATAGTTGGTCTTTCACAATATATCCACTATGGAAATGTTTTGCATAACTACACATGTACAACCTATATTGAATTGCTTATCTTCCCAGTAAGGGTGGGAGACAAGGTAGGAAGAGAAAGAATCTGGAATTTAAAATTTTAAAACCAAATGTTTTAAAAAAATTATTATAATTATTTACATGCAACTAGGAAATAAGATATATAGGCACTGGTGTATGGAGATCCATCTTGTCCTACAAGAAACTCAGATGGAGGATGGGGAAGGATATAGGAGAGAGCAAATTGGGGGAGGGGGTATTCAGTGGGATCGCTATTTTGGGGTGGTGTCTAGGGGAAAGATGGGGGAAAATTTGTAACTCATAATCTTGTGGAAATGAATGATGTAAACTAAAAATAAACACAAAAGTTAATTTAAGGGGAAAAAAACACATATAGCCCTTGCAAGACATTTTTGTCATCTGCCCCTGACAACATAGGAAAGATGCAGGGGTCGGCAACCTGTGACCCTCTAGGTCTTTGGTTATAGCCTTTGATTGAATCCAAAGTACACAATTCTTTGTTCTGTGGAGTGTGGATTCAGTAAAGCGCTGCACTTGAGGAACTAGAAGGCTACATTTGGCCCTAAAGAAGCAGGTTCCACACCCCTAAAATAATTAGAAAAGAAATATTGTGTGTACACACACACACACACACACACACACACACATATATATATATTTGTGTATGTATATGCACGTGTATACATATACACACATGCATATGTGTGTATATGTATATGTGTGTATACATGTGCATGTGTATATGTGTCCAACATATGCATATGTGTGCTGCATGTATACATGTATGTATGCGTGTGTGTACGTGTGTGTGTGTGTACCCATTACATCTTTATAAAGTTTTACAATGGCTTTTGGCCCCAAATGGTAGCTCCTCTTTGTGTTTCATAATTTATATTCTTATAACAAAAAGAGGGCCTTACAAATGCTGTGTTAATAAAACATGAAAATGTTATTTGAAAGACATGTTGATTCCTCAATAAACTTTTGAGTTGGTGCTTAAAATGTAGCCTCAGGGAAACATAGAGATTTGGAAAAAACAGAAAAATCTCATCTGAAACCTGATCTTATACATAGTTTTGGCAGTAACTTAAGAGTCCTGTCTCCCATTATAGCCATACCCAGACCTGCATTACCTCCATACTCAGAAGACCTCTCTCATTACCACATTCTAAGTTACTCTACTCCCCAAAAGTTCAGCTAATAGTACCAGCACTGAATCTGTTATTAACAAGAGCATATTTTTAGACTATATCACTGTTAGAACTCTTAAAATTTAAGACTTTAGACTCATTATTGTGGGGCAATAAATACCTAAATGGAGAAATGTACATTTTCATCATTAAAGAAAATTTTCCTTAGAGATGATATTCTAGTCAAAGCATGAAATTTCATTTATCATTTAGATTTTTAAATATGGTACTCAGATCAAATCCTGACCCATCATTAGTTTTACTTATTGGTTATTATGATTGAAGGTACAATGTGTCATTTGGGAATGAAAACCTAAAAGATACAATAGAATGACAATCAAATTTTGAAATTAGTTGGCATATGAGGAGCAAGTGAGCACACATAGTAGCTGAGAAAATAAAGGAAAAATTGGATTTGCAAGAATTTAATCAGATCTGGAATAACTTCTTCATTGCTACTGATACATCCTCATTATTTAAAATGCTATAAAGAAATGAAATATAGTGATATTTTAGCAGCAGAACTGAAAAGTGAAGTTGAAAATAATAAATTGATAAAGATCCTTGATAATAATATGCAGATAACAGAAAAAGGGCAACATGATTTGAAACAGACATTTAGGTTATTAGGTGAGAATGAATTAAGTTTAGAAAATATTAAATGTATTATAGGCAAATATAAGATATAGCAAACACACAACAAATGACTGATAGTTGTGAGAGTTATGGCTTAACCCCAAGGATCACACAAAGTTTTTTTTTTTAAAAGGCATTGGCTAATGTGATGGAGAAATATACACTAGAATATCACTAATAGAAGGGACAGTTCTACTGACTTAATGGGGTCTGCATCTTACAAATTACCCACAATAAAGCAGAAGATGTAATCTTGGTTAATATATCTCTCACAAACTCATCAAAAGAAATCTAACAGTTTATTAGTTAGAGTCCAGGAAGGAGACAGCAGTTGAAAGAAAGAAAGAAAAGGAGGGAGGGAGGGAGGGAGAGAGAGAGAGAGAGAGAGAGGAAAGAAAGAAGGAAGGAAGGAAGGAAGGAAGGAAGGAAGGAAGGAAAGAAGGAAAGAAGGAAGGAAGGAAGGAAGGAAGGAAGGAAGGAAGGAAGGAAGGAAAGAAGGAAGGAAGGAAGGGAGGGAGGGAGGGAGGGAGGGAGGGAGGGAAGAGAGGAGGGAGAGAGGGAGGGAGAATTCATAGAAGATCTTTGAAGAGATTTTTAAAATCAAATGACAGAGATGGAGAAAAAACTAAAATAAATAAATAAAAATAATCCAAGGAAAACAAGATTATGAAAGGAAGTCAACTAATTAGAAAGGGGGGTTCAGAATCTTAAGAAGGAAAATGACACCTTTAAAATTAGAATTGAGCAAGGTGAAGGCAGAAAAATTATAAGAGGTCAAGAAATAATTAAACAAAATATGAATAATGAAAAAATAGAAGCAAAAGTGAAAGACCTTATAAGAAAAAAAAGACAACACATTTGGAGAATAGATAAAGAAGAGAAAATATAAAAATAGTCAGACTAAGTGAAAGTTATATTAAAAAAAAGAATCTTGATTCAAGAATAAAATAAATAATTAAAGAAAGTTGTCCTGAAGCATTTGAACAAGGGCAGAAAGTAGAAATAGAAAAAATCCATTACTCACCACTTAAAAAAATATCATATGAGGAAAACTCCTAGGAATATCATAATCTGATTCTGAAACCTCCAATTCAAGAACAAAATATTAAAAGCATCAAGATTGAAAAAGTTTAAATATAATGGTGTCACAATTAGAATCACACAGGACCTAACAGTTGAGACATTAAAGGACCACAGGTCTTGGAACACTATATATCAAAGAGCAAAAGAACTGGGGTTCTAGCCAAAAATATCATATCCTGCAGAGTTTAGTATTATCCTGAATGAAAAAAAAAATGTACATCTGATCAACTGCCAGACTTTCAAGACTTTGCTTTAAAAAAAAAATTAACTTAATAGAAGATTTGACACACAAGAACCAAGAGAAATGTAAGGTATGTACGAAAGACTGTTTATAAGGGATTCATAAGGACAGATTGTTTACTTTTTATATACATAAAATGTAAAACATATTTCTAAGATTCCCATTAATAACTGGGAAGCTCATAAGAAAGACTGGGGTAAACCTGAGTATGATATAAATTTAAAAATTTAAACTGTTTGAATAGCTAAAAAGAGTCATTATTGTATAAAAATGAAGTGCAAGAGGTAGAATAAACACAGAGGAACTATATGGGGGAAGAGGGCTGGTAGTTTTGGTAATCTTTGACCAGTAATGTGTTTAAGAGGGAACAATACATATATGTTTAGAAGAGTATTTTAGTCTTCTAAATTAAGAAGAAATAAAATGGTAGGGTCATGAGGAGGGATGAGAGGAAAAGGAAGGAATCTTTACAGCGTAGAATCAGGGAAAAGGTTAAATGGGAATATAGAAGGGTGTTTAGATTTATGGAAATGGCAGGATAATGGAGGGATCCTTTGAGGAGGGCAGGCAAGTAATAGGAGGGTAAGGTAGTGGGTAGAAGTAAAGCAGAAGAGGCAGGAGAGAAAGGAAAACGTAACATGCACAAATATAAAAACAAAGACCAGGAGTAGAGTATGTTTTGTAAAGTATAAGTCTATATATATGTATATGTGAATATATACACATATCTATAGGTATAGAGAAACATATCCAAACTGAATGCATTGTAGCCTTTGAGGTGGGGAAGGGGGAAAAAAGAACAAAGTAAAAAAGTTCACAACTGAGAACAAAAGAAAATTTACAAGGAAACAAAGAAAAGATGGACAGTTCTCAACACAACATGTGTTATAGGTCTTCTTGAAATGAAAATTTGTTACATATTTTGCATCCTCTCATGTTCTGCTCTTCACATGATGTGCTTTATTTTTCCTTTCTTATTTTATTTAAGTTCCAGTATTAAATTTATGGAACATTTCTGTTTGTTTTCTGTTTTCTGCATTTGTGGTCTGGTCTTTGAATCTAAAATTAAAAAAAAAAGAAACAAAAAAAATCACAAAAAAGAACTTAGATATCACATTTCAAGAAATTATCAAGGAAATATTTCCATATTACGTAGGTACATAGGGTAAAATAGGAATTGAAAGAATTTGTTAATCACCACCTGAGATTCCTAAATGAAAATTCCCACAAATATTATAGCCAAATTCCAGAAATCCTAGGTGAAAGAGAAAAGAGTTCAAGCAGCCAGGAAGAAAAAATTCAAATATAGTGGAGCCACAGTCAGGATCACACAAGATTTAGCAGCTTGCACCTTAAAGGAGCAGAACATTTAGAATATGACATTTCAGAAGGAAAAGGAATTAGAGTTGCAACCAAGAATAAACCTACCCAGCAAAATTGAGTATAATTCTTTGGGGGAGGGGGGGGAGGATTATTTAATGGAATAGAGGACTTTCAAGCATTTCTGGTGAAAAGAGTAGAGCTCAATAGAAAAATTTACATTGAAACACAAGACACGGGAGAAGCATAGAAAGGCAAACATGAAAGAGTAATAATAAGGAACTCAATAAAACTAAATTATTAACATTCCTATATGGGGAAATTGATACATGAAACTCCTAATAACCTCACCATTATCAGGGCAGTTAAAAAAGAATTTTCATAGACAGAGGGGATGGGTGTAAGTCAATTATGTTGGAATGATTTCTTCCCCCCAAAAAATGAAGGAGTGAGAAAGAAGGATGCACAGGCAGAAGGGGGAAGGAAGAGGCAGTATGGAGAAATTTTCTTATATAAAAGGGGCACACAAGGAAGAGCTTTTACAATGATGGGGGAAATCTATTATGCCTCAATTGAACTAAAAAAAAAAAGACAGGAGTAGCAATCATGATCTCAGACAAAGCAAAAGCAAAATAGACCTAATAAAAAGAGATCTGCAGGGAAACATCATTTTAATAAAATGTACTATATGAAGTATTATAAAAGAAAAATTACATCAATTTTCTCTAATGAAGGCCTCATTTCTCACATATATCGTGAGTATAGAACTGAGTAAAGTTAGAGCCATTCCCCAATTGACAAATAGACAAAGCCTATAAAACAGTTTTCAGAAAAAGCTATCAAAGCTATCTCTAATCATGTAAAAATGGTCTAAATCATTATTGCCTGGAGATTCACAAATTAAAATAATTCTGAGGTAACACCTTATATCTATCAGAAATGACAAATGCTGGAGAGGATGAGGGAACAATAAGTACATTAATGAACTGCTGATGGAGTAGTAAACTGGTTGAAACATTCTGAAGAACAATTTGGAACTAAGAACAAACAGCAATAAAACTGCATGCCTTTAACCAACAATAATACCACTATGTCTGTATCCCAAGGAGATCAAAAGAAAAAGGAAAAAACCTATCTGTATAAAGAATATTTATACCAACTCTTTTTCGTGGTGGCTAAGAATTAGAAATTGAGGGAATGCTCATCAATTGGGAAATGGCCAAACAACTTGTGGCATATGATTGTGATGGAGTACTATTGTGGTATAAGAAATGACAAGTGAAGTATTTTCAGAAAAAAAAAAAGACAAGATTTGTATGAAGTGATGGAAAATGAGGTGAGATCTGGGAGATCACTGAACACAGTAATGGAAATTTTGTAACGATGATCAACTGTAAGATATTTGGCTACTCTGATCAATAAAATGATTCAAGGCAACTCTAAAAGATTTAGAATGAATATTATCCATCCCCAGAGAGTGAACTCATGAATGCTAATCGTTAATTGAAATAAAATTTTCTCACTTTCTTTTCTTGTCTTATTTTTTTGGATATATAAATAATATGGAAATGTTTTGCATGATTTTACCTGTCTACCTGGCATATTGCATGCCTCCTCAGTGAACGGAGAAGATTGTGGGAGGTAGAGGGAGAGAATCTAGAACTCAAAATTTCAAAAGAAAAGAACATTAAAAAGAAATAAAGAAAAATAAATCTGAATTTAGAAAATAATTAAAACTAAAGAGATTATAGAAAGAGGAAAACATGAAATATTTGTAACATTTCTTTTTATAGTGGTAAAGAAATAGCAACAAAGTGATATCCATCAATTGGGGAATGGCTAAACAAATTACAGTATTTGAATGTGAGGGAAGAGTGCTGCTCTGCAAGAAATGAACAGAGGCAGTTTTGGGGTGGGGGGGGGCGGGAATGAAAAGACTAGTATGAATGGATGCAGAGTGAACCAGGAGAACAAAGTATAACAAAATTGAAAAAAAAAATGAATGATTTTGGAAGACTTCAGAACTCTAACCAATGCAATGTTTTACCATTATTTCAGAGGACTGATGATGAAGAACACTATGTCCCTCCTTCTGACGGAGAGAGAGTTGATGTACCAAGAATACGTATACTGAGAAAACATTTTTTGGACATAGCTAATATGAGGGTGTTTTTTTAATTTTGCCTGATTTTTCACAATGGTTTTGTTTTCCTTCCCATTTGCCTGTACTATCTTGAGTGTGCTTATTAGAATAGGAGACCCTTTTCATGCACATCTTTGGAAAGCTGGAACTAACCATATTTGAAGATTTTCTCATAATAAACTCTGGTTGTGATTAATAAAACAAATATGAACATTGACCTTCTGTGTTATCCCAGAATCAAGACCTAATATATGTGAACCTGGAGCTGGGAAGAGAGAGAACTGTGTCTAAGCCATGGCTTATATATCATATACTTCATCAATTGGTTCTATATCCATTCATTGACAAAGATTAAAACTCTACAGAATCACAGAATTTCAGAGTTAAAATGGTATAGTTTCCATGTCTTCATCATGACGTAGCTTTGCATCCTGGCCTGGCTGTTCCTCTTCATACAGAGACCCAATCCTCTTCTTTTTTTTAAGAACCATATTGATAAGGAATTTACCTTCCTTCTGTAAAAGATTTGATTTCTGAATTTGTGAATTTGGAATTTCTAAGTAGGTAATATCTATTGCCTTTAATGTTCTAGGAATATGCATTCTCTGCTTAAGAAGTCTAGATTCTGAAATCAGGCTGCCTGGGAAAACAAATTTCTCTATGGAGGTCACTAGATTCCTGGACTTTTTGATCTTGTGGTAACTCACAGGGCAATATTTAAGGTGGATCTCCCTCTCAGGAAAGAAGACTAGGTTTTAAGATCACACAACTAAGGAAATCAAATTTTTTTCTTCCTCTGAAAAGGAAGTCAGGGTTCAAGATGCCTATTTACCAAATATTTATTCAGACCAAAGGTCAAGAATATGTCTGCTTGGGTTATAAGACAATTCCAAAAGACTGATGATGGAGAGAGATATCTACATTCAAAGAAAGAGCTATAAATAACAGACTTTGAATGCAGATTGAAGCAAAGTACCTGCTCTCATTCTTTTTCTTATTTGGTTCTATTTCGTCTTTCCCATTGTTCATTCCATCTGTTACAATCCTTCTTTATAACCTGACTAATGTCTAATGTGAAAGTATTTGCAGATCCTATACTTGATTGCATGGTGCCATGGGGGGAGGGGAGAAGAGGAGAGGGAGGGAGAGAAAATTTGAAACTCAAGGGATTGTGGAACTAAATCCTGTAAACTAAAAGTAAACAAAAAAAACCTAATAAAGACAAAAAAAATTAACAAAGAAACAAAAAAGGATATATCTGCTTTTGCCACATGCTCCTACAAGAACTCTTGAGCTCTTAATAGGCACCATTGCCCCAGCAGTTGATATCTCTTAGACTGACTGAGTACATTTTCACTAATTTTCCTTCTGGGCTATGAGGGTGACAGAATTAAGGGTCAGCATATGTAACTTCCTTATTGAGGCACATAGGTGGCACAGTGGATAGCGTGATGGTCATGGAGCCAAAAAGACATGGATTGAAATCCTACCTCAAACACGTTAGCTTTGTGTTCCTGGGAAAGTCTCTTAACTTCTGTCTGACTCAGTTCCCTCAACTATAAAAAGTGATAAATACAACACCTACTTTACAGGATTGTTGTGAGGGTAAAATGAAATAATTCTTGTGAAATCTTTATCACAGTACCTAGATGTAATGGGAATAAGAATTTAAAAACTCTCCCCTGACCCTTAATAGACCTAGGGGGAAGTTTGAAGACCTCCCTGTAAAGCCAAGCACAAGTAGCTTTCCAGAGGACTACTGCTGTGAACAGCTTTCAAGGTTCTGATTACACAAACTCTCTATTTATTCAGTAACAAATCAAAGCAAAACATTCACAGAAAACAAAGTACAGCATTCAGATTGTTATAATTTCACAACTTATCACTAAAATGGCCACATAGCTTTCACCAAATAGTTTTAAGCAAAAGATAACATTCATTTAGTTAAGTCCTTCATTTAGTAAACCCTTAATTCTATCACCCTAAATGAGGCAAGCCTCCTTAATTGACACAAAGTACAAAGGTCAAAGTCCTCCACCCACAGTGTGCAATCAAATTACAATATAATCAGTCACTACACAGTACCCTTTTAAGGGATAGTGGAAAGTACAAAGGCCATCCACTCCTAGGTCACAACTAAGTTATAATCTCATCTGTCAGTATTAAATACCCAAGGAGAGGTCTTTTCATCTTGACTCAAGGCAGGCTTTCAGCTTCCACGGTTCCTCTTCCATGATCCTAGCTCCTGCCCAAATCTAACCAACTGCCACCTGAGTTCAAAGGCAGACAGCTCCCAGTTCCTTGTGCAGCTGTCCCTGCAGTTCCTGTTCATATTGAAGCTCACAGTGTCTCATCCACCTCACAGTTTCTGTTCCTGGGAAGACAAGGCTTAACAAAGCCACAATAACATTCATACACATTTCTGGCACCCTTATCAAAATCACTTTCTGCCTGTGAAATCAACATAGACCCAAAACAGACATATAAAGTACCAACACCACAGCCATGCTTTCTCTGGCAGCTCTGGCTGGCCCTCGGAAGTCTTCTGGCATCTCTAGCTCATTCTCAGAAGCTCTCAGCAGAAGTTTTGGCCAGCTCTCAGAAAAAGCTTCACCACTATAAACTCCATTGTTAAAATCAGAATACCTTTTTTCCAGCTTGGGCCTCTCCTCCTCAGCCTCCACATGGCTTGCTCCAAGAACTTCTGACCCTCCAACTTGTGCTCTTCCTTATATATCGTATTAGCTTCTCCCTGTTGAGGCCTTTCCTGTTATATCAACAAGTCCATCCCACTATGGGATTCACAAGTTCTGGGTCTTAATACTTAACTTGAAACTAATTGCTAAGTACCTGTTAGCTTGCCAATATAAGAGGATCTTCAAATTCCATTACTATTACACTCCCCTGCTTTGAAAGTAAACTCTTCTCCCTAATAGGCTTAATGTAATTACATGAAGCCTGTGATGGAGGGAATTTGCTGAAGGGTATAGCAGAGCCCACAGGAAGCTTCCCTGCTGTGAAGATAAAGTCTGTCCTCTAATAGGCTGAATGTAGTCACATGGAGTTTGTGGTGAGAGGAGTTTGCTGAAGGGAAGCAGAGCCCACAAAAAGCAGGGAGTCAGAGATATCAAGATGGTGGGAGAGAGAGGTGTTAAGGCAAAGAGATAGAGAAGTTTGAGAGTAAATATTGATCTGATATTGGTTTGCTGGAAAGGCTAAAGGATGCTGTGGCTTTCCGTGTTATTGTGACTTCTTAATATCTTTAGTACTATGATGGAATTGGCTTACTGGTTTTGGGATTGGGTTTTCTGGTGTCTAAATAAATGTTTCAGTTCTGTCCTTTACCTGGAGAATCTGGTATATTTTGAGATGGAATGTCATGTAATACTTGTAGTGATGGTCTTGATTGCGATTGTGGGTGCTGTAAATATTGCATTGGTGCTACACTGGCACATAACAGATGTCATAATAAATGCTTATTCCAGATGTTTCTCCTGCAAAACCATTATTAATTCCTAGGGCAAGATGGCAAGCTCAGCATTATCATCCCTTACCTCTTCACTCCTTGACCTAAGCAAAGGTAGGCAATGTTCTACTGTGTGCTTTCCACTGAACAGGGAAAAGACAAAATGTAGTCTGACTGGAGCTTTTATCAGTCAGCACAGAATTATTGTTCCTCCTACCAGAGTCTTTCTGAACTGCTGTCAATCAATCATTTTGTGGGATAATCAGTGGTTGGCAGTGTCCTCTCAAAAAGGCAACCATGGGCAGCCATGCTCTTTAGGGGATGAGGTATGCTAGCTATGTCTTTAGAGGGAGATGTGCTCATGAAAAAGAACAAGCAAAACTTCCTTGATCATTGCCACTTACATTTTAAAGTACCATAATGTAATTTTTCATATGCAACTATACATACTATATATATATATATATATACATATATATATATATATATATATATATATGTAGACAATCTGAATAATTCAGAAAAATAACACAGCAAGTAGCAGGTCTCCCATTTCTTGCTCCATTATGATGTGGCCTTACATGCTAACTGTTACTCTACATGCAGAGGACCAACATCTTGATTGAGATTAAAGCCAGACAATCAGTTAGAGTCATACTGTAGAGATCCTAATCTGGAGAAAAAGATAATAATTATAATTACAAAGTTGTTCATGTAATGAACAAAATTCATTAAGTACTCTTTATAAAATAAAGTGGACTTTAGTTTTAACCATGAGTGTCTAGGTTTTTGTGGCTGTGATTCGGTAAAGAACTTCAGTAAAGCATATAAAAGAAATTTCTGAAAAGGTATTTTTGACATTCAGTAAACAATACATTCATTTTAAAGAGCTCTGTCCTTCAAAGACTATGCAAGAAATGTTTAACATGAAAGAATGCAAGAAATGTCTTTTTATAGCATGTGACAAGTATTTATGTATTATGATGTGATTTTAGAAGTTTTACAGTACACTTATAACTTCTGAGGTACTATTACCTGACATATCTATAAATTAGTAAAATGCAACTAGGAGTCCATTTTGGGAAGGGGAAATGAGAAGAGAGATATGAGGGCTCTGAGGCTATAGAAATCAACACATTATCATGCAAATTTCCTATGACTTTAAGTAGCTGTCTGACTCTAGGAAGTTGTTCTGGGCAAGTTATAACCATAAATTTACACACACACACACACACACACACACACACACACACACACACACACACACACCACCCACCTATTTACTGTTCCATAACCAGGGGGGAAATGACAATAAATTTCTCTCTGACTCCCTGCAATAAACTCAGTAAGAGTATCCTTGAAAGGCACTCGGACTACTTTTACCCTCAAATATTCTATTTTTAAAACTATTCCAATACAAAGAAAAAAACATATTCTAAAACAGTAGCAGGTATAGCAACAACAATAATAATGTTCCATTAAAAAAAAAATCTTTCCATGTGATCCTGAGCAAGGCACTTAACTTCTCCACACTCTAGAACTAATTATCTTCACACTGTGGTTTCAGAGAAGGTACTGATCTGCATTGAAAGAGGGTGTTTCCTCACCCAGGAGTTTTCTATACCAATGAAATCATAGATCAGTCCCTATTGTTCAGGCCTCAGCTACAGTCCCACCTTCCACAAGAAACCATTCCAAGTCCTCTTTAATCTTGGCACATTCCTTTTCAGACTACCTCCCAATTTATCTTGTATATATGCTGCTTGCACATTGTTCTCTGTCTTAAGAGCAGGGACTGCTTTTTTGTTTGTCCTGGGGTTTTTGTGGATATTTCTGTGTGTGTGTGTGTGTGTGTGTGTGTGTGTGCGCGTGTGTGTTTTGTTTTTTGCTTTTCTTTGTATCCCTTGCACTTAGCACAATGCCTAGCACATAGTAACCACCTCGTAAATGGTAGTTGATTATCTTTATCTCTATATTATTCTAAAAACAATGAGTAACTAGTGAACAACTTTAAAAAGGACAATGAGATGATTAGACCTCATAACAAGATTATTTTGATAGTTGTATGCAGTATGGGTGACAAAGGGATGAGACTGAAAGTAGAGAAACAGGATTGAAAGGTAATAAGCGACTAACTCAAAAAAGTGACAGTTTGATAGTAATTATAGTAACTT
Source organism: Pseudochirops cupreus (assembly GCA_028627135.1). Classification (NCBI taxonomy): domain Eukaryota; kingdom Metazoa; phylum Chordata; class Mammalia; order Diprotodontia; family Pseudocheiridae; genus Pseudochirops; species Pseudochirops cupreus. The sequence continues at coordinate 92,679,550 of CM053580.1, forward strand.
GGATTTATGTAGTGCTTTAAGGTTTGCAATGTACCTCACTAAATAAAACAGGCAATATTATCATCCTCACTTTGCAGGAGTCTGAGACAGAGTTAAAATGATTTACCTAAGATCAGACAACTAGCAAAGATACGAGGCAGGATTCAAACTCAAGCACCCTTGACTTCACGTTTAGAGATTCATACAGGATACCATTTAATATAGAGGCATTTAGGTGGTATAACAGATAGATCATCTAGCTTGGAGGATGTGAATTCAAATCTGGTCTGAGACTTTTATTGCGTAATCCTTAAAAAGTCACAACTTCTGTTTGTTTCAATTATCTCATTTGTAAAATGGGGATAATGCTAGCACCTACCTCCCAAGGTTTTTATGACAAGTGTAATAATAATTGTAAAGCACTTAGCCCAGTGCTTGGAACATAGCAGTTACTGTATATGTTAGCTAGTAGCAGCAGCAGCAGCATAAGTAGTAGTAGTAGTAATAGTAGCAGTCTCCAAAGAGCATGTACAATACTAGATTTTTGAAAGGAAGAGTCTACATGATTTGATAACTGATATGATTAAAAAGTGATGGAGAGGCAAAAGTCAAGGATAACTCTAACATTTTTTATCACAAGTGACTGGTAGAACAGAGGAATCATTAAAAGAAATTTGGAAGAAGAGATGTTTTTGAGGAGATGAATTCAATTTGTGTCCCTGGTGTTACTAGATAATACTTTAAGTGACCAGAGTAGGGATCTCAGATCAAGGAGGAGCCTGCAAAGACTTTCAGATGACTGAAAGATGCTGGATAAGGGAGCTCCTACTAAGGACATACATGCAGTTGTGTTGCCAACTGGAGGCAAGAGCTTAAAAAGCTTGAAAAGAATAGGATCAGACATTAGATATTTTTCTACTTTGAAACAGTCAATTTTTTCTTACCAATCTTTGCGTCTATTTTGTTGAGTAATAAATTATTCCCACTTCTAAGTTTGTATGCCTTTTCTTATTATATGACAGTTACATATGAATATCATGCAATTCCTTCCTGAACCCAGTTAAATAAAACAAACTGACAAATGGACAGCATACGTCAGCACATTTAATAGTCTTCATTCAGTCATCCCCTTCCTATGCAAAGGAAGTAGATTCATTTCTTCATCTCTTCTGCAGGCCAGCCTTGGTCATTTTTATCATAGAACATTTAGTTTCATTTTACTTTATTTTTTTCTTCTTCATATTGCTGCAGTGATTAGGTATGTTGTTTCCCAGATTCTGCTTACTTTACTCAGCATCAATTCACATGAGTATTCCCATGTTTTCCCAAACACTTTATATTTATCATTTCATACAGTTCAGTGATGTTATATTAAATTCATTTATCATACTTTGTTGTTCCATACCCCAATCAATGAGTGCCCACTAGTTTTCCCCCAGTTCTTTGCTACCACATACACACACCACAAAGAAAATGTTGCTATGAACATTTTTTGTTTATATGAGACTTTTCCTTTTGCTGTTGGTCTCCTTGAAGATTATATACCTCATAGAGAGATATAAGGATCAAAGGGCATTGATATTTCGGTCATTTTTTTCAACATAATTACAAGTCCGTTTCTAGAAATTTGGACCAAATCATACATCTATCAACTATTGTATTAAGAAGATTAATTTCTTGCAACACACCCAAAGTTAGCTATTTCTATCTTTTGTTAATTTTCTGAATATAAGGTGAAAACTCAGAGTTGTTTTCATTTTCATTTTTCTTAATATAAGTAATTTGGAACATCTGTCATATGTTTCTTAATTGTTTGCCTTTCTTCTGAGGGCTATTCATTCATATTCTTTGAGAATACATAATTTATTTCTGTACATTCTTTAGTACTGTTAAGATTATAAAATATTAAAAGAAAATTTGTTTTTTTCTTTTTTCAATTTTATTTTTGTTTCCTGATCACGTAATACAACACCTAGCATATTGTTGCTACTTAATATATGCCAAATTATTGAATTAATGAAATTTTATAATATTATAATAATTATTAAGATAAACACTATGACAGCTTGGACCAAAGATTCATAAGTAAGGAATACATCTTTGTGGAGGATTAATCTTTTTGAGAGAGAGACAGAGAAACAGAGAGAGAGAGAGAGAGAGAGAGAGAGAGAGAGAGAGAGAGAGAGAAAGAGAGAGAGAGGAGTTTGAATGAGGAACAAGGCAAGAAAGATAATAGGAAATGAAATCTATAAGTTTGTCCCTTGACCCTATGTTCCAGTCTGACGACTCTAATGTGATTGTACAGTTCATCATAAAATGATTGCCAAGAGATGGTAGAGTTTATGTGATGATCATGAATTCTATTTTGCCACTAGATCCTATTCAATCACATGAGTTTACATTTTTCCTCTTCTGTTTCCTGTCTCCTTTCCCCTGGCAGCCTCCCTCAGTTATTTTCCTCAGATTGGAGAAAGACTTTTTAAATGAGTACAGATTGCAATTTTAAGATTTGGATTAACTCTTTTGTGTGATAGATTCCACAATACATCCTTACAAAGATGCAGAATTCCATCTTCCATAACATTCCATTGTTATGGGAATCTGAAGATCTTCCCTGCCCCTAGGCCCTTTGCTAACGTGGCTACATGACCCTGAGGACCCTTGGATATTTG
>CM053580.1:92682700-92705894 GCA_028627135.1 Pseudochirops cupreus
GAACTAGGTAAATGATATTTGATTGATTAAAGTAAGATTGTTAACCCATTTTGAGTTGCTTTCCTTTAGAAAAGCAGATCTAAGAACCTGTGCTAGCAGCCACCCTGGGTGTGTTGGGGTGCTTGCTGATACATCCATAAAAACAAGGCTCTGCTATTGTTACAAAATATAGCATGATGCAATTAAAAGAATGCTTGATTTGAAATCATAGATCACAAATTTGAATCTTGGACCTTACCATTTATTATTTGTGTGACTTTAGTTAGCTACTGCATCTTTCTGAGTCTCAGTTTCTTCATCGGTAAAATAAGGGAAGTTAAAAGACTAAAAAAACCTATGGTTCTACAAAACTGAATGTAGTTCTATTCTAGCAAACTGAATGAGTTAATGTACTATGCAAATGACTTCAATTACTATAGGGCACTGGGACAACATATTCTATTATTCTAAAATCACTTGAATAGGTAGTCAGACATAATGTTGTTTAACCTATTTCCTGAATGTATGATAATCAATAAGTTTCACCATTTCTTTCTTGATAAGCAACAAAGGAAATACTGAAAATAGGCAAACAAGAAAAAATGGGGAAAGGTTAAATGGAATTTTCCATTGTCATTGTTTCTGTCAATGCCTCTCTACATTTTCTAATACGGAAAATATAATTTTCCCATAGATATCATGGCTAATTTGTAACTGGGGATATAGGTTTTGCTAATTGCAATTTAGCAACTATAGCTATATATGAGAAGTGCCTAGAGGTGTCTGATGAATCTATGTGCTTTCATAACTCTTACAAAACTGGAAAAAATGGATCAATGGAAAAATGATTTTTAAAAATGGGAGTCATCTTTTGCTGATACCAGTGCAAAAGTAACTATTTTTCTATTCTGTTTTAGAAGCATGATAATAGTGTTCCTGGTTATCAGATAAAAGATAGTTCAACTATGTGACTAAATGGTACTGAAATAAATATTCAACCTCTATGTCTATAACCATTTCAAATCCTTAAAAGCAGTTCTTTATTAATCAGGCTTAAAGATTATCTTAGCATTTATATTCTTCCTTGCATTTGTACTCTTATCCTTCTGGTGATAAAGGCATTTTATATAGTGTGCAGATCTACATGCACTCTTTTCAGCAAAACAGATAAGCTCTTTCTTGTCAAAACATTTAATTATAAAGTTATTCATGTTGCTTAAGAAGTAAATCATTTAAAGGGTAAAAAAGATTAAATTCAATTTTGAAAAGAAAATGCTTACAGTTAAAAAAAGAGAAAGCCTTATAATCTAAGAAAGAAATTAATTTGTCATTTCAAGAGAGTTAATGAGTTTCATATACTCTTTGATGATGAGAAAGAATATGATGTACAGAGCAAAAAGCTTTAATGAGTTAGAAAATTGACAGATAATGAAGCCCTTTTTTATGTTCTGCAATTAATATCTGTTGATTTCTCCTTTTTAGGTGCTGCAGGATGTACTTTTATACATATAAAGTCCTTTTGTAGTAAAGTGTTAAACTCTAAATCTTCCAGGTTATCAAGATCAATTCTTCATCTGTTTTTATCCAATTCTCATTCCCAAGAGATTTTTTAAAAAAGTTAAAAAGTCCAAATTGGCAAAATAATGAGGACTCGAGGATGATTTATATGAAATAATTTAAATAATCATGTTTCTTGAGGTTGCCAAGGCAGTTTTGTGATCAGTTTTGAAGGACAGAGGAGAACTAAACTGTAATGATTAGAGAAGCAAGATTTGAACAGAAACTCAAGGAATCATTCAGGAATACTGCTTGTATTAGTCTCTTAAGCAATATAATTTACTTATTTACATGTTTTCAAAAGCTCTGATAAGGTCAATCTGTGGGTCAATAAGTATTTATTAACCTCCTATTGTGTGCCAAGCACTATGCTAAATGCTGGAGAGACCAAGGCAAAATATGATCCTTATTTTCAAAGAACTCACATTCTAATGGGACACACAACATGCAACTTTGTATATACAAGATGTACACAAGGTAAACAGCACTTCTTTTCAAAGGACAATTACTAGTAGGTTAGCAGCTGGAGGGAGGTGTGAAAGGAAGATGGAGGAACCCAGAATAGGTCTCCTACAGAGAGATGAGATTTTTAGCTGGGACTTTGGGGAAATCAAGGAACCTAGAAAGGAGTGGCAAGAAGAGAGAACATTTAGGCTTGGGAGATATCAAGTTAAAAGGTATGGAGTCAGATAATAGAACATTATGTGTAAAAATCAGAAAGTAGCTGTCAAAAGGATCTCTTAACATTCCTTGACATTGGCCAGAATTGCTGCATCATAGATTATGTGGATTGGAATAAAGAGGAGGAAGACTGGAAACGTAGGACTCTGATGCCTCATCATGAACATATCGGAGTCCCTTATTTTCTAGAAACAGTGCCAATCACTTGTAAACCCTGACATGGTCTATGAAACCTTGGGAGACTCAGCTATGATCCTGGGACTGGCCAATGCTCCAAGAACCAGGTCACATAACTCAAAGAGGCTGCATAAGATAATAAAATTTCTTAAGATCCTAGAAATTTTAAAAATCACCTCATAATTATGGAGGGCAGAACTACATGGATGCAATCCTACTTGGATGAAATCACCAGGATTTCAGATTTTTTTCTGAATAGAAATTTTTTTTAAGCTACTTTGGGTAAGTTAAATTCTAGGAAACCTTTCCCTTCTACCCAAAAGAAATTGACAACTCTTGAATAATCTAGCTAGAAGTCTCAATTATCTTTATAATTGTATTAGTATAAACTCTGCCAGGAACTGCTCTTTTATATAGTTCCACTACATGATATTGAAATTTGAAGAGCTTCTGCAGAATTTCATCCTCTAAAATCTCTCCTGCTTATAGATGAAATTTTACCATTATAATACTGTTTCTTAAATATTTCCTGCTCCTATAAAAATACCCTTAGACTAAGGTTAAATTCCTACCATTTTAGCTTGAATAAGTATATCAGATCCCTATTTGCCTTGGAAGGGAGAGACTAAGAGATACATGAAAGAAAAAAGGGTGTGGTAAAGAGTAAAGAAGGCTTGTTGGTGGAGGAATTGAAAGAAAATTGTATATTTAACAATTTTCCTGGGTCTAGCCCTGAATACTTAAATACTACAACTGTTGCTGACTCTATTACTACTATCACTTCTACTAAATAGAGTAAAAAGACCAAAGGCTGAGAGAAAGCTAGACTTTGGAATTATTAAGCCAAATTCTAGATGAGAGCAATGCATTGCACAGTGTTAGAATTGCTAGGGTTGAAGCATACAGTTTTGTAGTTACCTTTGATCCCTCTGAGAAAAGCTCATAATGATATGTATAATCTTCTATAAAGTGAAATGGGAAAGTAGATGGTATGAAGAGGTTAAAGAGGGTAACAGTGAGTGCATAGCTCAGAATAGAAATTAGATAGGTTCCAAAGTAGATGGAGTTGGATAGAGAAAGTGAAGAAATGCATTTACAATAGCTGGGAGGATTTTGTTCTAATCTCTTTTTCCCGTTCCACTGGAAGGGAACTTCCTGTGAAACTATACATGTGCTCTGCCCCTACTTTGTGGTACATGATCTGCCTCCTTATTGGTGGACAGGTACATCTTGAAATGACACAATACCTTACTGATAGTTCCTGTAACTAGAGGTTTGTGTAAAAATTAATTAAGGATTAAATCACAACAGTAGTGGGCTATGAGATGATCTGAGAAGAAAAAGCCCTCTATCTGTTTAGTAAGCATTCAGATCTTTTACTTCTTTGGCCTTCAGTAAGCTGGAGGTTGGGTGAGGGTACTTCTCTAAACATTCCCCACTCCCCCCACTCCCACCCCCAGTGGTACTAGTAACTATGACGGAGGGAAACTGTGCTTGCTTAGATGGTCCTAATGTTCTGGTCTCTTTCTTCTCTTTTTTGCTTTCTTTCCTGAGAATAGGTCAGCAACCAGCAAACCTGAGGAACGAACTTTCCATCCGCGTTAGAACCTTGTGAATTTCTGAGCTCCCAAGTTTCTGAGCTGATTGACAATTGCCCATTGTGAGGTGATTTCTACAAACAGCACACTTTATCAAAGTGGAACACTACTGATAGGGCCATCTTGAATCTCAAAGACTAAAAAAAAGACATCCTCTAGATGACCCAAAGGTCTGGACACTTTTTGGAGTTCTTTGCCCAAGGCAAATGTGAAATAGCCACCTAGCAATACTACAAAGTTGTCTTTACCTTTTGCAAGAGCTAAACGAGTACAAGGAAATATAATTTTATGTTTTTCTACATTTCTTATAGTTCTTTGTTCTCTCAATTGTTTTTGTCTAAAGTATTTTTAGTGGTGGAAGAAATTAATATGCATATTGTACTTTGGGTATTTTTTCAGTGGGAGAACTCTCCATTTCCTACTTTGAGAGTAGTTGCTAGACTGATCCTTATTTAAACTTTGTTTCAGAAATTTCCACAAAGTTATTATAGAGAAAGGTAGGGAAAAGAGGAGTGAGGTGAGAGGGGAAAATAAGTCAGAGAAAGACAGAGAAACAAATTGCCTATATTCATTCTCTTTGGTATTAGGCATCTCCTGAATACATCTAGATACAAGGTCACATCGAAAATCTCATATTGAATTCTGCTGGAGAGGGTTATCAAATACTTATGTCCATCACATAGAACTTAGAGATTTGATAGCCAGCTTCCAATTACGTTTGAGGTGTTTTGTATGCTTCTGGCATGTGGAAAGAAAGGTGATTTCAGACTGATGGATGGAATGCTGAGTGGATACTGTGTATTTATGTAAGGGATAGAATTGGTTCCAGAATTTTTAGGGAAGAGACACACATGTGATTCAGAGATTCTTTGCCAGTGGGAAAGAAATTGAAAGTTGCAGGCATATACAAAAAGCTGTCTGTGATTCTCACTCTAGATACTCTATAATGCTTGACACTTTGGATACTTTTTCTTAGTTGAAATCAGGTCCTCTCTCTTGGAATGAGTTTCACTCTGAACTACAAGCTCTTTCACTAATGTGTTATTTTCTAGCAAGGAGAGGTTTGTTTGTATTTTAGCGAAAGAGAAATCCAATTTTGAACATGTTGAGTTCAAAGTATCCATGAGGCTTTCAGTTCAGAAAGTTGGAAATATAAAACTACAGGAGGTTAGGAGAGGTCAGGGTTTCATAAGAAAAAAAAAATCTGAAAATTATCTGCCCAGGACAGACCCTTGCAGGACATCCATGGTTGAAGGGTATGACCTAGAGGAAGATGCATCATAGGAAATGAAGTAGTAGTAAGACAAGCAGGAGGAAAATCAAGAGAGAGTAGTGTCACTGAAACACAGAGAAGAAAGTATATCCAGAAGAGGATGATCAAGTTTCAAAGGCTGTTGATAGGTAAAGGATAAAGACTGAGAAAAGGGTATTAGTAATGACAATTAAGATATTCTTAATAATTTTGGAGAGAGCAGTTTCTGTCGGATGAGGTAAACCAGATTGCAGAATGTTTAGAAGAGTGAAGAAGAGGCACAAAAGTGTAGGCAGCTTTCCCAGTGAATTTAGCTGGGAAGGAGAGGTGAGACAGGGGATGATAGTAGGGGGGGGGTTTGTTTATTGTTGTTATTATTACTATTGGGTTTTATGTGTACACATGCATATGTCTTAGGATGAGGAAGACATGAGCATTTTTGTACACAGCAGAAGGAAGTAATCAGTAACCTGGGAGAAATTAAAGATTAGTGAAAGAATGGGGATGATGGAAGGGGCAATATTCTGGAGATGTAAAGGGATGGAATTCCTTGTGCAGACAGATGACTTGAACTTGGCAAAAAGGGTCACCTTTTCATGTGATATGAGGCTAAAGAAGGAGATAGTGGAGGATTGCACCTGAGTGATGTGAGATGAGAGGAGAGGAAGAGGGAGTTCTTGGTAAGTGCCCTCAATTTGTTAGGTCAAATACAAGGCAAGATTCTTAGCTGAGTGGATGGGAGATGGAGTGCCATAGGAGATTTCGATCTGGAACAGCCACTGTAGTAAGTGGAAGAGTGTTTCAAAAGAAAAAGAAAAGATTGCTTTACTGCAATGAGGGCTAAATTGCAATTAATTGACAAATTTGTAGGAGACCCATTCTGCACAATTTTATGATTTTCTATATCTCTGCTCAGGACTATTTGAATATGAGCAAAAGGGAGCAATCCAAGGTTGGGGCTTGGCAATGTATGATCAGTGATAATATAAAGATAAAAAGGGACTCAAGTGTAGAGGATAATTAAGAGTTGAATTGCCTCAAGGAATCTGGCCTCCCTCCCTTTTCCTTCTGGAGACTATCATCTCCCTGCAAGCAACCTCCTTAATCTGCTCCTAATATCATGCTTCCCAACTTCTCACTCAATCTTGATTAGAAGTAGAGTTTAGAGGCAGTAAGTACTGATTGTGGGGTGAGAAAGTAGAAGAGAAAGAAGAATAGACAGATTTTTAAAAAAGCCACATGCTTACATTTTCAAACTTTGACACTGAGACTTTCTGTTCCCAATCCTCAATGCTCCTACCAAATCCATCTGCCACAGCTTCCCAAATTAATCTAATGAGGACTCGCCAGTGGCAGCAGGAATAATGAGGGAAGAGAAGAAAGAGAAGAAACTATTCTCTGAATTCTGCCTTAAACTTTCAATACTCATCCTATATTCCTGCCTCCCATTATGGTATTGGGAGTGACTGTTGAAGGCTCTTGGTATTATCCACCAATTTGTAGTTTCAAACTGTCTTTGACTCAGTTTGCCTAGTCTATTTGACATGTGAAAGGAGTAATAATAATATATAAGGTTTGCAAAATTGTACAGCTATTATCTCATTTGTTCTTTATGACAACTCTGGGCGCATAATCATGTTTTACATATGAAGAAACTGAGGAACAAGTTAAGTGAGTTGTCCAGAGAAATACAACTGGTAATGAAAATGGGAGAAAAAATAATGGAGGCTGAGTCTTATATGAAAAACAAGATAGAAGTCAGTGTCACTCAATTTCACAGTACCTGGAGAAGAGTGAGGAGACTGGAAAAGTGGGAAGGGAGCAGTTATGGAGGTCTTTGAAAGGAGACCAAAGATTTTATACTTGATCCTCTAGGACAGTGGTTCTCAACCTGTGGGTTGCGACCCCTTTGCGGGTCTAACAACCCTTTCATAGGGGTCACCTAAGACCATTGGAAAACACATATTTCCAATGGTCTTAGGAACCGAGACACAGCTCCTCTATCCGTCTCCAGGTGGGTCCACCCACATGCAGATACAACCACATATGAGTATTAGAGGGTCATGGCATTAGGAAGGTTGAGAACCACTGCTCTAGGACCTAGAGGATCTCAACCTGTGGGTTATGTTCAATTTGTAACAATGAAAATACATCCCGCATATCAGATATTTACATTACGATTCTTAACAGTAGCAAAATTACAGTTATGAAGTAGCAATGAAAACAGTTTTATGGTTGGGGGTCACCACAACATGAGGAACTGTATTAAAGGGTGGCATTAGGAAGGTTGAGAACCACTGCTCTAGGTAATATGGATCCACCAGAATTTATTTAATAGGGTGTACACATGATCAGACCTCTGCTTTAGGAAGATCACTTTGGAACCAGAGTGGACTAAAGTAGGGAGAAATTTGAGGCAGTGATTCACCAGCAGAAGTCCAAGCACGAGGGTCTCCTTTGGGTTCTGTCACTGTAAGCATAAAGAGGGTTTTTCCAGAGAGAGATTATGAACATGATACTTAGTTTGGGAGCCCAGATTCCTATAAAGATGGTGGTTGTGTTGATAGTAATAGAAAAGGTAAGAAGAAGGTAGAAAAATGGAATGGTTTGGATGGTGGTAAAGATAATCAGTTCAGTTTTAAACACGTGGACATATTGTCATATCCAGTTTGAGATGTCCAACAGGGAGATGGAGATATAAGACTTTAGGTGAGGAGAGAGATTAGAAAAGTAGATAAATGCATCTGAGAATCATTTCCATAGAGTTAAAAAGCGAATTCCTAGGCACTGATGAGATAAGCAAAATAGTATAGATTGAAAAGAGGAGGAGGGCCCAGCCTTGAGAGTTAGTAGATGTGGCCTGGGTCTGGTCAAGATGTATTAAAAAAAAAAAAATCAAAGGATAAGTAGCGGTCAGATAGTTGGGAGGACAATTAGGAGAGCGCAGTGTCACAAAAAACTATAGAGTATATTAAATAACTAGTAGGTGATTAATAGTGTCAAAGTCTTCATAGAGATCAAGAAGGATGAGGATTGAGAAAAGGTCATTTGATTTGGCATTTGGGAGATTTCATTTTTAACTTTAAAGAAAACAGTTTAGTTGAATAATGTTGAATGATGAGGTTTGGAAGCCACACTGAAGACCATTAGGAAGAGAGTGAGAAGTGTCAGCAGGCAATCACAACTCCAAGAAATTTATGGGAAAACTAGGTTTACTGTAAGAGAAATGAGCTCACAATCCATATGGAAATCTACATATTTATAACAGTAGGACAAAGGAAGGAAAACACAAACCTCCTCCTAAAAGGGAGTGGCATGGGAGGGGAAAAGGTGCAATATAGATAAGAAAAAGACAAAACCTCTCCTGAAGGGGAGAAGCAAGGAAGTAGCAAAAGCAGCATTCATTTCCCTTAGAAACTGCGGGATTATGAAGATAGGATGGTCTGCTTATCTATAAGAGTCCCAGCTGCTCAAACAATTCCTCAACCTAGTGCACACCAAATGGTGCTTATCTTGTCTCCCAAACACAAACTGGGAGTCCAGTTTGGGATGCAAACAAGACATTATGTCAGCTGAGGGGGCAGGAGATGAAAGAGTTGGGAGAGGCATGAAGAGGGTAGGTTTTCTCCTTGACACACTCAGGGCCTCCTGTATACTCTAGGTCCAGTGTTTCTGGAAAGTAATCAAAAAGACAAGTTTAAGGGATCCCTTAACATTCCTCAACAGAAGAAAGTTAGTGGAGGCACACATTGAAGATGGCCTTCTCAAATAGGTAAACCATGAAAGGGAGAAGAGACATAGAAGAATTATGACAGCAAGTAGGATTGATGGGATATGGGATTGATGGGATAAGAAGGATTGATGGGATTGGGAATAACCCTGGTGTTTGAAAAATTACAGAGTAGGATTCAGAATCACCAGGATGTGGAAGGTATGCCAAAATGGGTATATATTAATCATTGAGGAATGAGTAATTAAGACTTGCTTTTCAATTTAATCTGCATTCTTCCTCACTCTGAACACGCCCTGATTTGTAGCCAATTTTCATTGTGTAACCACTCACAAGAAAATTTAACAAGCAGCCTGCTCTAGCACACTCCCTATCTCTACCCTACTTGGGAGAGCCCTGAGGCCCCTTTACAATGAAAATAAATTTACCCCTTGCCTCCATTTAACGCTCCCCAGCCAGGTCCTGCCTGCCCTCTCCTGGCTGCCCATCATCACCCACGTGACCCCCGTCCTATTTTCCTTCCTGCCTCCCATTCTTCTTTTGTCACTAGTGAATGACTGGCAAGTGGGGGGACATGAAGGCCTTGCAGGGTGCTGAGCAAATGGGAACACTTCTTACTGAAAGTCATGGGCAGTATTGAGGCTGGAGAGGTACTGACCTTTGGTATATGCAACCCCTCTTTTGCTCAAAGCTTCAGTCCGACACTCTTGTTTTGAGAAGGCCTGGGGCGACTGTTACCACGTGCAGGATATTTAGCATTGACCAAGCAAGGTCCAAGCAATGTGCATGAACTAATGCTGATTGGACAGGACGTCAGGGCCAACTACCAATAGAGGCTCATCAGTGGGCAGGGCCAAAGTTTGCACTTCCTGTGTGATGACAACGTGGCACCCCAGTCTGGGTTGAGAGCTTCCTGTGCCTGGATGTCCTCCAGATCAGCAAAGCTTTTAACTGCTCCAGGTGTGCAGCACTGACCACTATCCCATCAGGTGAGAATGAGAGGAAGAGCATGAGGGGAAGAGAGAGGAACAGAGATAGAGACGCAAACAGAGAGAGAGAGAGAGAGGAAGAGAGAAAAGGAAGAGAGATAGAGAGACTGAAACAGGGACAGAGAGATAAAGAGTGAGAGAGCCAGCGAGGGAAGGAAGGAAGGAGAGAGTGAGACAGAGACGGAGATAGAGGGAAAAGGAGAGGGAGAGGGAGGAATCTCCACTGGGTGTACTGTTTGGAGTCTGATGCTCAGTTAGTATAGTCTGCCTCTGGTGGCTGGGAGGACTGCACCCCTGTCACAGCTAACAGTAGTGTGTGGATGGAAGACCTGCAGGATGTCTAGGGTTTTGTGACTTCTGTTTTATATTTTGTTTTCTGAAGAGAATATGCAGCAGAATTTAATTAAATATTTTATAGTACTTTTTTTTTTAATCAGAAGACATATGATGGGAAGGGACATGGACAAGAATCACAGAGGAGGAAATGTGCATGGGTTTCAGCCTCCATTATTGAAGGAAACTTCAAAATCAATAACAAAACAGATCCATTTAAGTACTTTTTCTTCTGATTCCCCCCTCCCATAATTATAAGGTTAGTAATTTCTAATATTTTCAAAGAATCATCTTTTATTTTATCATTTCCATGGTCTGTTTTCTCATATCTATATCTTCTCCAATTTTTTTTTGGGGGGGGGCAAATGATAAAAACATTTATTTAATTTTTATGGATGTAAAAAAGCATTTTTTCCTCTTTTCTTACCTCTCTAGTTCCACTGATGGAAAACAAAACAAAATCTTTATAATAAATATGAATAGTCAAAGAATACAAATCCCAGTGTTGATCATGTCCAAAAATATATGTCTTGGGCTGCATCTTGACTCTGTCGACCTGTCTGTCAGGAGATTAGTAATACTCCATCACCTGGTCTCTGGATCTGTGGGTGATAATTAGATTGATCTGAATTCTTAAGTCTTTCAAAGTTGTTTCTAGGATGTTTTTACCATTGTGTAAATTGTTCCTTTGCTTCTGTTCATTTCACTATATATCACTTCATACATCTTTATCCTATCTTTTTTTTTTTGGAGGTGGGAGGCGAGGCAATCAGGGTTAAGTGACTTGCCCAAGGTCTCACAGCTAGTGTCAGTTGTCTGGGGCCAGATTTGAACTGAGATCCTCCTGAATCCAGGGCCAGTGCTGTTCACTGAGTCACTTAACTGCCCCTATATTCTCAGCATCTGTATATAATGATTTCTTCTGTCATTCTTCCAGTTTATGGGTAGCACCTTAGTTTCCAGTGTTTCCAGTTATTTGGCACTATAAAAAGGAGCTGCTATGCATATTTTTCTAAATATTGATCGTTTTATTCTTTCTTTGGGTCCCTTTTTGGCAGGGATTAGTTAGTGGTATTGCCAGGGGTATGTGTGTGTCTGTGTGTGCGTGCGTCAGTACATGCACACACACATACACGCACACACACACACTTTAGTGACTTCTGGATCTTCGTTCCATATTCTTTTCCAGAATAGTGGTACCAATTCTCTCTTCTACCAATAATGCATTAATGTACCCATTTTCCTTCTGCAACATTTCTGCAACATTTGTCGTTTTCTGTTAACATTTGTCATTTTCCTGTTTTGACACCTATGCTAGTCTGAAGTTATGAATTAGGTGGACATATGCTGTATATCTTTAATTTTTAGACATAATAATAATTATATAGCATTTATAAACACTGCAAGGTTTCCAAATCTCACAACAACCCTAGGAGGTAGGTACTATTATTATCTCCATTTTATAGATCAGGAAATTGAAGCTGGGAGAGATAAAGTGATTTACCTAGGATCTTTGTTGTTTAGTCAGATCAGACTATGAACCCATTTGGGGTTTGCTTGGCGGAGATACTGGAGTGGTTTGCCATTTCCTTCTCCATCTCATTTTACAGATGAGTAAATTGAGGCAAATAGGCTTAAGTGATTTGCCCAAGGTTAAAACTCAGGAAGGTTAGTATTCCTGAGTTAAGGCCTGGTGTTCCACCCTACGGCTCACACAGTTGCTAAGTGCCTGAGTCTGGATTTCAATTTAGGTCTTCCTGACCCCAAGTCCATTGCTCGCTGAGCTATCTTACTGCTCAGGTTTGTCAAATATAGAAAATTGGTGTATTTTTTTCCTTACCTATTTTGTTACCCTCTTTCATGTTACTAGGTTATTTCACACATTTCCATCTAAGATTGATGATTGTTAGGTTTTGGTTTTCACATTTATTTCTTTTACATTGATTTTTCTCTTGCATTTATTACTTCTGGTTTCTTTTAATTTTCCAGTATCATCGCCATATCTATTCTGACCAGGAAATATATGAATTCTTTTATTTTCACTATTTCTGTAGCTCCTAAACTCCTATGACTCATTTCTTTTCTACTTCATCCATCCATCACATTATACATCCAGATATCCCATCATTCTGCTATACCTCAAAGATATTTAAATATAAACATTCTTATTATTGAACAATAACCATTTATTATATTTGCCCTCAGTTAATTGAGCTGCTTTTATTTCCTTCATCTTCTAAAACTCTAAATTGATCAGTGAGTTTCCTGTGAATCCATGTTGCTCTCCCTAATGTGAATCATTTTTGTTTGTATTTTATAAACTTAACTCTTGAGAAAAGTCTATCCAACTTACCCTGTAGCATTGTAAACCATGCAACTGTAACCTTTTATTATGCTGAATTTTTGAAATTGTATTTTTCAAAATTTAGGATTCATATCAGAGTTCATCTGGTTTTCTTTTCCTTCTCTATTCAAAATTTAAACTACAGTAGACACTTTTTAAATTTATATTTTATTCATTTATTTTAATTTATTGTATGTTTATTTATATTTTTAATTTATATTTTAACTGCTAGTTATTCCTTTTCAGTTAAAATAAAATCCAGAATGGAAATTACCTATGCCACTTCCTCTTTTGAAGAATCATATTACCACCAAGGCAAATTAAAATGTGAACACTATGCCATTTTAGTCAGTTTCTTTAATTTGAACTAATTATGGCCTCTGGCTGATTATTAAAATTGAATGTATTGGTTGGGACTTCATACCTATGAATTTAAGAGGAATAACCCACAGTATATTTTGATCTTAGATTTTGCAAACTGTATGTCTGAGTTAGTAGTGCATGGGAAAACCTGATAGTTTCTCTACAGTTCTTATGCAGTACTATAATTAAAAGCCTAAGTGATGAAAAAGAGAAATTTGGCCATCAAGACTGAGTTGGGTTGATCTCCCAACTCTTCAGATTGCTAAGGGCAAAAATAGATAATCATAGGAAGAAATTTTAGGTCAGAGGCAGCTATTAACATTATTGTTAAATTATTAGTCAGAATAACTTTATGCAGAATATGCTTATACTGCACTAATTTATCTTTCAAGGTTATTTTGACGTATAATTAATAAACACTTTTTTAAAAGTGGCAGTTATCACTTTTAATGATCTCATGACATTTTGGCAAGCCTTTTGTGTTAAATAAGTTACTTGTCCGTTTTTGTTTATATGAAAACGCTATGTAAATTCTCTTTGCTGCATGATATACTTCTTTTTCAGTATTAAATCCTTGCATCCATTGGTGTTGAAGCTACAATTCACAGCCTGCACAATTCACTCAAAACTGACAGTTCTTCTTTGATGAATGGTAAGATTATAATGCTTAGTTATATTTTGTAAAGCAGTGTTGGGGTCTTCCCTATGAAATGCACTGTACAAACCAAGGGTGTCATTAATAATGTTGCATGTTAATTATGTAATTTCTTCTGAGTTCCTTATATAGCTAAATATTCTCAGTTGTACTGATTGACATTTTAAAATATTTTTGATAGTCTCCAAGCTTACTGAAGAGAGAGGTAATATAGGACTAAAACTGAAAGTTAGTTTTAAAAATTAACACCTGTTTAAATGCTTGACATACCATATGGTTAAATTACAAAGAAATGAAGAATATAACTGCGTTAGCCTTACATTTTCCCTGGCATATATTAATTTATCGAACTGGATTCTGAAAACATATTCACTATCATCCTCCTCAAAATTTCAGTATTCATCTTCCTAAATTCTTGAAGACTTCTGTGCTCAAGTGTTTTTATAGCTGCTGACCTCCTATGACCTTCATTTCTTTTCTACTTCAGCCACCCATTAATATAGGCTCATTTGAGATCCTGCCATCCCTTGATTCTGTTACACATTAAAAAATAATTTCAATATAAAGTGTTCCTCTCTTCTTTCCTGTAGTAGACCAGACTTTCATGCTCCCCCTCTTCTGTGAGGCAGATATGCAGGAAGAGTATAATCTTGTTGGGTGGATGTTTTCATTGGATCTATGAATGACAAAAGAAAGTAGGGTAGTTAATTGGCAAGTCTTGTTTGTGACTCCCTGTTTCTTAATGCCTCTGGACATGGTTCTAGGATTAAGTCTTAATGTATATATAGCCTTAGACTAGGGTAGGGAGTGGTCAGGACTAAAGGAGGGTCCTTGCATTTCAGTTACCTAAGAGTCTCTGCTATAAGGTATATAAACCCTGTGATTTTCTTGTACCTTGGCTCTGTATGAAATGGTTCTATAATAAACAGACTATTGAATACATCCCCTTCTCTCTTTTATTCGGCTGGTTGCTGGGCCAAATTACTGTGCTGGTCACAGTACCCTCCCCTACTCTTTTACTTCTCCCCTTCCTGTACTTGCCCTTCATTGTGTCCCTCCATATTCTTCTGGCTTATTAATAATAGAGTGGCTTTATTTTCTCTTCCACACAGGAAATCCATCCTTTCAATGATAGTCTACCCTTTACTCTCAGTTCCTCAGTGTTCCACTCTTTCTTTCTTCTAAACCTCAGACTTCAGTAATTTCTAGCTTTCTTTTTCTTTTCTTTTCTTTTTTTTAATTCATTTACTTTCTTACTAATCCAGACCCGCTCACACTGCTGACACAAATATGAAATTATGTTAATTCAATCCCCTCTGTTGTTTAGTATGTAAGTTAATGTGGATCTTCACTGTTGCATGGAGATCCTTTTATTTATCTCTTCTGTTATCACATCTCCAAATTAACTGTTCTAAATGTTCCATTCTCTAGTCAAGACCTCTTATACCCCCTCTAATGCTTATACTCTCAGCAAAGACCTTTTTTCCTATTTTACTTAGTAGGCTGAAGATGTCTTAAATGAACTCCCTCATCTCCATTCCTCTACTCCTTTAAACTTGTCAAACAGTGCAGTGAAAAAAGTGATAATTTTAGAGTAAGAAAATATAGGTTCAAATACTGACTTCAATATTAGGTATATGAGGAGGGATATGTCATTGTGTCTCTGATCCTGTATCTTTATGGAAGAAAATCAAGATAGTAATACTTAATGCTACTTACCTCAGGGATATGGTGAGGGAAGTGTTATGTAGAGTTGTAATAATCACTGTTTTATAAACTTTGTTCTAAGGTTTATATTTTAATATTTTTATAATATTATTGTATAATGTATCATATTATATTATTATACAAATTACTGAGGCCCTACCTTTCTTCATTCCTTCAAATATCAGAGGAATAGAGAGCCTTCCTACGTGCTAAGGTTCATCCAGTCTCATCTGATTTTAATGTAGTAGTCACATATTCTCTTGCATCTTCCAACTCAGAGTCTTTACCAGGTCTTTCCCTATGCCACAAGTATTCTCTGGTTACCTTAACCTGATAACACAGTTGCTTTGTCCTTGTTTCCTCTTTAAATTATCATGCTTTCTTCCAAATAGCTAAACTTTTGACTATTATGATGCCTCTACTTCCTCACTACCTATTTAATCCTTAGCGCCATAGAATCTGGCTTCTGTTTACACTATATTACTGAAATAACTCCCTCTGAGGTCAGTGATAATGTTCTTAACAAAAAAATTAAGTGGTTTTCTTTTTTGTCTTTATCATCTCTGACCCATCCATAGTATCTGACTTGTTCTGTTTCTCTACTCTTTTGTCACCTGGTTTCTGTTACCCTGCATTCTCATTATTCTCTTCTTCTATAAATATTTCATCCTCCCACAGTGCTGTCCTCCTGTGTCCCTTTCTTTCATCTACACCAAAGATTCTTAATCTGATATTTCTGAATTTTTAAAAATATGTTTTATGATTATATTTCAGTATACTTTGTTTCCTTTGTACCCCTATGTAGTTTATTGTATTCATTTAAAACTGTTATTTTGAAAAGGCAGCCATAGACTTCACCAGACTGCCAAAAGTTTATATAATGAAAAAATGGTTAAGAACCCCTTCTCTGTGCTCTCGTTTAGGGATGTAATACGCTCCCGTGGCCAAAAGTATCCGTGAATTCTTTATATGGTTTACCTGCCAGCTTCTCTACAGTACTTATGTTCCACATTGCCAGCATCTTACCAGAATTTCTTGGCAGCACCTCTTATTTTGAATAAAACAAAATGGTGGTATATGGATGTAATGTACTGGATCCAGAGTCACAAACCATTGGTTCTGATTTCTGCTCTGCTACTTGATATCTATGTGAGATTGAATAAGTCAGTTAACATCCCTAGGCCTCTGTTTGCTCATCATTAAAATGAGTAGGTTGGACTAAATGTTCCCTACCATGTGAAAAAATCTTTTGCTTCTTTTCCCTCCTCTCTGTGTATATATGGTGATAAAATACTTTGACAGGGAAATAACAGTGAAGGGAGAAAAGAACCTATTATATCATAAGACACAGTTCATTTCTATAATAGGGAAGAATTCCTAGAAAAAATAATTCAACTTTTAAGTTAATCCATGGAAATCTAGGAAATGTATCATATCTTCCTATAATGAGGCCCATGGGTCTATCTTGGATGTCATCCAAGGGACTTCAATTACCGAGAGTACAGAACAAATCTTATCTTAGCATGGTCTCACCAACTAATGGCAGACTCTAAGAATAGCATTATAGGGACACATGGTATGTATAATCATTTTACTAAAAACATTTTGGAGGGGTTGAAAATATGATTCATCACCTCATGTGCATTCATGTAGATAGTATTAATCTTCTGATGATAAGATTAAGAACATGTGCATGTTTATGTTCTCACATAGATAATTTACAAATTAACATACATTAAGTAATGAACAGTTGTTTCTAGAATGGCAAAGAAAAGCAAAGAGTTTAGGCAGCGTGCTGAATACTTCTACATTGGCACTAGGTTTTCTTTTTGTTTTACCCCCTCAAATATACTTTGGACAGGGGTAGTCAGTATTAATGCCAGTTGCCAGAATGGTCATGTGAACTTTGTGGAGGCAGTAAAAATAGAAATATTAGAGAATCCATGCATTTAAAAAGGCCAATTACCATATTCCTTGTTGTTGGCAAACTTGTGTGAGAATAGTTAATATATATGCATGTATGTATGTATGCATGTATGTGTGTGTGTGTATATACATGTGTGTGTATGTATGTATGTGTATATATACATGCATGTATGTGTGTGTACGTATGTATGAAAGTTTCTGGGAGTAAATTGAAGGGTGCCTAGACATCCATCCTGTGAAACTTTTGTATTTGTAGTACTAGCAGAAATGATGATGACAAGTGTAGTTAACGTTCACCACAATGCCCTACTATGTCTCTTGAACATGAGAAATCAAGAACAACAATGTTAGCTAGCCATGGGCAATGGTGAATAATTTAGTTACTTTTCCTAGGTTATACATTTTCACAGCCTGCAAAGCATGCATTATTATGTAGCTTTCTATCTGATACACCTTTACCCACTTGTCTGAAGAAAGTCACTTAGGACCATTTTTCCAAAGGAAGTGAATTCTAAGATAGAACTTGACTAGAAGGAAGCAAGCTTATAGATTTTCCATTCACAATAATTATAGCTTCCCAATGTTTTAATTCCTATAGAACAAATGACTTGGCTGTAGTTATATCCAATCAGATGAACTCAGAATTCCTGTTTCAAGTAGTGACTAATATGTGATAAACCATATTCACCCCAATTCCTGCCAAATTGGGCAAAGGGACTTGTTCAGGCTGGTAGGGTACCATTTAATGACAGTAGTGATGCACTAAAAATGCAACTTTATCCAATTCATTACACAGAGTGACTGGAAAACCGAGAGAAATAGATCCTGGTGTTTCAAAGGAAAAGGTCTACATGCATGATACTCACAATACCTCCGCAGTTCAAGAACTGAACCTTTCGCCTTATCTTTGTAGGTGATAAATTTTTGCCTGAGACCCTTTCAGGTTCAAGATGAGAAACCATTTGTACACGACAGAAAGGGAAATGGAAGGGGGAGAGAAGAGACATACTGTTGGCCTACTTCAATAAAATGGGCTATTCATGCTTGAAAGAGCAACCAGTGCTTCAAGAAACGGGAACAGTGATTGCTTCATTGCCACTGGTGTATTGGGATTGCCAGATTGCAGATGAACTTCATCAGCACATGCAAACACTGCACCAGCTCTGACCTCAGCTCTCTTTCCATTTACTCACCGAGAAGGAACAGCTCTTAGTGTTGTAATACCTTTTATCAAAAGAGGCTTCATAAGTGGGTCCTTTAGGAAAATGAAATGTTAACTAAGGTGTTTAAGAGCAATTGAGGCTATTTTGTTAACACACTAAGATAACTTTAAAGTCTTTTGTCAATGAAAATTATAGGGTCTCAGACTGAAAGGTGAAAGGGACTTGCATGCCATCTAGCCCAAGTTCTCAATTTTACAGAGGAGGAAACTGAAGAGTTAAGTGACTTTCCCAGAGTCGTTCAGATTGTGGCTGCCTGATGCAGGGAGGACTCCCTGACTCTGAATCCAGTGCTCTGTCTGCTGTGCCATACTGCATCCTTTAAAACAATCACAACTTGGCAAATGTTTCAGTTTCTTATATAAAATGGAATTCATCTCCAGTCCTTCACTGTTCTTTGGTACCAAAATAAATGAGGGAAAAACACAAAAATTGTTAGAGAGAAGAGTATGCAAGATTAGAATGCAACAGTTTTTATTCTCCAAGGAAAGTCACATAGCTCAAGTTTCACATGTTGTTCTGTTCTAAGCTATGTGACCTAAGTGGAGAAGGAAAGGCCTGGGTGAGCATTTCAAGAATGGTGTGTGTGTGTATGTGTGTGTGTGTGTGTGTGTGTGTGCCTGTATCTATCTGTGTCTTTGTGTCTATGTGTGTGTTTGCATATGTATATAAACATTTAATCTTTGAGCCAGAGGATAATGTCAGGAAATGTTGCAGTGTAGGGTTTATAGGAACATGTTTCTCAGAAAGTTTTCATAGTGGAAGGTACAGATAGCTTAACTACCCAGAGTCTATCAGTGAACATGCAAAGTAGATACTTTTTGCCTAGGCCATTGAATTAAGTCAATGCCCTTCAAAAGAGTAGCCTGGAAGGGAAGGGAATTGATAGGAATCCTGGGTTAAAGGATAATACTTTTCATAAGGCAGGTCTGCCAAGTCGGATTGTATCTAGTAAAGAAGAGATTCCATGTATTTAAAGAAAGGGAGTACGTTTTTAATCTGAAGAAATTGCTCTCCTTACCCTTGCCAGCTACCTTTTTCTTCCTTCTTCTAGAACTAAGCTCTCTTTGGGATTAAACTTGATGCACTGGGGGAAAATACTAGGAATTTTCTGGGACAAATGAGCATTCTTTTAAAAGTAAATAATGTCTCGAGCAAGTATTTTTCATTAGACACCTGAATAAGAAGAAAATTGCATTTATTCCTTCACAAAGTGTCTATTAAGCAACTCAATATGAAGGGCAATGTACTAGTTGTTCTTTGGGGATACAGAAATATAAAACACTATACCTAGCCTCATGGAGCAAAGTTTTTGACTAGAAAAGTCAAAACTAAGACATGAAACAATTAGAATATGATTAAACATGAGGAGGGTAGGTATTTTGGAAGAGGTCAGTGGGAAGTTGAGTATTTAGGGAAGAAATTGATGTATTTGAGCTGAAATTCAAATGATAAATAGAGTACTTAGATAAGCCATGAAGAAATTCTAGAATATGAGCTTGGACAAGAAAGACTGAGTTAAGGCTAAGAAGGTAATAAATAAGACATAGTTGAGATGTTTTAATACCTGCCTAACTCATGTAGAGGTTATGGCAGGGAACACTGGGAAATAGATAATGTATTAGGTGATGTTTGATTATGGAGGACCTTAAATGATAAGCAGGAGATTTTGAACTTACTGCAGCCGACTATAGAAAGCCTTATTGTTTCTTGAAGAATGTCATGTTAATGTAGTCGTACTAATCAGCCAGAGGATACAATTAGTTCCCAGAAAAGACATTTAATGAAATAGCATAGTAATAAAGTAACAACAAAATATTCATTAACCTTGAGCTCACTTGCCTATAAATAGACCTTCATTGAGAAGTATGATGGGTAATACATGGATGGTCCAATTGTTGGAAGTAGAGAGAGACATCGTATACTTTTGAAGCCTCTGACAGTAGCGTAAAACTGCTTTCTATTTGGCCTATTTCCTGTTCAGTGTTATATTCCGCTGTGGCTCACCTAGCATAGAGTTTATGGTGGAACCAAAAATGAGGTTATTTTAGGAGATATCTGCTGGGTATTCCCATTATACAACTGTCTCCTTTTTTGCAGAAAACTTGTATATGTAAGCATTCTAGAAAACTCATCAGGGAGTTCAAAGCACAAAATATGCAGTCAGTTCTTATAGTTATAATAGTTATATGGAGACAAGGATGTCTGGTTCCAACATTTAAAATCTATGTTCAGTGAAACGTACACTAAATTATATACGAGGCTCCTGTGGGAAGCTTCCCAGACATAACAGACTCACCTTGTGCAGGCTGTTTCATCAGAGTCAGGCCTACCAGCCATCTTTGTGGGCCAGAAGCAGATCCAGAAAGTTGGAGAGCAGTCAGCTGCTGAGAGGTAATTGTGATTTCCCATAAATCAAGAGTATCTGTGATATAATTTTGAATCTTTACTTAAATAAATTGAAACTTTGTAGAGCAAAAGGGCTCTATCTGCCTCATTATTAACAGTGTTCCAGAAGGATCCCAGCCCAGTATCTCTGTTGTGCCCCACATGAGCTCATATCTTGACCCAAGTTGATCCCCAGCTATCAAAGTCATCTTCAGCATCACCTGATCACCTAATTGCCCATCCAGCATCCACTAGGTATATGGTTATTAAGGCTTTCCCAACATCTAGGAGGGAAGCTATTTATTCATCTTTTTCAGGTTGCCACTAAGCCTCAGCAATGGCTTTCAATAGAAACCATATCTTCAGGGCTCCCTGCTACTTAGAAATCCCATTAATTGGAGGGTATCATGTATAGTGACAATGAAGTGTTAAAGTTTTCCTCAGTCCCCTTTCTCAGCCAAGGGTGATGAAGTACTTACCCTCAGTCAAGGTGCATATAGGTTGAGGGAGTGGAAGGATGACCTAGGTAAGAGAATATTTGATATTGGAACTTTTTAAAAAATTCTCTTCTGTTCTCTTTCTTCTTTGACTCCTTTAATCTCTTACCTGGTTTATGGAAATAGCCCCATCATACACTATCTTTTATTATATCCCACCTTATCCTTTATCCCATCTTAGGCCCTCCAGTAAAATATAAGCTCATTAAAGCAGGAACTGTATCAGTTGTTATATGTATCCAGAACACCTAGTACAATGACTTATAGAGTAGGTAATTAATATTTAATTGACTTATAAATCTGTCATTTAGTGAATTAACTATCTTTTTCTAGTTATGATCATTTTTAGATTTGATAAACATATCTTCATCTCAACCACTGGTAAACATTGAAGAGACCAGGTACAAGGAGAGAGACCTATGGCACTAGAGAGTGCCTTTAAAAAAATCAATCCGGTTATTAACAATGTAATATATCATGTATTTGTATTACCTTGAGAATCTAGTAGTCTAAGGATTTGTACCTAGTAGGTATTAATTCTCCATTCATATGCTTTTTTCTTCTCCAATCCTCTTCATAGTTGATATTATAGCACACTTCTCTCCCTCTTCTGCTGCTTTTACTTGGCAAGAAATAATGGGGACTCTATATTTTCTTCATATACCACCCTAACAGGGTGCTGAAGGATGAAGTCAGTAGGCTGTGTGGTGGAGATGATGCTAATGTCAGAAATATCTCAGTGCCTTTTCTTCATTTTTTTTCTGATAAAATAGATCGAATGTAAAGAAGGCAGAAGAAGGAGAAATAAAAAAATAACTCCATTTTTTTAGACCTGGTAGCAGCATGGTGTAGATGAAGCATAATATAGAAGGTAGAATCCTAATTTGGAATCAGAAAGACTGAAGTTCAAATTCCAGCTCTGGCTCTTTCATAGACAAGCCACACAAAGTTTATGTGCTTTAGGCAACTCACTAGGCCTTAGCTACTGTCATATATGGATTATGATTTGTAGTGATGGAAGAATTTTCCATTATCTAACTTACTGTATAATGTTAAAAATCACAGATCTTTTGTATATTCACCTTTCTAACACAATATCATGTGCAATACCTGAGATTTTTTAAACTGTAAAAAAAAGATTCTTCACATGCTTGCCTATTAGTACATTGCTATGGACTGTAGTGGGGCAGAACATGAGTAAGTCAAAGATGGTAGAAAGCAGAACGACAAGAGATAATGAGTACTGCTAATTTGAATAAAATGTACAATACATTAAAGACAACAGTATGACATGAAACCAGAAAGGCAGGTTGGAGTTAGATTGTCGGTAGTGCTGGTTATAAGAATAAAAAATTTAAGATTTGAATGCAGAGAGGAGAGCAAAGGATAGATTGAAGAGGGGATACACTAGGAGCAAAAAGAAGAGTTAGAAATCTGATAGAATAGTCACAGTTAAAGATAATAAGAGCCTGAACTAGTGTGGTTACAATGAGGGTAAAGAGTAACAGAATTATTGTGACAGTTTTTGCAGAGGTAGAAATGGCAAAACCCCCAGATGGGCTATTGTGGGAAAATGAGAAGACAATTCTAGATGATTTTCAAGTTTTGTCTGAGTGAAAGGACTGTGGTGTCATAAAAATAGAGAATTGGGAAGGGGTAAATTTTGGGTAGAAGATAAACTAAGTTTACAGTTGGACATTTAGAATGTTCTGGGATAGAGATTTCTAAATTATCTGTATAGAGGTGACAAGTAAAGGCATGGAAATGGACAAGAATGCCAAAGAAGAGAAGAAAAAAA
>CM053580.1:92706394-92723070 GCA_028627135.1 Pseudochirops cupreus
AGACAGAGATGGTATAAGGAAGGCATGGGGGTAAGGGGGAGGCAGAGAAGGGGTAATGCCTCTTACATGTTAGGGGAGTAAATGTGTATATTTGTAATTATATCTACATTTATATATAAATACATAATAATTTCCTTGATATGTAATTGGGGGAAATAATAAAATATTATTTAAGGAAAAAAAAGGATGACATTGTAAGTTTCATTTTTCCTTGTAGTACTGAATTCATTAATTCACGTGCAAATGAATGATGTTTTGGAGTCATGCAGAGTTGTACACTGCATGCAAAGAAACTAGAGTTGTACATGCAAAGAGACTAGAAGTTTAAGCAGTATGGATGCTGAGCCATTTGAATGTTATGAATTATAATCAGAAATAAATTATACCCATGGCAATTAGAAAAAAAAGCATGAAATCCATGTTTATTTATGTAAAAAGTTTGCCAACTTGAGAAGCGTGAATACTGTTGCTTGCAATAAATAAGGATATAATAAATGATTAATAATAAATGTTCTCTGTATCTGTTTCTCTATTTATCTAGTAGCATTATCTGGTGATTTACTAGTGATGTCAACTTGATTAGCTTGATTTCAGCTTTACTCTCCTTAAAAGACTCAGAATGTAGGCTGTCCTTGTGCAAAAAGTCATGAGTTTTCCCTGTGTTTTATATAATTCATTTCTACTTCTTATTGCCAGTGTAAAGCAATTACTTCAAAGTATAGGATCTTCTTCTCCACCGCACCTGCCACTTTACATTAGATGAGGAAACTTGAATATGTATGAATGCAAAGAAAAAAGAAAAGGAAAGATTAGAGATGGCACAGAAGGTCAGGAATGGCTGAAGGAATTGAAAAATCCATTTAGAGAGTTAGGTAATAAGTATTTCCATTCCTTTGAGATTGGAGGTAAGGATGAGAAGATAGATTTAGGGCTGAGAGTGATAGTTTGAAAAACTATAATAAGAAAAATGGGAAGTAATCCAGATTTAGTAAAGTTTGTTTTAGAAAGATAGGGACAGTGAAAAGTAATCTAACAAGGATATTTAGGGAGTATTTGAATTAACTTCCATTTTGTGGATTAACATTGCCATTATATCTGGTAAGGCACAAATGACTGAGTCTTCTGAGTCCCAAAGCAAAATCTGTATACAGTGTTTATCTTATAACATTAGAGACAATATGGTAGCATGGATAGAAAGGTGACCTCAAAGTCAGGTAGACTTGGGTTCCAGTCTTCACTCTGAAATATCCTGGCTGTGTGGCTTTGGAAAGGTGTTTTCTTGTGTAGGCAAAGGACATCCACTTGGGGTCACTTGTTTGAGACTAGGACTTGTGATGAATGTGCTCACTAATTTGTAACACAAATCTAGATGCTTCTCTATAGGAAGATTTTGTCTCTGTAGAGACTAGAGAAAGTTGTTTAAGAGGGAGAGCATTGATACAAGGATATGACTGGTCTGATATCCCATTGCTTGAGTAATGGTAGAGGTAAATAAAGTTAAACTATTATATTAATTCCTAGTAGACAAGGAAAACTCTGAAAAGTTTTCTCTGATAATTTGCTGTTGGAGATTATGTCAAAATACAACAATACTGTGGGACAATGACAAGGGTTTAACAATTGGAGGTAATAGGGAAATTGCCTTCAAGAATTTAAAGAACTGTCATATGAAAGGCAGTGAGAAACTGATTTATTCTTTTTGCCTCAAAGCCTAGAACTAGGAGCAATGAGTGGAAGTTGCAGAGAGACAGATTTTTAGTTTGATAAAATCCCTAATAATTAGTACTATCAAGAAGTATAGAATATTCTCTCTAGGAACATATCCAGATTTCTCTTCCTGGAGTTCGTCAAACAAAAGCTAAATGGATACCTGTCAGTTTTCTCGTAGAAGTGGATTCTTTTTCAGTTACGGTTTGAATTAGGTAGCCATTTGCAACTTAAAGATTGTGTGATATTATGATTAAAAGATTTAAAGCAAGAAGGGACATTGAAGAGTTAGTCAAACCCTTGTATTTTATAGGTAACCAATCTGGCATAGAGGGTATTAAGTACTGGAGATGGGAAAAGACATTAGAGGTCATTTAATCCAATTCATTCATTTTTAAGAGATGAGGAAACCAAGACACAGAAATGTTCAATGGCTATGTAGCTATTAAGTGTCCAAGGCTGAACTGGAAAGTAATCTTGCCTCCCAAGTCTTAATGCTATCTACAGCATCCATGATGCTGCCTCATCCTGGGCATCTTTTTTCCAAATTCAAAATAAGAAGATTGGGGGAAGTAGTTTTTAAAGTATTTTCCAACTCTGATTTTGTACAACTAGTATCCCATGAATGTTTTTGCTTCTGTTTTTTTTAAACCTATTTAATCTATGACTTGGATAAAGATAAAAATGGAATTCTTATCACATTTGTAGATTATACAAATTATGGCTAATGAATTGGTTGGCAGTGTTAGGATCCACAATCTCAAAAAGTTTAGAAGTCTGGCCAAATTGAATGAAGTAAAATTTAATAGAAATCAAAATGTATGCTTAATTGAACAAAAAAAAAGTTTCACAAGGATAAATTAAGGGAGGAGTGGTTTGAAAGCATTTTGTCTGAAAACCACAGGTGATTTTAATGGACTACAAAGTCAGTTTATGTTGATATAGTAACATTGCTGGCACCAAAACTACTTCTCTTCTAGTTTGACTTTTAAGAAACATAGTTAATTAGAATAAATTCCCACTATAGTCTATCCCAGTCAGACCACAACTGAAACATATTTTCTTGTTGACGAAATATTTTAGAAAATATGTTGATAATTTGGTAGGTACTCAGAGAAAAACAATCAGAGTGGTAAAAGTTCTTGAAATCTTGCCATATAAAGATTATTTGAAAAATTGGGTATCCTTATCCTGAAAAGACTATTTAAGGACATTTTGTAGTTTGTTCTTTTGGAGGGGTAGCATTGGGCAGGGTGGCATGAGGATGTAATTATCTTCAACTCTTTAAAGGATTGTTGCAGAGAAGAGTGATTAGACTTGCTCTGCTTGGCCCCCAAGTATAGAAATCATGGGTTGAATTTGTAGGAGACATTTCAGCTAAGGAAATCTTTTCTTAGTGCCTCTAAAGTAGAATGGAATTCCTAAGGAAGTAGTGAATTCTTCCTCATAAAAAGCCTTAATTGGAAAACTGGATAGTCAGACATGTTGTAGAAGAGTCTTATTCAGATATGGGCTGGACTAGATGGTTTGAATTACCTTTTTACACCAACACATGTAATCACTATTAGTCAATCAGAGAACAAGCAGTTATTAAATAATGGCTATGGGTCAGGCATTATGCTGGGTACTGAGAACACACTCAAACACACACACAATACATAGACATCCCAAAAACAAACAAAAACCAAACCAGTCCCTGCTTGCAAAAAGCTTACAGTGTAATATGGGAGACAGTATGACAGTATACAAACAATTAAATAAAAATGTATACAACATAAATTAGAGATATTTCAGAGAAAAACCACTGAAGATTCATGAACATTGGGAAAGATTTCTTGGAGAAGGGGGAACTTTTTGCTCATGCTTGAGGAAACCAGTGAAGGTAAAAGGCAGGGACAGAAAGGAAGAAAGTTCCAGGCATTGGGGACAGCCAATGAAAATGCCTGAGAGATGGAATGTCTTTTACTCAGAATAGCAAGAAGGTCAGTGCCACTTAATCAAAGAGTATGTAGGGGCAAGGCATAGGGAGCAATGTGAATAAGGTAAAAGAAGACTATAAAGGTAGGAAGGGGAGAGTTTATGAAAGCCTGTGAATTTTATCAATTTATCAATGCCAAAGATGATTTCATATTTGAAACTGGAAGCAATAAAGTACCTAGATATTTATTGAAAGGGGGGGGGGGGTGTGATCTAATCAAACTTGCCCTCCTAAAGATCAATTTGACACCTGACTGAAGGGTAAACCAGAGTGGGGAGAAACTTGAAGCAGGGAGATCCACCATCAGGCTATTATAATAGTCCAAGATGGAGGTGATGAGAACCTGAACCAGAGTGATGACAGAGAGGAGAAAAGGGGGTTATTCAAGAGATGTTACCAAGATATAAATGACAGGACTTACTAACTTATTGGTAATCAAACTTAGACAAGACTTGTAGAGGGTTTCAACCAAATTAATTGTCATTTTAGGGACTGCTAAATTCTTGTGTGTTTACATTGTGGGACCCCTGGGGTTAAGGTTTACTCATTCATTCCCTCCTTCTATCCCCATAAAATTTCCTTCTATAATATTGTGATATTGATTCTTTCAGGATAAGAATTGGTGACGGTATTTTGTCTGGCCATCATATTTTTTTCTTAGGATTCTAAGTAGTGGTACTTAAGAGGATTGTGAAAGTTCCTTTAAAAATGTTGTTAACCCTTTTGTTCATGAGAGACTGTGACAAGGATGTTTCATCCAATTTAGAGTCCCAGAAGTTTAGTGTGCAATATGGACAAGTGAGGATTTCCAAGAAAGAATACCTGGAAAGTTACAACTTGAAAACTCTAAAACCAGGTAACACAAAGGGAAAAAGATGTTTGACATGGTATCTTGGAGGAGGCTCACAGGTATCTCACTGATGTGTATTTATAGACATAGTCTTGCTGGTTCCCCTGATAGCCTCTCTAATGAATTAGCTTTGAAACAATAAACTACTGAGTGTAAATGATGACAGAACAAATGGGAAACAAGTGCTGAGTCAGCACAGGAAATAGAAGACTCAAAATGAGTAAGAAAAGAGTTAATCATGGAAGATTTCCTGAAAGAAGACATTCTGAACTGAGTTTTTCAAAATTGGAGTCAAGGCAGATGACAAAAAAGAAAAGGGAGGACATATCACACCAGGAAGGGGAATGGTATCTCCAAAGAGAGAAATGGGAACTAGAGAAATGTGTATGGAAAGAAAAGCCCATAGTGGAAGTAATACAAATTAGAATTGGAGATGAGTGGAAGAGTTGGCTAATGGAGAAGTGATAAATACTAGATAATTTGGACTTTACCTAGTAAATAAGAGGTAATGGTCATATATGTCTGGACAGGTAAGTAGTGGTATAGGAAAATTAAGTTTGCAGCAGTGTATAAGTATATTGGAAGAGAGAAACAAGGAAACCAACCAACAGACTGTGGTAATGAAAAGAGGGGTAGTTATAATAGACAATATGAGAGGAATATTAACAGGATATGGGAGGGAGGAAGGGAAAAAAAGGAATAAAGAAGGACTAGAAGGTTGGGAATGTGAGGCTGAGAGAAGAAAGGACAGGCATTAATGTGGATGATGATGCAGGAAATGGTGGCAATTAGTGGTACACTGATAGGGTGAATTCTTAAATGTACAAAGTCTCAGAGGTGGAGAGAGATTCCCTATTGTTAAAAGAAGAATTGGGCCAGGGAAAAGAGAGAGATTTTAGAGATCATTAAGTTGAAAACTCTCATTTTACAGGTGAGGAGTCTGAGGCTTAAAGAGATAAGGTCTCAAGGTCACATAAACAATTAGCATCAGAGCCAAAGCTAGAACTTTAAAGTTCTAGAAAGAAAAGTGTATTTTCACTCTAATTTGTGATAAAACAAGCATTCCCATAACATACTATAACAAAAAAGATGATTGCACATGAAACTGCAAATCTGTTATGTACAACATGCTATTTAAAAAAATATAAGGTTATCATTTAAGTATCTTTTATTTTCCTTTTCTTTCTGGCCACATTAGACACAAATATTCATATATACATATGTAAAAACATTCTTTCCATATTAATATGTGTCAGTTCTTTCTCTAGATGCATATAGCATCTTTTAAAATATGTCCTTGTAGTTAGTTTGTATAGTCAAAATGATTTATTTGCTCAGAGTTCTTAAAACAATATTCTGTTACTGTATACAGTGTTCTCTTGGTTCTGCTTATTTTGCTCTTCATTATTTCCCATGTCTATCCATATTTTTCTAAGATCATTGAGTTCATCATTTCATCTAGCCCTGTAGTATTGCATTATAATCGTATACCACAATTTGTTCAGCAGTTCCCCAATTTATGGGCATTCATGAAATTTACATTCTCTATTAATTTTGAATAAAGTATATATTTCCATAGTCATATTACAGACATCAGTACTATTCCACTAATAACTGTGAAGTTCAACTTACTTCCATATATTAGGATTTATAATTCACACTTATTATCCATACTAGATTTATTTATGCATAAATATTTAGGTCCATGGGTTTCACTACACCATAGTTTAGCTTCTAAGATGTTATCTCCTATTCATCAGTGGTCATTTTTACTATGACTATTTTTTCCATACATCTCACATTACTTTTGATGGTATTTGATATAGTAGATATACACAAACACACACACACACACACACACACACACACACACACACACACACACACACACACCCTTTTCTGCATTAAAGGCAATTGAGAATATCTAAATGCAACATCTATATATGGAGAGATAGACATTTCACTGTGTGTATGTGTGTGTGTAGAGAAAGAGACAGATAGAGACACGGAAGGGGGAGGGAGAGAAGAGAAGGAATGAGAGAAAGAGAGGAGTGTTAAGGCAAGACATAATTAATCCTGCCATTTATAATCTAATAAAGGTATATAAAGTATATACAATGATAATTATGCTGCACAATGTCACATGACATGCATATGTATGTACATTTATACATATGATTATAAATGTATATGCATATGTATATATAAACAGAAATATACATGTGTGAAGTCAACAAGAACTTATACAACTACTATATTTCAGGCACTCTGCTAAATCCTGAGGATTGAAAGAAAGGGAAAAAAATAATCTCTGCTCTTTAGGTGGACATGGTCTAAAAACAATATGTAAACAACTATGTACAAAAAAAATACATATAGAATAATTTGGATGTAACTTTCGAAAGGAGGCACTATAATTAAGCAGATCAGTAAACACTTCTAATAAATAGTGAGATTTTATTTGGGATCTGAAGGAAGCTAGGAGATAGAGATGAGGATAGTGAATTCCAGGACAGCCTATGAACATATATCAAGTCAGGAAATGGAGGGCAATATATGAGGAATTGCAAAATGGATGATGTGATTTGATCACAAAGTATGTAAAAGGGTGTAAGATATAAGAAGACAAGATAGGCTGGGAAGGGGGCAGGTAAGACTAAAGAGCAACACAAAAAGATAAATATAAAAAAAATTCATTAGGGATTTAATAAGGTTAAGCAATTTATGTTCCTATATGGGAAGATGACACATATAAGACCTGCAAACTCTGTCACTGTAAGGGCTGTAAGGAGTATATGTAGAGGGCATGACTGCGACTCTATTGTGATGTGATGATCTCAAAAAAAATGTATAGATGAGGGTGCAGCAAAGATGGCAGAGTAAAAGTAGGGACTTGCTTGAGAACTCCCTCAAACTCCTCCAAATACCTTTAAAAATGACTAAACAAATTCTAGAATTGCAGAACCCACAAAATGATGGAGTAAAATAAATCTGTATCCCAAAACAGACTGAAAGGTCAACAGAAAGAGTCTCTTACACCAGGCTGGGAGCAGCGCACAGTCCAGTGTGGGCCATAACCAGCATAGACAGGGCTGGGGTAAGCCTCAAGGAACTGAATCACTGGAAGCTGTGATAGTTTCCAGACGTTTTGGCCTACAAATGCCAAAGAAAGCATAGAAATCCAGTGGGAAAACTGTCAGACTTGAGTGAGAGAGGAGAATTGTCAGGCCCCAGCCATGGAACTGTGGAGGTGGCTGTGGTGGCAGTGGCTGAAGCAACAGCAGCAATTGCTGCTTCCAGAGCTCCCAACCCACAGAGAGTGTGGGAATCAAGCAGCTGATCAGAGGGGGATTGCAGGGATTTCTTTGCTGGAGGGGAGGCAGGCTTCTCTTTGCCCTGCTTGGATCTGGGTCACAATTGTGGGTGGTTGTCCTGGGGTGACAAGGAGTGCTGGTGTGGCAGAGCTTGTGGCTGCAATGGAGGGGGAATCCTCTTCAGAGTTCCAAGGCAGAAGAGAGTGCTTAAGATCACTCACAGACCAGAGCACAGGCCAGGAAAGGAGTAGATACCTCTCTTTTCATCATATTGCCTTGGAAGAGCTTAAAATTTACAGGTCCCTAGAAGTTTCTTTGAAAACAACTGCACAAAACCCCAGAACCTTGGGATGGTGCACCATCCCAAGTGCACTCACCTCCAGCCCAAACTGCATAGAAAACAGAGTCCTAGCTTGACAAAGAGTTAGAAAGTCAAATATTTGGCTGAGGAAATGAGCAAACACTTTAAAAAAAGTCAGAATAGAGAAGCTTAGTTTGGTGACAAAGAAGATCAAAATGTACAACCAGAAAAAGACAACAAAGTCAAAGCTTCTATATTTAAAACTTCCAAGAAAAATATGAATTGGTTGCAGACCATGGAAGAGTTCAAAAAGGATTTTTAAAATGAAATAAAATAAGTAGAAGAAAAATGGGGAAGAGAAATGAGAGTGATACAAGAAATCCATGAAAAATAAGTCAACAGCTTGCTGAAGGAAACCAAAAAAAATATTGAAGAAAATAACAAATTAAAAAAAATAAACTAAGCCAAATGGCAAAAGAGGTCCAAAAAGGCAATGAGAAAAATGCCTTTAAAAATCAGAATTAACCAAATGGAAAAGGAAGTTTAAAATCTCACTGAGGAAAATAACTCCTTAAAAGTTAAAATGGAAGCTAATGACTTTATGAGAAATAAAGAAATTGTAAAACAAAACCAAACAAAAAAAAAAAAGAAGAGAATGTGAAATATCTCATTGAAAAAGCAACTGACCTGAAAAATAGATCCAGGGAAGATAATTTTAAAATTGTTGGACTACCTGAAAGCCATGATTAAAAAAAGCCTAGACATTGTCTGCCAAGAAATTATCAAGGAAAACTGCCCTGATATTCTAGAAATGGGGGAAAATAGAAATTAAAAGAATACAGTGATCACCTCTTGAAAGATATCCCAAAAGGAAAACTCCTAGAAATATTTTAGCCAAATTCCAGAGTTCCCAGGTCAAGGAGAAAATATTGCAAGCAGTCAAAAAGAAACTGTTAGAGTATTGGGGAAACGCAATCAGGATAAGATAAGATCAAGCAGCTTCTACATTAAGGGATCTGAGGGCTTAGAATATGATAGTCCAGAGGTCAAAGGAGCTAGGATTAAAGCCATTAATCACCTACCCAGGCAAACTGAGTATAATCCTTCAGGGGAAAAATGGATATTGAATCAAATAGATGAATTTCCAGCATTTCTGCTGAAAAGACCAGAGCTAAAAAGAAATTTTGACTTTCAAATGCAAGAATCAAGAGAAGCATGAATAGGTAAACAGGAAAGAGAAATCATAATGGACTTATTAAAGTTGAACCTTTTACAATCCTACATGGAAAGATGATATTTGTAACTCATATGCACATTTCTACATATCTACTGACACATACGCACACACGTATCTATCTATATCTATATCCTTGTGTCAGCTATTTAATTATTTAGCACCTTGTTTCAGTTCAATTTTTTTGAGCCTTGCCTATGATTATATCAAATCTTTGTTAAGAAACAGAACTTGTGAACCCCACAACTTGTGAACCCTAAAACTTGTGAACCCCTGTTGCTGATACACCAGGAAGGGGAAGAGCTAATGACCATATATAAGGAGAATCCCAAGCTGGGAGAGAGAAAAACTGAGAAGAGAACTCTTGTGGTGTCAGAGTTGAGAAGGAGAAAACTTGTGGTATACTGGTATACTGTCTATTCTGTCTGTGTTGATTTTTGCTTATAGTACTTTGTGCAGAAGCCCTGGGAACTTAATGGAAGGCCTGAAAGAAGATTTTCTGGTTGTCTGTTTACAGAAGACCTGGAGGAGGGTTTTGGTGATCCTGGGACTTTGGTGATGATTTGTGCTGACCTCTTGCACCTCGTTTGTGGGTCTGTGTTCATTTCTATGTTGATGAATTGTGTTGACCCTTGGACCTTGTTTGTGGATCTCTGTTGATCTCATAGACACAGAGTGAATTGATTATGGTGCCAGCAATGTGTATGTATGTTGTTGTTTTGGTTCTGTTAAGCTGTGTCTTCCCAGGAACAGAAACTGTGAAGGACTTGAGGTGGACTGGACACTGTGAGCTTCAGTATGGAATGGGAACTGGATGAGGAACTGGAATGGGAGCTAGACAAGGAGTTGAGAGGTGCCTGCCTTTGAATACAAGTGACAATTGGGTAGATCTGGGCAGGAGCTGGGACCTTGGAAAAGGAACCATGGAAGCTGAGAGCCAGCCTGAAGTCAAGATAAAAAGACCTCTTCCTGAGTGCTTAATGCTGACTGAGAAGATTATGATTTACTGTAACCTAGGGATGGAGAACTTTGACCTCTGTGTGTCACGTAAGGATGCTTGCTCCTTAAGGATGATTAAGTTAAGGACTTACTGAAGGATATCTTTTGTTTAAAACTCTGTGGCCACTTTTGTGAAAACTACGTGGCCACTTTAGTGATAATTTGTTATGTCATAACATTGTGGATGCTGTGCTTTGGTTTCTGTAAATGTTTTGTCTTAATTTATGACTGAATAAATAGAGAGTTCACTATACTATGTAATCAGAACCTTGAAGCTTTTTACAGCAGCAGTCCTCTGGACAGCTGTTCTTACTTGGCTTTATATAATCATAACTGTAAATACAAATGAGATGAACTTAACCATAAAATAGAGGTAGCATAAAGGATTAGAAACCAGAATCCAACAATATGTTGTTTAAAAGAAACCACTTGAAACAAAAAAGAGAAACACTCAGAATTAAAATAAGGGACTGGAGCAGAATCTATTATGCTTCAGCTAAGCTAAAAAAAAAATGAAAAACAAAAAATGGGTAGCAACCAGGATTTCAACCAAAACAAAAACAAAAATAGATGTAATTAAAAGATATATTCAGGGAAACTATATTTTGCTAAAAGGTGCCCTAGACATCAAAAGTAAACCTACGTGCACCCATTGGTCCTTGTCTTCTTTAGTTGTTTTTCAGTCATGTTCAACTCTTTGTGATCCCATCCAGGATTTTCTTGGCAAAGATACTGGAGTGATTGCTATTTCTTTCTCCAGCTGAATAAACAGTTTATGAATAAACAGTTCTTGACAGACTCAAAAACTATTAACAAATTTATGTGTAGTTGGTGGAGCCATGAATGAATATAGCTATTTTGGAAAGCAGTTTGTAATTATTCAAATATGTACATATTTATATATGTATGCATGTATATGTGCATACACATATATTTAGTTTGTTGTCTACATTGCATCTCTTTCCCTTCGTTAAGAAAGCTACAGGGTATCCTTTTCCATTTTTTTGGCTTATACGATAATATTAAAATCAAGCATTAATTTCTAATTTATTATAGAATAATGCATACAGTGTTGTTTTAAACCCAGTTTTGTCCAGAATGATTTATAATTTTCCTGAGAGTCTGAGTCAGATTGAGTTCTTTGTTAAGTTATTTGTGTTTTTGCCTTTGTTGAATGATGGCTTATCAAATTACATTTTTTTTTATTCTTCCTTATCTCCAATGATCTACTTCTCTTTTTTTAACCAATACCAAATATTTCTGATAACTATTGCTTTATAATATAACTTGAGATCTGGAAGTGCTATTCTCCTTTTATTCCTAACTTTTTAAAACTTTTGCCTTTGTATTCCAGATGGTTTTTCTCTAAAGATATTTTGTTATTTTATCAAGTTCTGTGACAGATCCCTCTCAAATTTTAATTTGTATAGCATTAAAAGTATAAGTTAGTTTCATTGGTACTGTCAGTTTTTATTACATTGACTTGACTCTACCATGAGCACTGAATGTTGTTCCAGCTATTTCAGTTGTTCAGTAAGTTTTTAAAGATCATTTTCTAATTAGATCTATGCAACAGTGGCGTGTCCATTGGTCAATTAATCCCCAAATACTTTATTCATTTTGTAGTTAGTTTAAATTGGATGTTACTCCAATTATTGACTCAGATTTTTTGCAATGTATACAAGCTGTTGTTTTTAATTATTTTGCAGTCTGCTACTTTGCAGAAGATACTATTGTCTCAATTAGCATCTTTACTGATTCTTTTTTCTAAGCATCATTATATCATTAGAAAATAGTAATATTTTTAGATATTCTTTGCATAGCTTTATATTGTTCATTCTTCTTCTGCAAATATTACTAACGTTCCTAGAATTCTATCAAATTACATTGTGGGCATTCTTGCTTTACCCTTATCTTTGTTGTGAAAGCTTCTAAGATACCTAAGTTGCCCATGTTATTTGTTTTCAAATGGTTTTGATGATATTAAAATAGTCTCTTTACAGTTATATTTTATAGGGGGCTTACCGTGAATAACTGTTGTATTTTGTCAAAAGTATTTTCTACATCTGTTGGAATAGTCTTGTGGTTGTTGTTTTTAATATTATTAAAATGATTTTTTCCTAAAATATTTCTAATATATTTCTTAAATATATCTAGCTTTGTCTTCATCCTCTACTAAGTCATAAGTTTGTTTGTTGGCTTGTTTGTTTCTTTGTTTGTTTTAAGATAGGACGGGTTAAGTGGAGTTTGGGTCTTTAATGTCATTAGTTTGCAGGTGTCCAGGTGAAAAAAAAAATCCCCTTTAGGTACACACTATCAGCCAAGGCACTGATAATTTAAATGATTTGCCCAGAGTAAATATAACCACATTTCTCAGTAGTTAATCATTCATGCATCCTATGTTTCAGAAACTCTGATTGCCTTGCTGTTCTTGCACAGGATATCCACCTCCCATTTCCATCCTTTTGTAACAGGAATGTTCTTTTTCTTTATCTCTGTGTCTTGCATCTCTGGCTTCCTTTAAAGCTCAACTAATATGCCATCTCCTACAAAAGGCATTCTCTGTCTCTCTGTCTCTCTTTCTCTCTCTCTGTCTCTCTGTCTCTCTCTCTCTCTCTGCTTTTTTGGAGGTGGAAAGGTTGGGCATTTGGGGTTAAGTGACTTGCCCAAGGTCACATGGCTATTAAGTGTTAAGTGTGTGAGGTCAAATTTGAACTCAGGTCCTCCTGACTCCAGGGCCCGTGCTTTATTCACTGTGCCACCTAGCCGCCCCCCGATTTCTAAATTTTATCTAGCCCTCAGATCCCTTAATGTAGAAGCTGCCAGATCTTGTCTTAACCTGATTGTGTTTTCACAATACTCTAATTCTTTCTTTCTGGCTGCTTGCAATATTTTCTCCTTGACCTGGGAACTCTGGAATTTGGCTGAAATATTCCCAGGTGTTTTCCTTTCGGGATCTCTTTCAAGAGGTGATCAGTGGATTCTTGCTTTCACAAGGCATGTTCTTATCCACCCAGTTATCTGTGCTCCCCTTGAAATTACTTTGTATTTACTTTACAGAATTACATTTATTTACCTCTGTAAATGTTGTCTCCCTCAACAGAAGGTCTTTGTAGCTTCAGAAGGCAGGATAGTGACTTTACATGTCAAATATGTTTAATTGCTTATTAAATTTTTGGCTCTGCATCCTGGGAATTGTTCTGGAATGGGAGCAAGCTAGGAAATTTTTTTTATGTACTACAAAAACTGTTGAGTATCTAATAATCTTTTCTTTCTTTTATTATCTTATTTTTGCAGGGAATATTGGTATCATTTTTGCTTTATTTAGTGAAACAAAAAATTCAGGATTATAGTTGCTGATTGTTTAGCATGGATTAAAGCTAGCTAAAGCATCAGAATGCAGTTGGTTAGTCTTTTAAAATCATTATCATCATCATGTCAATCAAAATATTTTTCTTAAGCATTTATCATATGTCAGGTACAGTGTTATATTCTGGGGACTTAAAAACAACAACAAAGTCCTCGCTCTCAAAGGACTCACATTCTTACAAGAGAGACAATTTATAAACAACTGTCTATGTTAGAGGGAAGACACTAGAAGTGGGGAAAAATAGAAAAAATTGAAGGAAGCCAGGAAGCAGAGGTATGTCATCCCAGTGGTATAATGATTTTGCATGACTATTTAGTCTCTACCTATTTCAGTAATAGAGTTGCTTAATTTCACTTTTTTTTTCCAGGAGACATCTTCAGAAAGAATGGGTCTGAGAAAAATTTCTAAGTTCCATCTTCCCCTAAACACCATCAGCTAATTAATGTTTCAGCACATTCTCTACAGGGAATGAATCAAGAAATGAAAAGAAGATTTTTGGGTTGTTACATTCTCATTCTCCTTGCCTTTTCAGTCTTTTATATGAATTCCATTTTATCTGAAGACAGGAAAGATAGTTTGACTTTCTTTATTCCTTATTTTCCATAATACCCACGTCTACATACACTGCTTTTGTGTTGTGTAAATCTCTTTTCACAGCTCACCTAATGAATGTTAGAAGGGAAGGACATCTGAATATAAATTTGAAGATTTTGTTTCTAAAAAATCTTTAAAATACATATTTCATTTTTTTTTGTTTCTGAAAAATAAAAGGCTTACATCATTGTTCAGTCTCAAGTGTCTTTGTAAGCAGGAAAAGTATAAATACCCTTGTGCTGTTCTGCCAAGATATTTAACTGATGAAAATCCCTGTAGTTATGGATGTGTATTATGGCTCTAGTATAGCCTGTATCAAACTGAAAATAAAGTAACACATACTTATTGAAGCAGGAATATCAGGGGGAGAATTTTTTTTTCAAGGGGAGACTTATGTCTTAGCCAATAGAGGTTCTCTTTTAGTCGAACGTATTATGCAGAACTATAGAAAATGAATTCCTTCCTCGTTCTTTCTGCTTCTCCCCACATATAATTGTTACTCCTTTCTACTTATTTTAGAAAAAAACATGAAAGAAGAATCTCCAAAGATGAATAATTAGAGTAGACCTTACCTTTAGAGAATTATTTTGGCAGCTGTGTGGAGAACGAATGGAAAAGGAGAAAATTTTGTCTGGCTAGTTGGCAGGAGGAGGTCAGTAGAGGACATCTAATTAGGAAACTTTTCCAAAACAAATGAATTAAAGTGATGGTCCTTTGAAAAGAGAGAAGGGTACAAATGTTCTAGAAGTATGATCGTCCTATCATTAAAATGGGAAAATATAAAGAAGCTTTGAAAGTCATTGTTGGTGGATTCCAGGTCTCTCAGGTCATTTCTTATTTCAGATACTATGGTTCATGAAGTGAGAAGAGGGATAAATTGTGAGATAAAAAGTGCAGATAACTTATCCTTTTGGAAGGACATGTAGCACCAGCCATTTTGATGCAACACTTGTTTCATATGCTAAGATCGCCCATTAGATCAGGTTTGATTTGCTTCAGAAAGGTCTGTGAGAAGGAAAATACAGAAACGTGATAAAACAGGGCCAACAGAGTAAGGAAAACAGAGAAAGCAACAAAGCTAGGGGATTTCTGTAAGGATTCCTCAGGTACAGGGGATATTCTGAAAAGGAAGAACAATAAGCTTGCTTGGTCAGGATATGATCCACTGCAAAAGATGATACTTTGGAAAGTATCATCACATATCTTCTTTGCTTTCTTGTTCTTTGTAATTTTGCAGCATTTACTTTTTTTTTTTAATTTTTGTGGTGGTTATTCTTTCCATTTTGCTTGTTGAAGTGATTGTGTATGTTTACTTTTCACTCTTTCAGTTCAAGTATTTCCATGCTTCCCTGTATTCTTTGTTTCTTGCAGCACAGTACTCGTGCACTACAATTCTTACTTTATTTGCAATTTTTTCTAAGACAAAAAGTATTGGCTATAAACATGTTGCTATAATCATTCTTCTTATCAATAATCTCCTTTGATATATATGATTAATATTAGAATTTCTAGGTCAACTTCTTTGTACATTTTAGTCCCATTATTTACACAACTATACATTGCTTTTAAAAATGATATACTAATTCACAGTTCTACTACTAATGCACTAGTGTGCCTGTCTTCCAACATTTCTTCCAACGTTGAATATTTCCAACTTTTGTCACTTTTGACAATTTTATAGGTGAGAAGCGAAATCCCAGAGGCATGTTCATTTGAATTCCTCTTGTTACTAGTGATTGAGGACATTCTTTCATATACTTCTCAACTAGAAAATACCTTTGACCACACTGGGTGTCCCTAAAGACTTAGAGACATTTTCAGGTATGAAAGCTTAAAATTGTGGTATGGTTTTTAGTATTCTCTCTGTATGAGTATGTTATAGCTGTTCTTTCTATATATTTTGGATACCAAACTATTATCTAAGAAATTTCATATAAAGATTCACTGCCCCTCCCCATTCAAGATGCATTAATTTTGTTTTAAGACATGTTCAGTTTTATATAATCAAAGTTATCTACTTTACCTTCTATAATTGTTTCTTCCTTATTTGATTGAGATAATGTCTTCAATCCATAACTGGAAAAGGTATATGATATGCTTTTTTTTTAAATTTATTTTATTAAATTTTTTTTGAGTTACATATTT
Organism: Pseudochirops cupreus; assembly: GCA_028627135.1. Classification (NCBI taxonomy): domain Eukaryota; kingdom Metazoa; phylum Chordata; class Mammalia; order Diprotodontia; family Pseudocheiridae; genus Pseudochirops; species Pseudochirops cupreus. Next base: position 92,722,887 of record CM053580.1, read on the forward strand.
TCTCCCCGTCTTTCCCCCACCCACCACCCCAAAACAGCCATCCCAGTGTTTCCCCCCTCCCCCAGTGTATTCTCTCCTATGTCACCTTTTGGTAGGGCAGGATGGATCTCCCAACTGCAGTGCCTGTGTATCTCAAGTTCCAGTTGGATGTAGTCAATAATAATAATTGCATGTATATACGTAT
>CM053580.1:92723570-92740944 GCA_028627135.1 Pseudochirops cupreus
TTTCTCATAAAGTCATTAGCTTCCATTTGCTCCAGTCTAATTCTGAAGGAATTATTCTCTTCAGTGGGCTTTTCAAATTATTTTTCCATCTGTCAAATTCAGCTTTTTGAGTCATTCTTATCCTCTTTGGCTTTTTGGACCTTTTTTGCCATTTGAGTTAGTCTATTTTTTAAGGCATTATTTTCTTCAGTCAGATTGTTGACTCTCTTTTCATGATTTTCTTGCATCATTCTTATTTCTCTTCCCAATTTTTCCTCCTCTTCTCTTACTTGATTTTAAAATCCTTCTTGAGCTCCTCCATGGCCTGTAATCAGTTCATATTTTTCTTGGAAGCTATTGGTGCAGGATTTCTGACTGTGTTGTCTTCCTCCTGTTATATGCTTTGATCCTTTTTGTCCCCAAAAAAGGAATCTAAAGTTGAATTCCTGTGCTTGCTTTACTTCCTTTGCTTGCTCATGTTGCTACTCAATTATTTGACTTTTGAACTCTTTGCCACAATAGAACTCTGCTTCCAGAGGGGAACACTTTGTTCCAAATTGCTGGGGTTTTCGCAATTGCCAGAGCTATTAGGCGAGCACTGTCTCTGCAGCCCACACAAACTCTTGCTTAGTGATCACACTCCTCAGGACCACCACCCAAGGCCATGATCAAGATCCAGGCAGGTTAAAGCAAGCGCAATTCCCCTTTGAATGGTCACTTGGCTCCCCTATTATCTGCAGGCCAGGAGCTCTGAAGGAGCCATGTGGAGGTGGCTGTAGGGACGCCACACCTCCACCATTTCTAGTTCTCAGAGCCGGAGCTGGACCTGCTTCTCTGTCCCCCCTGGTTTCAACAGAGTTCTACACTGACGTCTCATTTTTTCTTTGGCATTTATGCATTGATATTTCTGGAAACCACCATAGCTGCTGGTGATCCACTCTCCTGCTGCAGTGGCTGGTCTGTGCCACCCTGGGGCTAAAACTGCAGGCTCACAGCTGGGCTTGGCTTCTAGAGCTCCAGTGGACCCTTCCTATGTATCTGCTGGGTTGCCTTCACTGGGAGATTTGTTTCTCTCTGTCACTTTGTGAGTTCTGAAGCTCTAAAATTTCTGTAGAGTCATATTTTATAGGTATTTGAGGTAGTTGTGGGGGGGAGCCATGGAGTTTTCCTACTTCTATGCTGCCATAGAAGTAAGCCACCCCCTCAACAGCTTGTTTAGTCATTCCCCAATTGATGGGTATCCCCTCAATTTCTAATACTTTTGGCAGCATAAAAAAGGGCTGCTGTTAACATTTTTGCACTTGTTTGTCTTTTTCCGTTTTTTATGATCTCTTTGTAATATAGACCTAGTAATGGTATTGCTAGATCAACATAGTTTGGTTGTCCTTTGGGCATAGTTCAGAATTGCTCTCCAGGGTAGTTGGATCAGTTTACAACTCCACCTAATGTGCATTAGTATCCCAGTTTTCCCACATCTTTTCCAACATCTATCATTTTCCTTTTTTTGTCATGTTAGTCATTCTCGTTGTTGTAAGGTGGTATCTCAGAGTTGTTTTAATTTGTATTTCTCTAATAAAAACTGATTTTGAGCACGTCTTCATATGCCCACACATAGAACTGATTTCTTCATCTAAAAACTGCTTGTTCATATCCTTTAACCATTTATCAATTGGAGAATGGCTTGTATTCTTATAAATTTGAGTCAGTTCACTATATACTTGAGAAATGAGACCTTTATCAGAGACACTTGCTATAAAGATTATTTCCAACTTTCTGCTTTCCTTCTGATCTTGGTTTTATTGTTTTTGTTTATATAAAAGCTTTTCAGTTTAATATGATTAAAATTATCCATTTTCTGTTTTGTGATGCTCTCTGTCTTTTGTTTGCTCATGAATTCTTATCCTCCCCATAGATCTGATGTGCAGACTATTCCTTTCTCTTCTTATTTGTTTATGGTGTTACCCTTTATGTCTAATCATGACAAAGGTCTGTCATATCTAACTTTTCCAATATTCTAATTACCTCCTTGGTTACTTTCTTGATGATTTTTTGGTTGGAATTACTGAGTTCTTAGAATTGAGGTTCCCCATTAGTATTGCTTCACTATCTATTTCTTACTGTAACTCATTTACCTTTTCCTTTAAGACTTTTCAGAGCCACGATGGCAGAGTAAGCAGTAAATCACTGTAGCTCTTTCATATTCACTCCTAAACAACCATAAAATAGAGCCTGAGAACAAATCCTGGAACAGAAGAGCCAGTTGAAAGCTGGGGTGGAACAGTCTATGGGAAACTTGGAGGATTAGAAAGAAGAGTCATTAAAAGACAGGAAGCATCCTTGTAAGCCAGCAGTAAGTCTTACCACATCAAAACAGTGGAAGATCCTGAGCCCCAGTGTGGTGGAAAAGATAAAAATGCCAACATCATGAGAAGTATGTGCCTTAGCATAGCCATAGGAACTAGCAGACTTTAGCTCTGAGAACCACCATGTGCTTCAGTGCAGCCCAGGACAAACAGGCATTATCCAGAAACCAGACCTCCATGTGCTTCAAGGTAGCCCTGGGGAAATACAGAACTACCTTTCTGGGTATCATTACACTCCAGACACCACCACTAAGACCCCAGCTCAACACCTGGTAAGATATCAATCCTCTACAATGTATAGCAGAGCCAACCAAACCTCAACACACACCTTCAAAACAGCACCACACAAGAGGGCCCCCTATGGGCCCCATGACAACATTAGTGTTGCACCAGGTAAACACCCAGGGCCTGCAGCCATTGGCAGAAGAAACCTCAGACAGTGTCACTTCCACCCTGGGAGAAGATATTTAAAAGAAAGGAAAAGGGCCAAAAAAAGATAAGCAAAAACAACAAAAATTTTTTAAAAAGATGACTATAGAAGATCATTATGGTGACAGGAAAGACCAAGACACAAACTCAGAAGAGAGCAACAGTGTCAAAACACCTATGGGCAAAACCCCAAAGAAAAACAAGAAGGGTTTTCAAGCCCAATGGAAGAGCTCAAAAAGAGGTTAAAATCATATGGGAGAGGCAGAAGAAAAACTGAGAAAAGAAATGAGAGTGTATAAGAGATTTTTTTTTTTGAAAATGACTCAAGAGCTGGGAAAACTACTTAAAAAGTCGAATTCATCAAATGGAAGAGGAGATACAAAAATCCACTGAAGAAAGCAACTCCATAAAGCGTACTATTGACCAAACGGAAAATAAAGTACAAAAACTAATTGAGAAAAACATCTATAAAGAAAAAAAAGATGAAGAAATGGAAGCTAATAACTCTGTGAGACATCATGAATCAAACAAATTTTAAAAAATGAAAAATGGAAGAAAATAGAAAACACTTCATGGGAAAAAAACTGACCTGGAAAATAGACCCAGGATAAACTATATCAGCATCATTGGATTACCTGAAAGTCATAAGCAAAAGGAGGACCAAGATAGGATTGTTCATGATATTTTCAAGGAAATCTGCCCTGAGGTCCTGGAACCAGAGGCCAAAATAGGCATTGGAAGAATCCACCAATCACCTCACGAAAGAAATCCCAAAATAAAAACTCCAACAAACATTATAGCCAAATTTCAAGACTATCAGGTGAAGGAAAAGATACTACAAGCAGCCAGAAAGAAACAATTCAAATATCAGGGAATCACAATCAGTATCACTCAGGATGTGGCAGCTATAGTCTTAAAGGATCAGAGATCATTGAACTTGATATTTCAGAGGGCAAAGGAGCTAGGACTACAAACAAGAATCACTTACCCAGCAAAATTAAGCATAACACATCAATACACTAAATGAAATAAAAGGATTTCAAGCCTTCATAAGGAGAAGACCAGAACTAAACCAAAATGTCAGCCTCTAATATCAAAACCCAAGTGACACATAAACAGGTAAAAAGGGGAAAAAACATAAGGGATTCAATAGAGCTAAACGGTTTACATCCATCATGGGGAGATCATATTTGTAACTCTTAAAACTGAATCACTAACAGTACAGATAAAAAGGATATGCATAGACAGAGGATATAGATGTAAGGTGAATTTGAGGGAATGAAATAAAAAATAAAGAATGATAAAGAGGAGTGCAAAGGTTGCAAAAGGAAAGGAGAGGAAGAATGGACCAAATTAGCATACCTGAAGAGGTGAGAAAGACCTGTTATAGTGGAGGGGAAGATGAGAGTGTGGGCAATGGGCAATTCTTGAACCTTACTCTCCTCAGTATGAACTATTAGAGGGACAATAGAAATCTGTCTAACTTACCAGAGAAGCAAAAGGGGAGGAGATTAAGTAAAGGGGGGGGGTGGACTGACATAAGGTAGGGCAGATCAGGGGAAATGGTAGACAGAAACAAAATAAGTAAAACATTGGTGACTGGGAAAGGGTGAAAGGACAGGTAGTGGGTAGATGGGAGGAAGAAAAGGATGGAAGGAAATACACAGGTAGCAATCATAACCATAAAAATGAGTGAGATTAATCTCCCATAAAACATAAGCAGATAGTAGAGTAAATAAAAAAAATGAAATCCTACAATATGTTCTTTACAAGAAATACATGTGAAACAGAGAGACATACATAAAGTAAAGGTAAGGAGCTGGAGCACAATCTATTATGCTTCAGCTAAAGTTTAAAAAAAAAGGTAGCAATCCTGATCCTATACAAAGCAAAAGCAAAATAAAATCCAATTAAAAGGGATAAGGAAAGAAACTACATTTTGCTAAATTGTACCTTACACAATGAAGCAATCAAATTAGGAGAACAAGGAATAGTCTTTGTGACTATGGGGAGGGAAAGAATTCATGACAAAACAAGAGATAGAGAGCATTAGAAAATGTAGGATGGATAATTTTGATCATATTAAATGCAAAAGCTTTTGTACAAACAAAACTAATGCACTCAAGATTAGAAGGAAAGCAGAAAGCTGGGAAGCAATGTATAACAATACAAGTCATTCCACAATGACAAATGGTCAAAGGATATGAACAGGTAGTTTTCAAAGAAATCAGTGCTATCTGTGGGCACATCAAGAAATTTTAAATCACTCTTGATGAGAGAAATGCAAAATAAAACAACTCCAAGGTACCACCTCACAGCTATAGGATTGGCTAATATGACAAGGAAAAAGACAAATGGGATGCACTTTGGTGGAGTTGTGAACTGATCCAACCACTCTGGAGAGCAATTTGGAACCACACCCAAAGGGCAACCAAACTGCATACCCTTTGATCCAGCAATACCAATGTAATGCCAAGCAAAGGCAACTTCCAAGGTTCGAATTACCAGCATATTAAACCCCATTTATTCCACAAACATTCATAGAACAGAAAAAGTCAAAATACAGTGTAACTTGTTCCTTTAGCAAGTTCTCAATTCAATCCAGGTACTACTCCACCCCTAGACAGTACATTCATTTAGTCAGTCAAAAGTCTCTTCTCAAATGGAGATTAGTCTCCAACTATAAACAAAGTACATTCATCTGGTCAATCACAGAGCACAAAAAACTCAAATGCTTCCCACCCCAGAATCTCAAAAGGAGCAGGAGAGCACAAAAGGCCATTCCCCCTTAAGTTACAACAAGTTACAACAAGGTTAAGCTCAGCATTGAATACCCAAGGAAAGGGCCTTCTTTCATCTTCACTCCAGGCAAGCCCTCAGCAATCTCAGTTCCTGGGGAGACAAGGCTCAACAAAGCCATAGCCAGTGTCCTCATCAAGTCACTCTCTGCCTGTAGAACAGTCCCAGAACCCCTGAAAACATCAGCAAGGCCCTCTTCCAGGATTTCTGTGCAGGTACCACAAGAAAATCCTCCTTCAGAGCTTCTGAACCAATAGCCAGGTCCTAGGAACAACAGCAGCACTGTCCTTCACCATCAGGTGAATCTGGCAAAACAACATCAAAACAGACAGACAAAATACCGGCATCACAGCCATGCCTCCTCAGTTCCTGGCAGTTCCAGGTGGCAGTTCCAAGGGGCTCTTAGCAGTCTTTCTCTCAGCAACTCAGGCTCCATGATACTGGATACTGCTCTCCCAAAGTCCTTCTGGCCTTCTCTAGGCTTGGGCCTCTCTCCCAATTCACAGCTCCTTCCAGTTCAGCCCTCTCTCTTCAGGTCAACAAGTACATCCCACAAGTGGGATTCACAAGCTCTGGGTTTTAACACTCAACCCAAAAACCAAGCCAATACGGGGGCATCTCCAAATTCCATTAACAATACAACCAATACTAGGCTGTATTAGCAAGCACCCTAGCATACCCGGGATGGCTGCTAGCAAAGGTTCTTAGATCTGCTTTTCTAAAGAAAAGCAACTCAAAGTGGATTAACAATTTTATTTTAATCATTGAGACATATATCATTTACTTAGTTCAGGGGGAAAAGTCAGCACCCCAAACTTCAGAGAATGCAAACAGAATACAAACACAAGTTACAAGCAGAAATTATAAGCAGACAAAGAAAAAGATCAGCAGACAGGCTTCCAGACAGGCTTCCTGACTATTACATCCATACCTAGTTAGTTACCAGAGAGGGAAGCATTAACATCTTGGTTTTCAAAGCCAGGGAACTCAATGGCTGCCCAGAGTCTCATCTGGCCAAATCACACAGCTCTTTCCAAAGTGAGCCCCAAAGCAAAAAACTCACATTAGAGTATATATAGCCTTCTCCTGGATCAGAGAACATCACAGCTCTCTTGACCAACTTCCCAATCACAAAGTAATAAGGTGTGGGCATTCCTGAAAAACAAGCTTCCCACTACAGGCTGCATGTGACCACATTCAGCCTATTAGGGGCACAGTATATTTTCCAATCAGGGAAGGTTCTCAGAGTCAGAGTCACTTAAGCCTATCAAAGGGCCTAGGGGCAGGGAAGATCTTCAGATTCCCATAACATAGGTCTGTATTCCAAAGAGATCATAAGAATGGGAAAACGCGCAAAGACATTTATAGCAGCCTTTTACATGGTAGAAAATATTGGAAACTGAGGGGATATCCATCAATTGGTAAATTACTGAACAAGCTGTGGGATATGAATTAATAGAGTACTATTTTGCAATAAGAAATGATAAACAGGCAGATTTTAGGGAAAAAAAAGCAAACTGATGCAACATGAAATGAGAAGAACCAGGAAAACATTGGACATAGTATCAGAAATATTGTGGGATGATCAGCTATGAATGACTGAGCTTTACTCAACAACAAAATGATCCAAGGCAAGTACACAGTACTTAACAAAGGAAAATATTATCCATGTCCAGATAAAGAACTGATAGACTCAGAATGCAAATCAAAGCATTTTTTTCCACTTACTTTATTCTTTCTCATGGTTTTATTTCCTTTTGATCTCTTTCTTCTACAATTTAGATGAACATGGAAATATGTTTTACATGATAGCACATATATAAACTATATCAAACTGCCTATCATTTTCAGAAAGGGGAGAGGAAGGAAGGGAGAGAAAAAAATTTGAAACTCAAATTTGCAAAACTGAATACTAAAATTTTCTCTTAATATGGAATTGGGAGACAATACTACTTAATAAAAATAAATAGTATTTTGAACCCTAAAAGGTCCTAGTCAACTGGGTGATACAGTGGACCACTGGACCTGGAATCAAGTAGATGTGAGTTAGTGAGTTCAAATCAGCCTTCGACACTCATTAGTTGTATGCCATGGGGCAATTCACTTTATTTCTGTTTGTCTCAATTTCCTCAACTATAATAATATTTTACCTTCCAGGGTTGTAGTGACAATCAAATGAGTTAATATGTGTAAATCTCTTAGCAGAGGGCCTGGCACACAGTAGGTATTCATTATCATCATCATCATCATCATCATCATCATCATCTTCATCATTATCTTTATTATTATTATTAAAATAAAATTATTAAAGTTTGAGGAAGGGGATGGACTATTTTAGGTCTTTTGTCCAAGGATCAATCTAGTTATGTTTAGATAGACACCCTAGAAGGTCATTCATCAAGTACTGATATTGAAATTACTATTATTATTACTATTATATCATCACCATCAGTAATGTCATCACAATACTTCAGTTTTGGCCTCACTAAATCTGAAAGTCTGTTTTCTAAGGTGCAGAAGGTTTTTAGATCTGAGTTGGAATGGATTCTCACAGTAATTTTACCCTGTGTATGTGGTAGGGAAAAGCTCAAAAAGAATTGTTCTTTTTATTTTATTTTAATTTTAGTTTATGGAATAAAACAAGCATTCCCATAAAATAGTGTAGTAAAGAAGGCGATTGTACATGAAACTGCAAATCTACTGTGCATGACCTGTAATTTCTTTAAAATATACAACAAAATTATCATGTAAATTTCTTTTTTTCTCTTTCTTTTTTTTCTTCCCTTCCCTTCAGATGGCTATTATTAGTTACAAATATGTATATATATATATATATATATATATATACACACACATACATATATATATACACACATACATATATATACACACACATACATACATATATACACACACATATATTATACATATATACACACATATGTATGTAAAATTATCCTGTACATACTTCCATTTATCAAGTTCTTTTATTCTGGATGCAGATATCATTTTATTCATATAGTTATATAACTTTTATATTTAATTTGTTTATTTATAATAATCATAATATTCATTCAAAGTTGTTCTTAAAATAATATTGCTATTACTGAATACAGTGTTCTCTTGGATCAGCTCATTTCGTTCTTCATTATTTCATGAATATCTATCTATCCATATTTTTTCTAAGATCATTGAGCTCATTATTTCTTGTGGCACAGTAGTATTCCTTCACAATTTGTTCATTCATTCCTCAATTGATATAGTTCCTGTTCTTTGCCACCACACAGAGAACTGCTATAAACATTCTAGAGAATGTAAGTTTTTTTTTCCATTTTCCCTAATTTTCTTGGGAAATAGAACAGGAAGTGCTATTGCTGAGTGAAAGGTTGTAGGTAGTTAATAACTCTTTGGGCATATTTCTATGTTATTTTACACCTACTAGAAAAGCACTATGTTGTAAGCGTTTTAATAAGGAATTTGGACTATTCTAATTGTTGACTACCTGAAGCATGGTAAAAAGGTAAAGTAAAGGATGTATTTCAGTTGTTACATTCTAAAGGAAAGGATTACAAGCCTTAGACAGTAGTAGCAAAGAAATGGTCAATAAGTATCAATGCACATTTCCATTTCAGGATGTTATGGATGGTTTGTCGCAATTTTTATCATGATATTATTTACCCACTAAAGTTTAAAAATACTCCCCTAAGCTAGGAACGTAATATTGGTGAATAACAGACAGAAATATAATGGAGGTAAATACAAGTGAACTGGAGATTTAATGAGCGACTAGGGAGATTTTTTTTTCCACCCTGCTATTGAAAAAACATAATAATAATAATGACACTAATGTTTCTATTAATAACAACTTGCATTTATATAGCAATTTAAATTTTGTAAAATGCTTGCAGATAGTATTTTATCTTGACAATAACTTTAAGAGGTAGGTGTTATTATTATGCCTGTTTTAGAGATGAGGAAACTGAAGCAGACAGACACTTGCCCAAGTCACATAGCTTGTACGTCTCTGAGGTAGGATTCTTCCTGGGTATAAATCAATCAATCTATCCACTACAGGACCTGTCTCATAAGTGAGCCATGTAATTAAAATAAAGAGAAGAATTAAGTTTATTATTAGGTGATTTAAGAAATCAAATAGGAAACTAATCTTCAGAAACAAAAATTAAATTTTCTTAGGTAGCACCAATATTAGTACTTTTGAAAATTGTTCAATACCTTCCTTGGCTCTATTAGGGTTAGTAGATATTCTGTAAGGTTTAGAATTATAAGTTTCAACTCATTTCTTTTCCTTTTTTCTAAAATCAGCATAACATAAAAATGTGTATCATAGAGATACGGGGTTGCTGGATGGGTGAATTAGGAAATTCCATCACAATTGAGTTTGAGTAGTACTATAGGGTTCCTTCTGTTTCTGTCTCCCATGAACCTGAGGTCTGGTATTTTCACCTGAGTCCTTCTTTTAGATAATATATTCTATCCAGAGGGCTACTATAAAATGTACATGTTACCTGAGAGGGAATAGATGGTGAGAATCTCACCTTTTATGAACACATTCCAATGGAGTTAAGCTGGCTATCTTTTTTTTCCTCCTTCTTTAGGTTAAACTAATTTCTTGAGGGAATAGGACACAAGTAAGGTTTTGACTTGGGGCACATATGGAAAAAACAAATACTATGGGAATCTTTCCTAGAGGAAACAGACCAAAACAGAGTGTAGTTGGAGGTCCTTGGAATACATGCATACACTTACAAGGAGTGACAAAATGACCAAAAGAGACATTTTCTTGAAGGTCATCATATACAAATTGATGGGTATTTTTGATCAGAGGAATTCATGACCATGATTTAATATTTCAGAGTTGTTTTTTTTTGTCCTGGAAATGTATACCTTCTGTATATTAATCACAATGATTAAAACACAAATTAAGTTTAATTCAGTGAAACCTATTGGAATCTGATCAACAATACCAGTATAAACATTGTATTTTTACAGGCCCTGACAACGCAGCACAGCGCACGCTGAGGGGCCCCTGTATGCTGTGGTGTGTGCCAAGAGGCCCCTGAATGAGGCCTGCTGATCCACCAACCACAAGGGCCATTCCCAGGCATAGCACCACCGGCAGGGGATCGGATGGAGCTGGGTAAGAGACAAAAGCAGGGCCCGCAGCAGGTGCAGCAGCTACTCCCAGGACTACCCATCCACAGCCTGAACATTTAAAAAATACCCTATCTGAAGTTCCAGGGACCAAAATGGCAGAGTGAATCCCAGCTGCTCCAATCCCCTGCTCTGACCCAAAAAAACCCAGTAATTATAGCCCCAGAGGAAAATTTTAAGCAGTAAAGGCTTAGGAACACAGGGAGGAAGGGCGTGGCTAAGGTCCTGCCTCAAAATGGGAGGAAAGCAGACTACAAAGACAAAGACAAAGACTCTTGAATCCTATTACAGTGAGAGGGAGGAATCAAACCCAGAAGGAGAGAGTATTGACTCCACACCCGCAGCTGAAGCCTTAACAGAAACTACGACCTGGACTCTGGCACAGAAAGCATTCCTAGATGAGCTCAAAAAGAACTTTGAAATCCAGCTTAGAGAGGTATAAGATAAAATCAACCCCTCTTATAAAAACAAAATTGCAAAAATTAGAAAAACATTACAATGAAGAGAACAGCTCCTTAAAAATTAAAATGCGTGAACTAAAAATGAAATCTGAGCATCTGGAAAAGGAGTTTCAAAAACTAATTGAGGAGAATAATTTTCTAAAAACTAGAATCAACCAAATTGAAGCCAATGGCTCTATGAGGAACTAAGAATCAGTCAAACAAAACATCAAGACTGAAAAATTAGAAAAAGTGTTAAAATATCTCAATGGAAAAATAACTGACATGGAAAACAGATCCAGGAGAGACAATCTGAGAATCATTGGTGTACCAGAAAATCACGATGAAAAAATGGACAATATCTTCCAAGACCTCATCAAGGAAAACTGCCCTGAGATCCTAGAACCAGAGGGTAAAATAGAAATTGGGAGAATCCACCAGACACCTCGTGAAAGAGATCCCAAATTGAAAAGTCTGCCAAACTCCAGAACTATCAGGTAAAGGGGAAAATACTACAAGTGGCCAGAAAGAAACAATTCAGATATCATGGAACACAGGATATGGCAGCCTCAACATTGAAAGATCAGAGGAAATGGAATATGATTTTTCGCAAGGCAAAAGATCTCAGGCTACAACCAGGGATCACCAATCCAGAGAGACTGAGCATACTCTACCAGGCAAGGAGATGGACATTCAGTGACATAACAGAATTTCAGACCTTCCTGATGGAAAAGCCAGAGCTCAATGGAAAATTCAACCTCCAATTACAAGACCCATGAGAGACATAGAAAGAGAAATAAGGAAAAAAAAACACACACACTCACATAACTTGTTATTTAACAAGAGCAAACTGCTTACATCTCCTTGTGGGAAGCTGATACCTGTATCATGAATTCTATACCTACAGCAACATCTAAAAGGGATATAGATAGATAGAGGGTGTGGATATAAATTATGCAAAATGATGATAAAATCCTTATTAAGGGACTGCAATGGAATAAGAGGAAAGAATGAAGCAGAAAGGGGTAAATTATGCTATACAAAGATGCATAAAAACAATATAATAGAGGGAAAGAAGGAAGGGTGGTGACCTTTATATGAGCTTTCCCCCCACTGGTTGTGGTGCAATGAGGAAATAACACAACCAGTTAAATATAGGACTCTATTGAGAAGAGACATAAAACTTATCATAATAGAAGGAAAGAGGGGAGGGAAAGGAACACCACATGAGATCTATTCTCATCAATCTTAGTTCAAGAAAGAAATAACATACAACACTGAGTACAAAAATCGATCATATCCTACAGGCAGTAGGAGGGGGGAAGGGCCACGAAAGGGGAGGAGCTTTAGAATGGAGGGAAAAAGTAGTAAGGAAGGAGGGTAGGAAAAGGGAGGGGGGGGCTAAGAAGGAAATAGTGAGGGAGGCAGTGGGCAAAAGGAAAAATCTTAAGAAGGGGAAGGGAGAAGGGGAAAATTAAAAGCATAAACAGGGGAGGAAATAGAATGGAGAGAAAGACACAGATAGTAATAATAACTGTGAATGTGAATGGGATGAACTGTCCCATAAAACAAAGGCAGATAGTAGAATGGATTAAAAACATAATCCTACAATCTGCTCTTTACAAGAAACACATCTGAAACAGGGGAATACACACAGGTTAAAGGTAAAAGGCTGGAGTAAAATATATGATGCCTCAGCTAAAGTAAAAAAAAAAAGGGGGGGGTAGCAACCCTTATCTCAGACAAAGCAAAAGCAAAAAGAGATCTAATGGAAAGAGATAAGGGAGGAAACTATAACCTGCTAAAAGGCACCATTGAAAATGAGGTAATATCATTACTAAACATTTATGCACCAAGTGGTACAGCATCTGCTTTCCTAAAGGAGAAATTAAGGATGCTAGAGGAAGAAATAGACACCAAAATTATACTAGTTGGGGATTTCAATCTCCTCCTCTCTGAAATTGATAAATCTAATATCAAAATAAACAAGAAGGAAGTTAAGGAGGTAAATAGAATCTTACAGAAGATAGATATGGTAGACCGTTGGAGAAAATTGAATGGGGATAAAAAGGAATATACCTTCTTCTTAGCAGTACATGGCATGTACAAAAATTCACCATGTAGTAGGGCATAAAAACCTCACAATTCAGTACAGAAAAGTGGAAATATTAAATGCTTCATTCTCAGATCATGATGCAATAAAAATTATATGTAATAAAGGGCCATGGAAGGATAGAAGAAAAACTATTTGGAAACTAAATAACTTAATCCTAAAGAATGAGTGGGTCAAACAAAATATTATAGAAACAGTCAGCAACTTCATTCAAGAGAATGACAATAATGAGACAACATACCAAAACTTGTGATGCCACAAAGGCAGTTCTTAGGGGACATTTTATATCCCTGAACGTATACATGAATAAATTAAAGAAAATGGAAATCAATGAATTGGGCATGCAATTGAAAAAGCTAGAAAACGAACAAACTGAAAATCCCCAATTAAATACTAAATTAGAAATAACGAGAACCAAAGGAGATATTAATAAAATTGAATTCAAGAAAACTATTGAATTAATAAATAAAACTAAGAGTTGGTATTATGAAAAAGCCAATAAAATAGATAGACCTTTAGCCAATATGATAAAAAAAAAAGAAAGAAGAAAACCAAATTAAAAATACAAAAAATGAAAAGGGTGAATCTATCGCCAATGAAAAGGAAATTAAAACAATAATTAGGAATTATTTTCCCCACTTTTATGCACATAAATTTGACAATCATAGTGAAATGGATGAATATTTACAAAAATACAAGTTGCCTAGACTACATGAAGAAGAAGTAAACTAATTAAATAACTCATCTCAGAAAAAGAAATTGAAGAAACCATCAATGAACTCCCTAGGAAAAACTCTCCAGGGCCAGATGGCTTTAACAGTGAACGCTACCAAACATTTAAAGAACAGTTGACTCCAATACTTACAAACTATTTGGGAAATTTGGAGAAGGAGTCCTACCAAATTCTTTTTATGAGACAAATTTGGTACTGATGCCTAAATTGGGAAGAGACAAAACAGAGAAAGAATATTACAGACCAATTTCTCTTAAGAATATAGATGCAGGCAGAGCTAAGATGGCAGAAAGGAAGCAGTAGCTTTTCCAAGCTCCTCCAAGAATTCTGTCACTAAAAGCTAAAAAGTGAATTCGAATGGATTTAAAAGAAACAGAACCCATTGGTAGACAGAGTGTGGCAGATTCTCAGTCCAGAAAAGTGCCTACTCAGGTCTGGACAGGGAGAACTCAGAGCACACAGGAGCTGCATCAGTGCAGATCTGAGAGCAGAGTATGGCAGACTGAGAAGAAGCCCCAGCCAGCCAGCAGACTCACCCAGCCAGAGGGTTTTGCAGCCATCTCACCACAGAACAGAAGATCATCATAACTGGGTATGAAAAAACCAGGGGCCCACAGCAGGGTCAGCAGCTTTTCTTGGGGCTAACAGCCCACATCCTAGATGTTTAAAATTACATACTTAAACTTCTAGAAGTCAAGATGGAGGAATAAAATTTAGTTACTCTGATTCCCCCTCCCTGACCCAGAAAAGTCTGGAGTTAAATGCCCCACCCAGAGTAAAATCTTGAATTAGTGGAAACAGCCTCAGGTTGGGTGTCACTGAAGAAAGGGGAAGGGAGACAGTACAGAGTCTAAGCCCAGGAGGGTGGAGCTAGGAACCTTTAACAACAAAAGCCCAGGTGTGCTATAGCACCACCTGGTCAATCAGCAAACTCCAGCCCTGCCCTTCTGCTGGCCTTCTGCTACAGTGAGCCTGCCTGAGCTGTAGCCCAGAGACACAGAGGGGGAAACTTGAAGGAACTATACCACCTTACCCCCATAGGTTACTCTGTAAGCCTCAGGGTAACTCAGGGGAAACATTGAGAGTCCTGGCTCTGGCCTCAGTCTACATACTCAGAGGCTCCAGCTCACAAAGTTAACAACCAAACTCCTACCTCACAGCCTGAGAAGCTCAGTACTCCTGCACCCCAGAATCAGATATCCACTCTAAAAATCCAGGACATAGGCAACCACAGTGAGGAAGAAGGAAACTGCAAAGGCTAGAACCATAAAATCCTTTTATAGTGAGCAAGAACAATCAAACTCAGAAGGCAACATGGACTCTATATACACACTGGAGACCACAGAAGGAAATGTGAATTGGTTTCAAGACCAGAAAGCATTCTTGGAGGATCTCAAGAGGGATTTTAAAAATGAAATTAGAGAGGCAGGAGATAAATTTAAATCTACAGTGACCAAATTGGAAAAAAATTTCACTGAAGAAAACAAAGCTTTAAAAAAGTAAAATTGGAGAATTAGGACAGGAGGTCCAAAATCTAACTGGAGAAAATACCTCCCTAAAAATGAAAACTGAGTATATGTTAAAGGAGCTCCAAAAGCTAATTGAGGAAAATAATTCACTAAAAATTTGAATCAGTGAAATTGAAGCCAAGGACTCTATGATGCAACAAGAGTCAGTCAAACAAAACATAAAGATTGAAAAATTAGAAGAAAGTGCAAAATATCTCACTTGAAAAACAATTGACCTGTAAAACAGATCCAGGAGAGATAACCCAAGAATTATCAGCCTACCAGAAAGCCATGATGAAAAAAGCAGTCTGGACTGCATCCTTCAAGAGATTGTCAAAGAAAACTGTCCTGAGGTCTTAGAATCAGAAAGGGAAATAGTTATTGAAAGAATTCACTGATCTCCTCCTGGAAGAGATCCCAAATTGAAAACTCCAAGAAATATAGTAGCCAACTTCCAGAGCTACAAGGTCAAGGAGAAAATACTGAATACAGCCAAAAAGAAACAATTCAAATATCATGGAACTACAGTCAGGATTACACAGGATTTAGCAGCTGCTACATTAAAAGATCAGAGGGATTGGAATGCTATATTTTGTAAAGCAAAAGAGCTAGAATTGTAACCAAGGATCGACTACCCAGCAAGACTGAGCATATTCTTTCAGGCAAGGAGATGGTCATTTAATTAAATAAAGGACTTCCAGACTTTCTTTATCAAAAAGCCTGAGCTCAATGGCAAATTTGATCTCCACCTACAAGACCTAAGAAAGACATAAAAAGGCAAACAAGGACAACATACTCTCATACAAACACATACACACACAGATGCCCATACTTGCCCATAACTTGGGACTCAATAAGAGCAAACTGTTTACATTCCTTTATGAGAAGTAGATACCTGTCAATATTGAAATTTGTATAAGTATTGTGACATTTAAAAGGGACATAGAAAGAAGGTGTAGGTATAAGTGAACTAATCTGAAGATTTTAAAAAACCCTATTAAGAGGAAGAAAGGGATTGTAATGGGAGAAAAGGAAAGGTAGAGGCAGAAGATGGTAAATTATGCCACAAGAAGAGGCAAAAAAACATAATAAAGGGGAGGGTTGGGAAGGAAGGAGATGAACATCATATGATCATTACTCTCATTGGTTCTGATTTAAAGAGGGATCAATACAAATGGCTAAGTTTAGATCCTAACATGAAAAGACACCAAAACTCATAACAATAGAGGAAAAAGAGGGAGGGAAGGGAGCACTGTATGAAATTTACTGGCATTGGTTTGTGTTCAAGGAGGGAATAACATAGTCTGTTAAGAATAAAAATCTATTGTGCCCTACAGGCAGTAGGAGGGATAAGGGGAGAGGGGTGTAACAAGTGGGAGGGTGTTCAGTAGGGAGGGAAAGAGTAGCAAGGGGAAAGGATAGGTAAAGCGAGGGGACAAAGGAAGCAAATACTGAGGGAGGTGGGGGTCAAAAGGAAAATTCTTAAGGAGGGGAAGTGAAAAGGAAGACACAACGATATAAACAGGGGAGGGAATAAGATGGAGGGAAAGTCACAGATAGTAATCATAACTGTGAATGTGAATGGGATGAACTCCCACATAAAACAGAGGCAGATAGCAGAATGGATTAAAAACCACAATCCTACAATATGCTGTTTATAAGAAACACATTTGAAAGAAGGGGATACACACAGCATAAAGGTAAAAGGATGGAGTAGAATATATCATGCCTCAGCAAAAGTAAAAAAAAAAAAGCAGGGATAGCAATCCTTATCTCAGATAAAGGAAAATCTAAAATAGATCTAATTAAAAATGATAAGGGAGGAAATTCCATCCTGC
>CM053580.1:92741444-92759705 GCA_028627135.1 Pseudochirops cupreus
GAATATCATATTCAGGCCCTTCAATCCCTTATTGTAGAAGCTGCTAGATCCTGGGTTATCCTGATTGTGTTTCCACAGTATTCAAATTGTTTCTTCTTGGCAACTTGTAATATTTTTTCCTTGATCTGGAGACTCTGGAACCTGGCTATAACATTCTTAGGAGTTTTCTTTTTGGGATCTTTTTCAAGAGGTGATTGGTAAATTCTTTCAAGTTCTAATTTGCCCTCTGGTTCTAAAATATCAGGGCAATTTCCCTTGAGAATTTCTTGAAGGATAATTTCTAGGTTCTTTTTTTGATCATGACTTTCAGATCGTCTCATAAGTTTTAAATTGTCTCTCCTGGATCTATTTTCCAGGTCAGTGGGTTTTTTGAGGAGATATTTCACATTGCCTTCTATTTTTTTTTTCATTTATTTGGATCTGTGTAATAATATCTTGATTTCTCATAAAGTCATTTGCTTCTATTTGCTCCACTCTAATTCTGAAGGAATTATTCTCTTCAGTGAGCTTTTGAGATTCTTTTGCCATCTGGCAAATTGGACTTTTAGGCATTCTTCTCCTCATTGGCTTTTTTGGGCCTCTTTTGCCGTTTGAATTATTCTATTTTTAAGGTGTTATTTTCTTCAGTCAGGTTGTTGACTCTCTTTTCAGATGTTCTTGTATCATTCTCATTTCTCTCCCCATTTTTTCCTTTATTTCTCTTATTTCATTTTTAAAATCCTTCTTAAGTTCCTCTTTGGCCTGTAATCAGTTTACATTTTTCTTGGAAGCTTTTTGTGCTGGCGTTCTGACTCTGTTGTCTTCCTCCCATTCCATGCTTTGATTCTTTTTGTCCCCACAAAAGGAATCTAAAGTTGAGTTGCTGAGCTTGGTTTGCTTTGCTCATTTTGCCAGTCAAGTACTTGACTTTTGGGCACAGTAGAACTCTGCTTTCACAGGGAAGAGCTCTATTCTAAATTGCTGTGGTTTTCACAGCTGCCAGAACTATTTGGAGGCCACTGTCTCTGCATCCCCCACCAGCTTTGGCTCATTGGTCACACACCTCAGGACCACCACCCAAGACCAGACATGTCAAGGCAAAAGCACTTAGCCTCTGAATGATTGCTTGTCCCCCCTGAAATCTTCAGGCTGCAAGCTCTGAAGCAGCCACTGGAAGCGGCTACAAGGCTGCCACTTCAGACCACTTCTACCTATGGAGGCCGTTGGCTGTACCCTCTCCCCCAAATTAGCCGAGTTCCACTAACCTTTCCCTTTGTTCTTGGCTCTTATGGGTTGGAAATTCTGGAAATCGCCACAGCTTCTGGAGATCCACTCTACTGAAAGCTCCAGCCCAGGCTTCTCCTAGACACCCTGGGGTTAAAACCCCATGGGGCTGGACTCTGCTCCTAGCACGCTGTGATGAACCTTTCCTGTCCACCTGCCAGGGTGCCTTCAGTAGGAGTTTTGTTACTATATCATTTTGTGAGTTCTAGAGCTCTAAAATTTGTTTAAAGTCATATTTTATAGATATTTGAGATGCTTATGTGGGGGAGCTCGTGTTCTCCTGCTTCTACACTGCCATCTTGACTCCTCCCCCCATCCATTTTTTTTTAGATTGTCAGTTTTATTGTATAATGGTCAGGCAATATGACTACTACTAAGTACTTTATTTTCATCTTAATTGGTAGTGTACTCACCCTTTGATACTTATAATTGGGTTTTAATAGTTTGTTTTATTTTCTTATTGAAATTAACCAGTGGTTTCTCCATTTTCTTCCCCCCCCCCCACAAAATCAGCTCCCAGTGATATTTTAATGGTTTACTTTAGATTATTCTTTTTAAATTTCCATTTAATTAATTTCTCCTTTTCATTTGGGATTTTCATTTTGGTGTTTAATTGAAGAGATTTTAATTTGTTCTTTGCTTAGTTGTTTTTTTTTGTTTGTTTGTTTTTAGTTCCATGCACAATTCATTGATCATCTCCTCTTTTTTATTGATGTGTTTAGAGATATAAATTTTCCCTAAAATATTGTTTGCTATATCCCACAGATTTTAGACTGTTGTTTTATTGTTTTCATTATTTTTAATTAAATTATTGATTAGTTCCATGATGCTCTTCAGACTACTTATTCTTTAAGTTTAGATTGTTTAGTCTCCAATTCACTTTTTATCTATGCTTCCAAGATCATTTTTAATTATAATTTTATTGTTTTATGGTACAAATGGGTGCATTTAATATTTTTAATTTTCTGCATTTGTTTGTGTTTTTTATGAAGTAATACATGATGAGTATTTGTGCAAGTTCCATGTATAGTTGAGTATAGTGTATATTTCTTTCTATTTGAATTATCTTTTTTTCCCATTACAGGTTTATCATGTCTCACTTTCCTAAAATTCTAATCATCTCCTTAACTTCTTTCTTATGTTTCTTATAGTTATATACATCTCGTTCTGTGAGAGATAAATTAAGGTTCCCCCATTAGTATAGTTTTAGTGTTGACTTCTTGTAACTTATTTAACTTTTGCTTTAAGAATTTGGATGACCTTGTATTTGGTGCTTACATGTTTAATATCATATGTCATTATGTATTTTCCCCTTTTAGCCAAATGCAGTTTGCCTGATTATCACTTTTTTAGGCCTTTAAAATTTTTTTTTCTTTTCCTAAGATTATGATTACTACTCTTGTCTTTTTCACTTAGGCAAAGGATAATAGATCCTGCTTTAGTACTTATTTTAACTCTGTGTGTGTCTTTCTGCTTCATGGTAAGTGCCCCTTGACATGGGAGCTCTGTAATTTGACCATTATATTTTTTGGAATTTTCTTTAGGGGATCTTTTTCAGGAGGTGATTAGCATATTTGTTCAGTTTTTGTTGTGCTCCCTGGTTCTAAGATATGTAGGTTGCTTTCCTTTATAATTATATATGTACATGTATACATAGACAGAGGGCACAGGATGAGTTGAATATGAAGAGATGATATCTAAAAAATAAAATTGTTGGGCCCCCAACCCCCATTGCTTCTTCCTGCTGCCCTCTGGGTGGTCTGTTGCAATCCAAAGCCTAGGAGCCAGAGCCCTGATAAGGCTGTCTGCCTTACTGGAATGTGGATTAACAGCATTGAGCATGTATCATCCAATGGGATAGCCCACCCTTTCTTCCTGCCCCTGTTGCTGAGGCACGTGACTCAGTCTGCCCAGGTGGGAGATAAAGGGGAGCGAGGGGAGGAAAGGGATAGGAGTAAGAGGTAAGTATGAGGTGAGAGAAGAGAGGTGAGAGAGAAGAGAGAGAAGGGAAGAGAAGATGTAACAATAAAGCTGCATTTCTAAACCCATCTGTGTGTGCCAGGATCTCTGTTCGAGAAGCAATCCAGAGACGTCTGATGACCCTGGGGAGGGTAAGTGAGATCGGTGGTCCGGCAGGGAACCTGAGGTGAAAGGGTCCTAACATAAAATTAAGAAGTGAGAGAGGAATATATTGGGAGTAGGAGAAAGGGAGAGAGAGAATCGGGTAAATTATCTCATATAAAAGAGGCAAGAGAACACTAGAGGGGAAGAGCAGGAAGATGAAAGGGAATGAGTCTCATTGAATTTGACTTAAGGAGGGAATAACATACACACTCAATTAGGTATCTTACTCTATAGGAAAGTAGAGTGGGATAAGGAGGGGTATGATAGAAGGGAGGGTAGACTGAGGGAGAGGGTAGTTAGAAGCACACACTTTTGAAATGGGACAGGGTCAAAGTAGAAAATAGAGTAAGTAGGGGGTGGGATAGGATGGAGGGAAATATATTTAGTCTTTCACAGTATAACTACTATGGAAACATTTTGTGTAACTACACATGTACAACTTATATTGAATTGCTTATCTTCCCAGTGGGAGTGAGTGAGGAGGGAAGAAGGGAAAGTATCTGGAAATCAGTTTTTAAAAACAAATGTTAAAAAAAAAAACTTTTTACACGCAACTGGGATATAAGATATACAGGCACAGGGTATAGGAATCCATCTTTCCCTACTAGAAAGTTAGAGGGTGGATGGGGAAGGATATAAGAGAAAGAAGATTGGAGGAAGGTATATTCAGTAGGTTCGCTCTCTTGGGATGGGGTGTAGGGGAAAGATGGGGAGAAAATTTTCAACTCAAAGTCTTGTGGAAATAAATGTTGAAAATTAAAAATAAATTTTAAAGAAGTTATTTTCTTTATTAAAAATTTGTACTTCTTTTACCATTTGGTAAATTCTGCTTCTTATGGAGATCTCTTCAGTGGAATTTTGTACCTTTTTTACTATACGATTAATTCTGTTGCTTTTTTTTGTTTTGTTTTTTTTTAAGGCGATATTTTCTTCAGTACTTTTTGGTGCCTCTTTATCAAGCTCTTAATTGGCTTTTCACAATGCATTACTTTCATTTCTTTTCCAGTTGTTTTTCTTCTTCCACTCTTATTTGAATTTAAAATCATTTTTTGTTATTTTTTTTTTCTTTTTCTTTTCCAGGATTTTTGTTTCGCCTATGACTAGTTTGCATTTTTCTTTTAGGCATTGTTTACATTTTTTTTAAGTAGTTGTTTTCCCCTGGGTTTGTGTGATGAGCTTCTCTGTTGCCACAGTAGCTTTTACATTCAGAATTTTTTTTTTTGCTTATTTTTCCAGCCTATTTCTTAATTTTGCATTTTACGTTGAAGTTGGGCTCTGTTCACCTGGGCAGCTGTGGGCACAGTGAGGCACTGTCCCAAGCTTTAGTTTTTGACTTCTTGTTTTCATAGCTAGTTTTAAATGTCTGTAAATTTTTAGTTCTTCATGGAGGTCTGTGCCCTGTTATTTCCCCAGATAGGGCAACCATTTCCTTTCAACTGCAAGAGCTAACATGCTTTTCTTCCCTGGAACTGCAACACTGAACTTTGTAATGGATAATGGAGTTGCCTAACAGCACCTAGTTTGGGGTCCAGTATATGCACAGGGGTCTCCTGTAACTTCTTTTCTTGTCCAATTGTCCATTCCCCTTTCTGTCTCTGGGCAGTTACAGCTCCAGGAATGCCTGCTTTTGCTGCTGTTGCTGTAGCAACCTCTTTAGGGTGCAAAACTGATTTTATTGCCACATATGCTCCAGACCAGCTGCCACTCTCTTGCCACAGAATTCTCTTTCTGAAGTTGTTATTTGTCCTAGACTGGAAAAAATGTTTTGTTAGAAACCTTTTTACTTTAATTTTGTTTACCTATCTTTCTCCAGAATTTGATTTGACACATTATTTTAAAATTGTTTAGAAGGGGCTTTTGGGAGAGTTAGGCTACAGTGCTCTTGTTATTCTGCCATTCTGGAAAACATAAAATGGATATTTTAAGAAATGAAAATCAACACATATGGTTTAGGATGAGTATAAAGACTAGTAAAGTCCCAGAATAATGTAAGGTACATTAAATCCTACAAATAACTCAATATTTCAATAAATGCTAGAAATAAAAATGGTTTTTATTTAACCATGTTTTAAGCAAAATGAAAATGAAAGAAATGCTAGAATAGTTCTTTATGGTAGATGAAAAATAATGAAAAGGGAGTGAAGGTAGAGTTACTCAACTACTCTTACACTCATATATATATATATATACATATACACATCTCAATAGATTGGGTAGAGCAGAACAGCATTAGCAACCATAAAAATTTAACAAGGACTTAAAATCCAATAATTGAATAGAGGCAGAAAGAGAATATCTAGATGTTTTCAATAAATTCAAGAACTTTATCCCTGAGAATAAATATTCAACAATAACAAAGTATTTTTTAAATGAAATTGCTAAACTGTTAGTAGTAATCTACTTTAATCTGGAAACTTGAAATTGGGTGAAAATTTAGGATTAAATACTAAAGATGTAGTTTGTAAAATTTTATCAGAGGTAATTGCTAACAGCAAGTTTCTCTTTATTATGAGTGAACCATATGGGGATATCTTTTTTTTTTAGGGAAGCATATTTACCAGATTAGTAAATCAGACAAATATGGAATTAGCACATCTGGATTACAACAAAGCATTTGACAAAGTCTCTTAGGGTATACTTATGGCCAAGATGGATACACGTGAATAGATGGTAATATATTGAAGTGAATTCAAAACTAGTTAAATTTCATCTGTGAGTATTGCTGTCAATGCAGTGATGATGTCTAAAAGCAAACAATATCCTTGACATCTTTTTTTTCAAAATTTTATCTGTATCTTGGGTGGAGATATAGATGTCATACTTATCAAATTTGTAGATGAAATGATGTTTGGGATAAGTGGGGTTATGTAATATATAGGTAATCTCATAGTCTGTGACTCTGGGAAAGTCATACCATTTCATCTGTGACATTTGTTTAAATTCTCATGATAATTCCTTTACAGAAAATTCATCTAATGTGCTGGAGCCTTGTAAGTGTCTTGATGTTGCAAATATACCCCTTGAGCACACTAGTTTCCCTATGGCATATCCTTTATAACTCACTCTCATGATCTAGCTGGCCTATTTTTTTTAATATGAATTCATTTATTTAAGTATGTCTCTTATACTGCTTCTTCTGCACCCATGCCCGATTCTTAGTAAGTATATAACAACTCAAGATTTCACTGGTTCAGGCCGCTGATGAAGAGCACAACTTCTCTTTGACTTACTAAGTAAGCCTTTGAGAGTTGCTGTACATAAAAAAAGCAAAGAAAAAAAACATTAATTACTCTAGTCATATGGTTATGAGCTTCTCTAAACTTGGGCTAATTCTTCCATGACAGATACACATGCAGTCCATTACTCAGCTTTTACTTGAAGGTTTTTTTTTTCCATTTGCTCAAAACTGCCAGTTTATGCATTCCATTTGTGTATCTTCAGAAAACTTTAAAGGGTGAGGAATGAGAGGTTTGTGATGGAGGATTTGCCCATATTATAAATTTAATAAATGTCTTAGTTATTGCTGACAGTAGATCATGTAGACAAGATTTCAGAATTTTAGTTGATTATAACCTCAACTACAGTTCTTTTTCTCTAGAAGGAGTCTCAGAGACCTAGATAACTGTTTGTCTTTCTCTTTGGGGTAAGAGCTTGGATTATTTTATTCCTAAAGTTCTTTCTAAGACTATACTGCTAAGAATCTTGATTATCCTTTTTAATCTCCAGCCTCATAGGCATATCAGGTTATATAGCATCTGACTAATAGAAGGTTATGAAATTTTGCTTGTACGATCATAGAATTAAAATTCTGAGTGTATATCTGAGTTCTCTCAAAAAATCATCAATGAAAAATAACTGGTTTGTATAGATGTCAATTTTTTTACATGGAAAGTGAATGATTATACTGATTTATAGCATTATAGGTTTTAGTTGGAGAAGAAGAGGGATTATTACAAAGTGCTAAACATTAAGTACCTAGCATTTTAAGTATGAGAGTAAAGGGAAGGATGATCAATACAATTCTATTCAACAACATTTATTAAATTACTTATTAATTTAGTAATTTAATTAATTTACTAAGATCCAGGCACATGCATTGTGCTAGAGTTAAGGTGGTTATATTTTAGTTAATACAGCAACTTCAGAAGTAATATTTGGAATTTTAAATGATTTGCCTTTTTCTGTGATGATTTTAGATAAATATCATCCTCAAAGAATGGCCCTACATTAAGGCATTTTGATTTCTGAATAGTTTGGTCATTAAGTATTTATTTTAAAGTATATCTTTATCATTTTATTAAAAATCATATTAACAAACTTAAGGATGTATATTACAAAGTGAATTTGAACATGATGTAGTCTTTTTTGTGGTGGATAAGATTTTACCAGTCAGAACAGATTATTTGGTATTGGTTATATCTTTTGCCTTTCAAGCTTATTTAGTTTACACTGAACTATTCAGCATGTTCTGTTATATTTTGGTGCACAGTATCCCTTTTGTTCAGCTGAAAGTAGGAATAAATGTGTATAATGAGTAAAGAAGACACATCATATAAATGAAAGTCAAGGGAAAAATTAATGAAGTTCTTTCTGAATCTTAGTGACACTTTTAGTTGGCCTGAGAAAAGTATCATTTTTTCCTGGAAATGTGCAAAGGTGGTGGTGGGTGGCAAGGGGGGATGAGAGAGAGAGAGAGAGAGAGAGAGAGAGAGAGAGAGAGAGAGGGAGAGGGGAAGAGTGGGAGAGGGGGAGAGAGAGAGAGGGAGAGAGAGAGAGAGGGAGAGAGAATGGAAGGTGAGAAGAAGAGGTTGCTCATCTTTACAGTTGCCATCAGTGATGTCAACATGACTGTCAGAGAATCTGAAAAATCCTAACATGTTTTTATGGCAGTTTCCCAGAACACAACAGCAACTATGTCACTTTGAAAATGCAAGTTGACAGTTGTTTCAAAAATGTTTTAATTTCACTTGACACACACATATAAATAAATAAAAATATATCACCCAACTTTTTCCTCATCAGTAGGTCTGATTATTTATAGTCAAGGCAAGAAAAACATCAGGCATTATTCTATAATGAACAGAATGGTCAAATATAGATAGAGATAGAAATACATATTCATATATGCATATGTATATAGGTCCCAAATACACACACACACACATATACATATATACACACACATATATACATATGTATATATATACACACACATATACATACATATATGTATGTATCTATAAACATCTATTTAGGCATGTGTGTACATAAATCATATGAATTAAGTTTTAACCTGATGTTTAAAGTAAGGAATCACCAGTTCAGGAGAAATTTTATACTTCTATATAGTAGTGGATATTTTTCTGATCTACATGGTACTGTTTCACCCTTGAACTAGCTCCACTAAAATTCACTGCCTTTGCAGAGCTCAAGGCTTCTCTACCCTGCAGTAGAGGGGGTTCTCAGACCTTTAAAAATGAAAACATTGAATCTGTATTATCATTATTAAGGACTCCAAGTAGGTTAGCATAAAGTTGATTGATCCATAGAAACTCTTTGATCTTCCAGTCCTGCACTAAAGTTCTGCTCCAGTGTCCCATCACTACGTGGGATTGGTCTCACATTTTTTTTTTCATTGACTTGTTTATTTACTTTTAGTTTACAAGATTCAGTTCCACAATCCCCTGAGTTTCAAATTTTCTCCCCTTCTTCTCCCCCCCCTCCCCCACCCATGGCAGCATGCAATCAAGTATAGGATCTTCAAATACTTTCATTGTAACCAATGGAGTGAACAATGGGAAAAAAGAAAGAAAACCAAACATGAAAAAGAACGATAGCATGTAGACTGCTTCAGTCAACATTTAAGCTCTGGTCTTTCTAGATCTTTCTCTGAATGTAGATATCTCCTTCCATCCTGAGACTTGGAGAGTTGTCTTATAACTGTGCGTTGCTGAGAAGAGTCCAGTTTGTCAAGGTTGGTCATCACACATATGATATGTCTGTGATTATGTACAAATTTTTTCTGGTTCTGCTCTTCTCATTTAGCATAAATTTGTATAAGCCTCTCCAGGTACATATGAAGTCCATCTCCTTTCCATTTGTTATAGCACAATAGTATTCCATTACATTCATATGACACAACTTGTTTAGCCATTCCCCAATCAATTGATGGGCATCCCCTAAATTTCCAGTTTTTTGCACCACAAAGAGAGCTGCAATAAATATTTTTGTATATATGAGTCCTTTTCCCACTTCCATGATCTCTTTGGGATACAACCCCAGAAGTGGTACTGCTGGGTCAAAGGGTAATCAATTATTTATAGCCCTTTCGGCATAGTTCCAGATTGCTCTCCAGAATGGCTGTATCAGTTCACAGCTCCACCAACAATGCATTAGTGGTCTAATATTTCCATATCTTCTTCAGCATTTGTTATTTTCCTGTTTTGTGATCTTAGCCAATCTGGCTGGTGAGATGTCGTACCTCAAAGTTCTTTTGATTTGCATTTTTCAAATCCATAGTGATTTGGAGCATTTTTCCATATGCTTAAAGATGTCTTTAATTTCTTCCTCTGAATATTGCCTGTTAATATCATTTGACTGTTTATCAATTGGGGAATGACTTGTATTCTTATAAATTTTACTTAATTCCCTGTATATTTTAGAAGTGAGGCCTTTATCAGAGACATTGGTTGTAAATATTCTTTCTCAATTTCCCACTTCCCTATTAATCTTGGTTACATTGGCTTTGTTTTACAGAAACTTTTCAATTTAATGTAATCATGATTCTACATTTTGTATTTTATAATGTTCTCCAACTCTTCTTTGGTTATAAAGTCTTGCCTACTCCATAAATCTCACAGCTAAACTATTCCTTGCTTTCCCAGATTATTTACAGTATCAGCCTTTATACCTAGATCGTGCACCCATTTAGACTTGACTTTGGTGTACAACGTTAATGATGGTCTATGCCCAGTTTCTGCAATACTATATTCCAATTTTCCTAGCAGTTTTTGTCAAATAGTGAGTTCTTACCCCAGAAACGGGGGTCTTTGGTCTTATCAAACAGTATATTACTATAATCATTGACTACTGAGTCTTTTGTACCCAATCTATTCCATTGATCTACTACTCTATTCTTTAGCTAGTACCAAGCAGTTTTGATGACTGCCGCTTTATAATACAGATTAAAATCCGGTATGGCTAGGCCACCTTCCCTAGCATTTCTTTTCATTAATTGCCTTGATATTCTGGACATCTTGTTCTTCCAAATGAATTTTGTCACTATATTTTCTAGTTCTATAAAGTAATTTTTGGGTAGATTGATCGGTATGGCACTAAATATGTAATTTAATTTAGGTAAAATTGTCATTTTTATTATATTAGCTCAACCCAGCACGAGCAATTGATGTTTTTTCCAATTAGTTAGATCTGATTTTATTTGTGTGAAAAGTGTTTTGTAGTTGTGTTCATAAAGGTACTGGGTTTGTTTTGGCTGGTAGATTCCCGAATATTTTATAATGTCTACAGTAACTTTTAACAGGGTTTCTCTTACTATCTCTTGCTGTTGGACTTCATTGGAAATATATAGGAATGCTGAGGATTTATGAGGGTTTATTTTATATCCTGCAACTTTGCTAAATTTATTTATTGTCTCAAGAAGTTTTTTACTTGATTCTCTAGGATTCTCGAAGTATATCATCATATCATCTGCAAAGAGTGATAGCTTAGTCTCTTCTTTGCCTAATTTCATTCCTTTGGTTTCTTTTTCTTCTCTAAATGCTACTGCTAACATTTCTAGTACCAGATTGAATGAGAAGGGTGATAGTGGACATCTTTGTTTCACCCCTGATCTTATTGGAAATGCTTCTAGTTTATCTCCATTGCATATAATACTTGCTGATGGGTTTAAGTAGATGCTACCTATTATTCTAATGAAAACTCCATTTATTCCTATACTTTCTAGTGTTTTTAATAGGAATGGATGTTGTATTTTGTCAAAGGCTTTTTCTGCATCTATTGAGATAATCATATGGTTTCTGCTAGTTTTATTGTTGATATAATCAATGATACTGATGGTTTTCCTAATATTGAACCATCCTTGCATTCCTGGAATAAATCCAACCTGATCAAAATATATTATTCTTGTGATAAGTTGCTGTAGTCATTTTGCTAATATTTTATTTGAAATTTTTGCATCCACATTCATGAAGGAGATTGGTCTATAATTTTCATTCTCTGTTTTGTCTCTCCCTGATTTAGGTATTAGTACCATATTTCTGTCATAAAAATAATATGGTAGGACTCCTTTCTTACCAATTTTCCCAAATAGTTTGTAGAGTATTGGGATCAATTGATCTTTAAATGTTTGATAGAATTCACCACTAAATCCATCTGGCCCTGGGGATTTTTTCCTAGGGAGGTCTCTGATAGCTTGTTCAATTTCTTTTTCTGAGATGGGGTTGTTGAAGTAATTTACTTCCTCTTCAGTTAGTCTGGCCAACTTATATTTTTGTAAATATTCATCCATTTCACTAAGACTGTCAAATTTATGTGCATACAATTGGGCAAAATAATTCCTAATTATTGTTTTGATTTCCTCTTCAATGGAGGTACATTTATCCTTTTCATTTTTGAGACTCGAAATTTGGTTTTCCTCTTTTTTTATCATGTTGACTAAAGGTGTATCAGTTTTATTGTTTTTTTCATAAAACCAACTCTTAGTTTTATTTATAAGTTCAATAGTTTTCTTACTTTCAATTTTATTAATTTCTCCTTTGGCTTTCATTATTTTTAATTTAATATTTAATTGGGGATTTTCAATTTGTTCTTTTTCTATCTTTTTCAATTGCCTACCCAATTCATTGACCTTCATTTTCTCTAATTTTTTCATCTATGCATTCAGGGATATAAAACTTCCCCTAAGAACTACCTTTGCTGCATCCAACAAAATTTGGTATGATGTCTCATTATTGTCATTCTCTTGAATGAAGTTACTGATTGTTTCTATAATTTCTTGTTTGACTCACTCATTCTTTAGGATTAAATTATTTAGTTTCCAATTAGTTTTTTCTATCTTTCCATTGCCCTTTGTTGCATATAATTTTTATTGCATCATGATCTGAGAATGATGCATTTAATATTTCTGCCTTTCTGCACTGAATTGTAAGGTTTTTGTGCCCTAGTACCTGGTCAATGTTTGTGTATGTGCCATGTACTGCTGAAAAGAAGGTATATTCCCTTTTATCCCCATTCAGTTTTCTCCAGAGAGCTATCATGTCTAGCCTCTCTAAAATTCTATTTACCTCCTTAACTTCTTTCTTGTTTATTTTGAGGTTAGATTTATCAAGTTTGGAGAGGGGGAGATTGAGATCCCCCACTAGGAGTGTTTTGCTATCTATTTCTTCCTCTAATTCCCTTGACTTTTCCTCTAGGAATTTGGGATGCTATACCACTTGGTACATATATGTTAAGTAATTATATTGCTTCATTCTCAATGGTGCCTTTTAGCAGGATGTAGTTTCCTCCCTTATCATTTTTAATTAGATCTATTTTACCTTTTGCTTTATCTGAGATAAGGATTGCTACCCTTGCTTTTTTTTTTACTTTTGCTGAGGCATAATGTATTCTACTCTATCCTTTTACATTTACGTTGTGTGTGTCCCCTTGTTTCAAATGTGTTTCTTGTAAACAGCATATTGTAGGATTGTGGTTTTTAATTCATTCTGCTGTCTGCCTCTGTTTTATGGGAGAGTTCATCCCATTCACATTCACAGTTATGATTACTCTCTTTGACTTTCACCCCATCTTATTCCCTCTCCTGTTTATATCTTCGTGTCTTCCTTTTCTCTTCCCCTCCTTAAGAGTTTTCCTTTTAACCACCACCTCCCTCAGTATTCTCTCCCTCTTTATGTACCCTTTCTCCTTGGTACTCTTTCCCTCCCTACTGACCACCTTCCCCCTTCTTACACCCCGTACCCCCTTATCCCTCCTACTGCTTGTAGGGCACAATAGATTTTTATTCTTAACAGATTATGTTACTCTCTCCTTGAACACAACCCAATGCTAGTAAATTTCATAGAGTGCTCCTCTTCCTCCCTCTTTTCCCTCAATTGGTATAAGTTTTTCTGTCTTTTCATGTTAGAATCTAAACTTAGCCATTTGTATTGATCCCTCTTTAAATCAGAACCAATGACAGTAACGATCATATGGTGCTCATCTCCTTCCTTCCCACCCCTCCCCTTTAGTATGTTTTTATGCCTCTTCTTCTGGCATAATTTACCATCTTCTGCCTCTACCTTTCCTTTTCTCCCATTACAATCCCTTTCTGTCCCTTAATAGGGTCTTTTAAAAAAATCTTTAGATTAGTTCACTTATACCCACACCCTCTTTCTATGTACATCCCTTTTAAGTTTCACAATACTTATATAAATTTCAGTATTGACAGGTATCTGTTTCTCATAGTTTGCTCTTATTGAACCCCAGTTATGTGCATGTGTCAGCATCTCTGTGTGCATGTGTATGTGTGAGTGTGTGTTTTCCTTGTTTCCCTTTTTATGTCTTTCTTGGGTCTTATAAGTGGAGATCAAGTTTTCCATTGAGCTCAGGCTTTTTTATAAGGAAAGTCTGGAAGTCCTTTATTTCATTAAATGACCATCTCCTTGCCTGAAAGAATATGCTCAATCTTGCCGGGTAGTTGATCCTTTGTTGCAGTCCTAGCTCTAATGCTTTACGAAATATCACATTCCACTCCCTTTGATCTTTTAATGTAGTAGCTGCTAAGTCCTGTGTAATCCTGACTGTAGTTACACAATATTTGAATTGTTTCTTTTTGGCTGCATTCAGTATTTTCTCCTTGTCCTTGTAGCTCTGGAATTTGGCTACTATATTTCTTGGAGTTTTCAATTTGGGATCTATTTCAGGAGGAGATCAGTGAATTCTTTCAATAACTATTTCCCCTTCTGATTCTAGGACCTCGGCACGGTTTTCTTTGACAATCTCTTGGAGGATGCTGTCCAGGTTGCTTTTATCATCATGGCTTTCTGGTAGGCCTATAATTCTTAGGTTATCTCTCCTGGATCTGTTTTCCAGGTCAATTGTTTTTCAAGTGAGATATTTTGCACTTTCTTCTAATTTTTCAATCTTTATGTTTTGTTTGACTGACTCTTGCTGGATCATAGAGTCCTTGATTCAATTTGACTGATTCTAATTTTTAGTGAATTATTTTCTGCAATTAGTTTTTGAAGCTCCTTTTCCATATATTCAGTTTTATCTGGTTAGATTTTGGACCCCCCATCCTAGTTCTCCAATTTTACCTTTTAAATCTTTGTTTTCTTCAGTGAGATTTTTTTCCAATTTGGTCACTGTGTAGATTTAAATTTATCCCCTACCTCTCTAATTTAGTTTTTAAAATCCCTCTTGACATCCTCCAAGAATGCTTTTAGGGCTTGAGGCCAACTCACATTTCCTTCTGTGGTCTCCAGTATGAGTATCAAGTCTGTGTTGCCTTCTGAATTTGGTTGTTCTTGCTGACTATAAAAAAGATTTGATGGTCCTAGACTTAATAGTTTCCTTCTTCCCCATTGTGGTTGCCTATGTCCTGGATTTTTAGAGTGAATATCTGCTTCTTGGGTGCAGAAGTATTGAGCTTCTCAGGCTGGAAGGTAGGGGTTTGGTTGTTAACTTTGTGAGCTGTAGCCTCTGAGTGTCTAGACTGAGGCCAAGGCCAGGACTCTCAATGTTTCCCCTGAGTTACCCTGAGGCTTCCAGAGTAACCTATGGGGTAGGGGCAGTCTGACTCCTTCAGATTTCCACCTCTGTGTCTCTGGGGTACAGCTCAGGCAGGTTCAGTAGCAGAAGATCAGCAGAAGGGACAGTCAGGGCTGCAGTTTGCTGATTGGCCAGATGGTGCTAAAGCACACCTGGGCTTTTGTTATTAGGGCTTGCTGGCTCCACCTTCCTGGGCTTAGACTCAGTAATGTTTCCCTTCCCCTTTCCTCAGTGACTCCCAAGCCTGAGGCTGTTTCCACTAATTCAAGATTTTACTCTGGGTGGGGTATTAATGCCAGACTTTTCTGGGTCAAGGAGGGGGGATCAGAGCAACTAATTTTATTCCTCCATCTTGACTTCTGGAAGTTTGGTTATGTAATTTTTAAACATCCAGGCCGCGGGCTGTTAGCCCCAGGAAAAGCTGCTCACCCTGCTGTGGGCCCCGAGTTTTTTCCTGCCCAGCTCCAGTGATCCTCTGTCATGTGGTAAGACAGCTACAAGCCCCTCTGGCTGGGTGAGTCTGCTGGCTGGTTGGGGCTTCTTCTCAGTCTGCTGTACTCTCCTCTCAGATCTGTGCTGGTTCAGCTCCTGTGTGCTCTGCATTCTTCCTGCCCAGACTTGAGTAGGCACTTTTCTGGGCTGGAAATCTGCCACTCTCTGTCTCCTAATGGCTTCTGTCACCCTTAAATCCCTTCAAATTCATTTTTTAGCTTTTAGCAACAGAATTCTTGGAGGAGCTTGGAAAGGCTACTGCTTCCTTTCTGCCATCTTAGCTCCACCCATGGTCTTGCATTTGTTAAAAGCTCACCCATGAGAGTCAAAATTTGACAGGTTTTATGGGTGTAAAGGATTTGAGTAGGATTTCAGCAGATTATATGTCTGTCACCCCAGAACAAGCTTTGCTAAGTTTAGATTCTCATCATCAGAAAAAACTGGCCACCAGATAATGTTTTTAGTCCCAACAACTCACAAAAGCCACCTACACAAGCATATTGGGGTTGTGATCTGTGTTGGACAATACCAAGTGAAATACCAAGAGAATAAGCTGTTTTGACCATTTGCTTTATAACACTCCTGGAACCAAGACATTTTGCACTTTTAGTTGTCTAGGTAGGCAAGAATATAAAGGTCATCAGCTGGTCAAAGCTTGTTCAGTGCTGTTACTTCATCACAGTTACTCTCAATGCTGTTACTTTATCACAGCTGTAACTTAGTATGCTCTTTCACAAGGATGCTTATCAATTAAGTTGATCTTGATTAACCAATACTATATTGTGAATTTTGATAATTCAGGTTAAATATCCTGATACCACCTATTTTATGAATCTCTTAATAACAGTCATGGTAAAGGGGATAACATGCTGGCTTTGGAGTCTGAAAGACCTCAATTCAAGTTTGATCTCAAAAGCATATTGGCTGTGTAACTCTGGTCAAGACACTTAACTTTCCTATATTCTATACAGTTCTCTAGGGCTATAAGTTGTAGAGAAGATGACGCTCTACATTGTCAGAAGGAGTTTCTATACCTGGGAGTCCCTTAAACAAATAAAGTCATAGATCTGGTCCCTATTCTCTAAAAGCTATTAGCTCATGAAATCCATAAAGGAATCTAGGCATTGACAGAGTTGCCAAAGGACCACTTTTGTCTTCAATCTTCTATCCAACTGTCCTTAATATGGAGGCAAAGTGGTGGATAGGCATCCAGTCCTATCCAAAACTCATTCATCAATAGATTCCTATGTGCAAGTTATTGTGTTAGAATTTGGGGGTTACAAATGATGAAGAACAATTTTTACATAAAAAGATAACAGCAATAACCTTTTAATATATGCATGAGTTTATAATGAAAACTTCTTGTTTTACAAGAAATGATAACTATGAGGGACTCAGTGAAACATGGGAAGATTTGTATAAACTGATGCAAAATGAAATAAATATAAGCACGTGGATGATTGCTTAAAAGAAGACAAATTTTGTGCAGTTGAAAAACCAATAATAATATGGAAGAGCAGAAAATGAAATACATCTCCCCTCTCTCTTCTCAAAGAACAGGAAATGAAACATATCTCTTCTCTCCTCTCAGTGAAGATGGCAGGGCTTAGTATCAAAAGATATTGTTTACTTTGTTGAACTGGTTCATAGTATCATATATTTTAATCTGTTTTCCCTTTTGACAAAAGCAAGGTAAATAGGGATGGAGAGATAGGAAGTAAGGTGTTTCTAGAATTGCCATGATTAAAAAACAAAAAACAGACACCAATTAAATTTATTTTAATCTTATGTTTTATCTTTTTTAAAATTGTATTTAAGTATTTTTCCTTTTTGCTTTTATATAAATGTCTCTGTGTACATATAACACATAATTTTCTTTCATTTTGATAATATGAACATGTTAATTTATGACCTTGATAATTTAGGTATAAGACCAGGATATTGTTTACATAAAAGATTGCTGTACCTTCAAAGGAATGTTTCTGTTTGACTTTCAGTCATCTGTAAGAAATGGTTTAATAGAGGGGTGGAGCCAAGATGGCGGCATAGGAGCAGCAAGAAATTGTAGCTCCAACACAGCCACATCAAATACCCAAAAAATATGCCTCTAAACAAATTCTAGGGCTCCAAAACACACATAGATATATTTCCTGCTGAAGGCAGCTCGGCTCAAAGCGACCATTTCAACTCTGAGAGCAGAAACCAGCCCAGCCTGAAACGGCAGTTTTTGCCCTGGGGTCAGCTGGACGAGCCGAGCCCTGCTGTGGCTGGAGCTTCAGGAGAGCAGATCTTCCACAGCTTTGGCAGGATCCAGAATTATCCAGCCATAAGAAAAAAGGACTCAGGTTAGTGGAACTTGGCTAAAAACTGGGGAATAAAAGCGGGTCATCCAAGCTGCCTCCAGGGCAAAGAAGCAGAAAGTGGAGCTTCTGCACCCACCTCTGCATTGCTGCTTCAGAGCTCCAGGCCTGCAGACAACAGGGGGGCCAAGCGATCGTTCAGAAGCCAAGAGCTCTCCCATTGAATGGCCTGGATCTGGATCGTGGTCTTGGGCCGAGGTCCTGAGGTTTTTTTTTCAGTGAGCCAGAGCTAGGGAGGGACCCAGCAGCCTCCTAA
>CM053580.1:92760205-92806611 GCA_028627135.1 Pseudochirops cupreus
CACGGAGACTAGCTTGGTTCCGGCGTTCTCTTGCTCCACCCCTTCCTGCTACATCAGCAAGCTCAAGGGGCGTGGAAGATCTTCAAATCCCAGTATCGTTACAAGAGGTTCTGCGTAATTACACATGTACAGCCTGTATTTGATGGCTTATTCTTCCAGTGGGGGTGGCTGACGAGGGAAGAAGAGAAAGATCTAGAATTTAAAGCTCTTTAATCAAATATTAAAAAAATATATGTATATATATATATATACATATTTATACAATTATTATTACTGTTATTATTATCTACATCCAACTGGATCTTAAGATTCACAGGCACTGTCGAAGGGAGATTCATCCTGCCCTATCAGAAAGTTAGAGGAGTGATGGGGAACGACATAGGAGAGATTAGGTTGGGGGAGGGGTTATACAAGGGGATGGCTGTTTTGAGGGGGGGGGTAGGGGAAAGGTGGGGAGAAAATTTGTAACTCAAAATCTCATGGAAATGAATGATGTAAACTAAAGTAAATAAAATAAAAAGAATAACAGCACCTAAAAAAAAAAAGAAAGAAATGGTTAAATATATTTGGCCTGTTGTTGGCCATGGTTCAAAATAGTTTAACTCCTTTTAAAAGTCAGGTGCAGAATCATTCATCAACAATCATCCCTCTATCCAAATAGTCTATGGAGGTTAACAATAAAGCTAGAGGAAGATACAACTTTCCAGTATTAAATGGTTCAGTAATGTTCTTTAGAGGAAAAGTAATAGAGAATAAGTCATTAGAAATAAAGGGTTTTACTCCTGAGATTAAAAAAAAAAATAAGGCAGGGAACTGCCTCAGGATGTTCCAAATAAGAGTTGTTTTGGAAGATTAGATGGAATAGTAGTTCTGAGAAATGAGAAACAGACCAAGTGCAATAAAAGTTAACATTCGTTTTACCTTGTTGATCATACCATCCTAATTGCATAGTGTGTAGAGATTGTAGGTGAGGTACTGAGAAGGAACACAAGGATGGAAGGATCATATGTCAACTAAGCCTATTATTCATAAGCGTGAAGCTTCTCAGCCATTCTGTACCATGATCAAGTACTTGCAGTTGCTCAGGTGTATAGTGGGATTCATACCCCAGTCAGAAATGTAGAACTCTGGATCTCAGTTCTTTTATCAGATTTCTATTACTGTACATATCCACAGGGACCAAGTGAGAGTGGCACCTTGGGAATAATCAGTCAGTGAGCACTGTGACATCTCCTTATCAATAACAAGATCATTGGAATTAGGAAAATTTGATAAACTAATGTTTAGCATTTACTAATTATTTAGCATGATGATTGGGACAGGCTTACATACCATTCATATCTGGTTTAGGCTTAGATGAAGTTGGCTAAAACAGGAATTGCATACATAGGAACTTCCTGGTATATAAGTAGGTCATAAAGTTGTATGATTTCTTAAGTTATATTCTAAGGAAAGGATTACAATATAGAATACATATCTCAATGCTTGTTACTTAATCAGGTAGTCATTGTTGTATGTGGCAGCTAATCAGGAAGTTGAGACAACAAGACTATAAAAAGAGAGGCAAATTGTCTAAGCCATTTCATATCTTAATAGTCATATTTTGTGAAATTTCTTAATTTAAAGCAATGATATATTTAAGTGAACATAGAAATAATAATTCTGTTCCTTTGACACCATTGATATTATAATGGAGAGGTAAAAGGTTAAGAATTGCTTTTTAAAATACAGCTAGAAAGTTGTAGAAAGGCAAGTTATGGTATTGCACAAATGTGCATAATTATATTTTCCAAATTATGATTTAAATTACATTATTCACATTTACATTATTCAAAATGTTAATTTAAATCATTCAGAGTCTCCAACAATGTTCTTTCATTCCTTTTTTTTTAATACTAGGATAATTTCTATCAGATCATTTTATTTGGGTTTTCATTAGAAAAATTGCTTGATTAGGCAAAAACATTTGTCACTGACATGAAAAACTGTCAGTATTTAAACTCTTTCTAAGCAGTAGTATAGCAATATCCTAACCCTGTTATCCCCAATGAAAGTCAGGCTAATTTTTGCTTGAAAGTTACTGAAACCGTCATACAGAACTTATTGACTCATCTGACTAAAGGCTTGGGTCTTTTGGAACAGATCACTTGAGTATAAAACAATTACAGAAAGAATTCTTAACCCTTCTCTGGTTTTTTGCTACACCATATCAAGTTAGTTTCCTCATTGCATATCCTTCTCTTTTTATGTCTAAATAGGTCTTATGTCAACTATTGAGTGATTTACATACACGTAATTTTTAGGTGTAGCCTAGCCCAAAATGACTATGCCTACAGAAGCACAAAACAAAGCAAATATTAAGTGAATTTGACCAATATTTGTAATGAATCTGAATATATTCTTGGTAATAAAGTTGGAATACTTTACAGAAGCAAATTGGACCCATCAGAAGACTTTGCTTCTAGCCCTAGGTCTGTTATGTATTTATTGTTTAGATCTGGGCAAGCATAAGAAAGGAGGATTTTGTTATCCTTCTTAGAGTTTAGTTTCCTAGGCTCCATGGCCATAACAGTCTTTAATTTCCAATTGCTAGATAATAAGTTTCATGATCATGGTTCAAAACAGTTTCCACACTTTCGCAGTGAGATATAGGGGTGGAATAATGTGATTTTTACTCTGCTTACACTGATTGACAATATTGGTGAAGGAGTCCTGTGAGCTTAATGTTGGCAAGATGCCTTCTTTGTTGCCTTTAAAGCAAGTGAGCACTGCTACCAGTAAGTGGGGAATCTGTGTTTGTCACAACTGACCCTCATGGAAGCTTAGGGGAACCCAAAGGGAATTATGACAATGTTATACTGCATGTACCTTGATCAGCTCCCATTAAGGCTTGGGGAGAGGGGGAATCTGTGTTTGCCTCAACAGGCCCCCACTGAGGCTTAGGGGATCCTGTAGAAGTTGTAGCTTCTACTGTTTTCTTGCCTACCCCTGTGAGAAGTGTGATTAGGAAATGCTATAGGAGTTGGTGCTCATTTTATCAGCAAACTGTGATTGAGAAGACTAGAATAGAATAAAGTAAGATTATTAACCCCTCCAAAGCTGTTTTCCTGTCCTTCCTGTATGACCAGATCAAGAGTAAACCTGTTAGAAGCTGATGTCCCCAAATTCCAGTGCTTCCTGTGTGTTATTTGTGAAACAGCAAGTCATTTAAACACTATTGCTGGGGCATGGGGGACCTGATCTTTGCCTAATGTAGCTGCTGGATGTGAAAGATATGCATCTGAAGGGTCAGGAAAAGCAGAGAGTTTTAGTTAAATAAAAGTAAGGAAAATAGGAAGGTGATTTAGAGTTTTGAGCTTGGGAAGAAGACCAAAGATTGAATTTGGAGGAACAAATTGAGACTACTTCAGGAAAAGGTAAGGAGCAATGTCCTGAGATCTGTTAAGAAACAGAAGTAAAAGAGCTCAGAATGATGTAGGATTCCTAAAGGAGGTAATGCATTGAAGAGAAGGATCTGAGGATGGATAGAAAGATTGAAGAAGGAGAAAGGTACCTGCTAAGAGAAATAAGAAAAGTTAAGTGAAAGAAAAATTTAAGGCAAGGTTTTTTGAGGGGAGGGTGAGGAGAATAAAGGTAGTTGAATATGTCTATCAAGTCAGTTCAAAGGTAATAGAAGCTTGTTAAATAGCTAAATGAGGTTACAGGTGATTCCTTCTGAAGTCATCCAGAATTTTATTTTAAAAAGAGAACATGTTTATTTTTTAGCTTCAACTACACAGTAGTTTTTTTTTTCTTTCCCCCTTCTGTATGACATTTTTTATCTCCTCATTTCACCCAGGTTAGAGGTATAGGAAGTACTTCTGATTTTATGGGCCCAGTCTTATTCTAATGGATTGGCATGGGAGCTTTGACCTTCATTTCTGACCTTTAATGATTTGCTCTCTCCTTTGACAACCTGGAAGGAAGGAGAAGAAAGAAAGGGAGAAAGAGAAAAATGGAGAGGAAGGGCACTAGTAGCTAAGAGGATCTGGCAAAGGCCTCATGTAAAAGGCAATACTTGATCATAATCCTAAAAAAAAAACAAACACATCAACAACAAGGTATTCTGAAAGGAGGAATTGAAAAAAAGGTGCAATCCAAGACTTAGGGACAGCCTGTTCACCCAGAGATGGAGGGTCCATTGTTACAAATAACAAGAAGGCCTGTTTGACTGAACCACAGGATACAGAGCGGGGAGTAATATATAATAAGCCTATAAGTGAAAGTTGAGACCTGTTTCTGAATTATTCTAAATGCCAAAAATAGGAATTTATATTTGATACTAGAAATAAATAAGGAGCCACTGAGGATTATTTAGAAGGGCAGTGAGGTGACTGGAAATGCCTTAGAGGGAAAAATCACTGACATTTGTTTAAAGGATGGATTGGAAAATGGACTCAGGACTTGCTTGAGCCACTGAGATCATTTAGGATGCCATTGAGATAGCACTGGCAGCTATGCCTATGAAAATTCATTCAAGGCAATAAACTTGGCAAATCAAGAATAGGGATTTTCTGTTCACTGACGTGTAAATGTCAATACCTGTGCTATCTACTTCTCTGAGTTATAATGGTGATTCAATGAAAATTTTTTAGAACTTTGTAAGCCACCAAAACCTATTTGTTTAAGTGGTTACTCTTATTATCTACTTCTTTAATAGAATGGTTTGTTTATTTGTATCCCTTATGACCCTCTCAGTAACATTTCAACCCCTTACTTCCTTCTGACACTGCAGGTGTGGATATTTTGTCTGGAAATCTGAAAAGTTTGCTACATTTGAAATATACAGGAATCAGCATTTTCTCACATCTTATCAAGTGACCGATGACATTTCCTATTAAAATTAAAGGAGGTCTACCTGGGCACCAGATCAGATGATGTCCATATAATACAATTTGGTATGGAGGCGGTAGTGTTGGTATTAAAGTTCTGGCTGTAGAATTATTTCCTCAGTGTGAAAAATAGAGTATCAGTAAAAGTTCTGATGGAATGAACACTTGATAATAATGCCAGTAATGGAGGTGGACTGTCTCTGAATGGCCAATTGTTGATATGGAGCATTATACATTTAAGGCATATCTAGAGTTGTGTTCATGTGTCTATTATTCAGATGACTGAAAGAGGTTCTTGATATCAGGCCGTAAAAAGGTTTGTGAAGAAAACTGAAGGTCTTTTTCGTGTCTTGTTCCTCTTTTTCCCTGCCAGTAAAGTAATGGAAACTTCTGATGACTGGGTAATGTCTCTGTAGGGAAATGAAAAGTACAGACATTCAGCAATAGGGAACAATTTTGTGTACAAACTTCTGACTTGAGGAAGCAATTTTTCTAAAACCTAGTATTTGAAAAGTCACCAATGCTATTAAGAAATAAGTTACTCACTAAAGTAAAAGCTATACTTTTTTTTTTCTTCAATAGTTTTGGTATTTTCAGGCACCTACACCCTGAAATATTTCTACTCTTTATTGAGTGTGCACTAAAATTCACTGAAAAAAAGAAAAGAGATCTATTGGGATCTGTGAGAAATAGATCTCTCTCTCTCTCTCTCTCTCTCTTTCTCTCTCTCTCATTCACTCTCTTTCTCTCCTCTCTGTCCCTCTCTTCTCTCTGTCTCTCTCGGTCTCTCTCCCCCTTCTCTCTGTCTCTCTGTGTCTCTCTCTTTCCCCTCTCCATCCCTCTCTTCTCTCTGTCTCTCTCTGTCTGCCCCCCCCCCCCCCCGCCTTTCATGAAAGACACAGTGATCCTATTTCTGTTTAATAAAGTTTTGGTGAGACAATAGTAGGAAAGACCCAAATGTCCCCTACTACTAAAATGGCAAATTTTAATTTTATCACACTGTTGTTCCAGGCTACCATACATCTTCAAATTTCATTTGCAGCGATTTGCATTGCAGTTATAA
This sequence comes from Pseudochirops cupreus, assembly GCA_028627135.1. NCBI lineage: Eukaryota > Metazoa > Chordata > Mammalia > Diprotodontia > Pseudocheiridae > Pseudochirops > Pseudochirops cupreus. The sequence continues at coordinate 92,766,140 of CM053580.1, forward strand.
GGTCAGACTAGGTGATTTCTAAAGTCCTACCCAGTGCTAGATCCTAATGCCCTATGATCTTGTTCCTGGCTGAGGACTCTTTCAGTCAGGTTCGTTTAGACTTTAGAGAAAGTATATTATAGTGTAGCGTAGGGGACTTGGAGTTAGAATACCCATGTTTGAATCTCTGCTCAACCACTTTTTAACCATATCAACTGTAGTCACAACATTTAATTTCTCCAGGTCTCATTTTCATGATTCATTAAAGGAATATCTTCATAAGATTGTTAGGAAAGAAGCAGTTTATCAAAGATATGCACTATAATTATTGTAATGTTTACTGTTTTTCACCTCTATACTTCTGATAATCTCATTTTTCAATTTTTAGATTGTTTCATATCCTATTTAAGTAAATTCTAACCATCATTTAAAACTTGGTTCAAGTCTCTTTCTTCCATGAAGTCTTTTTCCTCACCTTTGACCATGGAAATATAGTTCGCTCCTGTAAACTGTTATACGCGTTGTCTTAATGTTCATTTCCCGCTAATCTTCTACTTTGCGTTGCTAGTTATCTGTTTCCATGCTTCTGTCATTCTCCCAAAACAGAATTTAGACTCCTTGAGGACATTCAATATATTTAGGTTGTTTTTTAAAAATTTGTTTTTTATTACCTTACTTTCTAGCCAATTCATCTAAAAATTGGATAGGTATTCAATCACTTTTTTTCTGGACTGATTCATTTGATATGTTTGAAGTTCTAGGGATGGAAAAGAAGATGATATATTATAGCTTCAGGAGTGATGAAAATATCATGCAAGCTTCTTTCTGGGACTGATACTTGAAGAAGTCATGTTATTCTCATACATTCCCTCAACTAAAGAGAGAGACACTGTAGTAGACTCTATTGTTGAAAACCACCATGACTTTTTCATATTTATAGGCATTATATCATCATTCAGAGTTTTACATTTTAGGAGATAACCCTTTACTAAACACTGGTGCTAATATATAAATGTAGCACTTTTGGGCTGTTTATGTTTGAATCCCCAGAAAGCTACCCTAAAAAGCTCTGTGAGTAGCATCCCATCTGATATTTACTTTTATTAAACCCGAGCAGAAAAGGCATACTTGTCCAAAGCAAAAGACATTGAAACAAACAAGAGAGAGAATAAAGTGATCTCCTCCTCTCTTTCCCACTTTCCCAAGGTAATTATATTACTAGCAATGAGAAAGGAGAATATACACATACGAGAACATTATGGACAAGGAACATGCATGATGATATACTCTTGTAGGTAAAATCTGTGGCCTAGGCACATGTATGATTAGGGCAACTCATATCTGTGCATGGTACAGAGTCATTGACAGTTTCTGTTGTGTATGGGTACAGACAATATTTACTAAATAACATAATCCATGATAATGGTCATGATGATGATGATGATGATGATGATGATGAGCCAGATAGGTAGATAGCAATATACCACCTCCTGGAAATGCTTCAGGACAGATGGTGCTCAGTTTGTGTTTGTCCGTCATTCTCCAAGAGGATTATGACATCAGGGAAATGATGACTAGCCAATCAACCCAAAGGAAAACAGGCAACATTTGACCATCAAAATGTACCATGCCCTGGGCAGAGCACCCATAGGTAAGGAAGGAGAAGAGTGAAGAGGAGAGGAGAGGAGAGGAGAGGCTACTCACAGATTGTGTTTGTCCTTCATTCTGGACAAGGACCATGACATCAGGGAGATGATGACATGACTTGGAGTTGACTTGGATTTGAGTGAAGGAGGGTTGTGTAAGGTCACCAGCTTCACTTTATCCTCCCATCTGGGTCCAGTGGTAAGATATAGATCAGGAACACTGGAAGTGGCCCAGGATGCATTGGGAGATTCTGGCCCTTGTAGGCTAAGGTATTTTCATGTTCTCACTTTGAGTGAGGTAAAGCCCATTCAGTGGATAGGCCTCTTTGATTGGTTAGACAGGGTATTAGTGTCTCAATTTCCCCACATCCCTTCCAACATTTGTTATTTTTCTTTTCTGTCATACTAGGCAATCTGATGAGTGTGAAGGGATAGCATAACATTGTTTCGATTTGCATTTCTCTAATCAATAGTGGTTTACAACATTTTTTCATATGACTAGAAATAGCTTTGATTACTGTCTGTTCATAACGTTTGACCCTTTATCATTTGGGGAATGGCTCTTATTTTTCTAAATTTGGCTCAGTTCACTGAGAATTGAGACCCTTTTCTTTTAGAGATACATGTTGTGATTTTTCTTTTTTAGTTATGACTACTAATTATGTATTTCCCTCCATCCTAGTTGTCCCTCTGCTTGCCCTATTCTCTCCTTACATCCTGTCCATCCTCAAAAGTGTTTTTCTTCTGACTTTTTCCTCCTCCAATCTACCATCCCTTCTATTAGTCCCTTCCCTTATCAACCCTTCCCATCCTACTTTTCTGTAGTGTAAGAGATTTTTATACCCAACTGAGTGTACATGTTTTCCCCTCATTGAGCCTATTCTTATGAGGGTAAGGTTCAAGTGCTCCTGCCTATCTCTACCCACCCCCACTTCCTTGAATTATTTTTGAAAGGAAGTGGTAATACAGTGGAATTTGGGGGAAAAATGAATTTTATGGCACCAATATCTTTGGCTGGTTCTTCCCAGAACCTCCTTTTTAAGGAAGCAGCTTATACCTGCCATGTCTTCATTCTTTTCAAACTTTGATCTTAACTCTTATACTGTATTTTTTGTCTATGATGCCCCTAAAAGTTCGTGACTGCCCTAGACTTCACAGAGTAACCTCCATTTTAAGGAGAGAGCCTGGCTAAGTGTGCCTTCATTTCTCTGCAAACTATGCTTCTGACTCTCCTTCCTTTACTCTCTCTATAATACCTTGGCTTTGGGTACCTTCATTCCCTCCTAATCATTTTAAGTATTTTCTCCCATTAGATTCTAAGCTCCTTGAGGGCAGGAACTGTCTTTCTTTTTTATCCACTATATTCCCACTGCTTAGCATAGTACCTAGCACATAGTAAGGTCTTAATACGTGTTTGTGGACAACTTTGCAACCATTATGAATGAATACATTGTTTTATAATTCTTTACAGAGAAAATGAAAACATTTCAGAACCTAAACAGATGCTACTCCATTGCCTTGATAAAGGTCGTTGGAGGAAAGGACCTATGGATTGGTATGTGAATTCTTTTGTAAAGGATTAGGAAAATAAGATGACAAATATATAATTATATATTACACACACATATAGATAGATGGATAACTGTATAATGTTTCATTTTTGCAAAACTCTTTATAAGTAATTATGAGAAAACAAATTCTCTGTATCTGAAATGAAGACCAGCAACAGTGACTTTTTAAGACTGGCAATTTGGTCTGCCTTTATGGAAATTTATTGTTATCTTTCCCCCCCTTTTTCTACCTCCTTCCCACCTTACTTTGCTGAAGCCAAATAGAACTGCCACATATGTGTAACAAATCTCTGTCCAGGGAGTTACAAAGTAGAGGAGGTTATGAATTGGACCAAATTGTTATGGATAACTATTTACTGAGCCTGTTTCACAGTTCAGCCTGTAGGGGTTATTTTATCCACCACTACTCCAGCAGGAGGCTTGATGGATTGCTATGCATAGTACTTGTATGTCCTTGGGATGAAATGGTTTTGCTGTCTGAAATATCTATGAGAACTCAATAATTAATCAACACATAACCACCCACCTTACAGAATAGTGTGACCAATGAGAAATAAGACTAAATTAATGGCACTTAAAAAAATAGAATGTAGTAGGCTTTCATTTATTTTTTTAAAAATAGAACTAACAGTGATTTGGAAACACTGAATCTGCAAGTTGACTAAAGTTGGATTTATTGGCTTTACTGAAGGGGCTAATTTCCAAGTGTAAAGAAAGGGCAAAACCTAACTGAATATTATCTGTAGTGATTAGATATATAATTTAAGCCTGTCAGTCTACCTATGTCCAATTCTCATTATGAATAAAAAATAAATTCTGTTGGTCAAAATTTTGCAATTTGCTTCTGTGTATTACTACAAAATATTGAGGAATTTAAGAGAAATTATGTTACAGGATCTTGAACATAAATTGTTCATAAGAAGTGTGAATATGACACTACTTAAAAGATGCAAATTTTACCCCAGAAACAACATTTCAAATGAATGACATAATACATTGACAGTAGAAAAGTTAACATTTATTTTTAGATAGTTGAGATTTTTCCCTTTAGGGTGTTACTAGGAGAAGATAGCCTGGAAAAAAGTAAAGGTTATGTTTGTGTTCACTATCAGAGAAATAATAGAAACAAAACCTTGATTTGATAACTTGAGGAAGACTGTATTAGTTAAATAACAATAAACATTTTGATAAATTATATGACAGATATTTAAAAATGCATATAAGATACACAAATTTGCTCAAGGTCATTATAGTCTACTAACGTGGAGTGGAGGTGGGGCCTAAGACTTGTGACATTAACATAAAGTCAAGACCAAAATTTACTGTTTTAAGATTAAAGCATTCAGGGTCCTAGACATTTTTATCATCCCAAACCTGGAATCATTTATTCCACTTGGTTAAGTTAGGAGTAAAAATGTGATTGCTTTTTTTAAAACCCATTCATGAACAAATATTTGTTTGGGCCTTTCCTGATTAGGTTTGCTATGCATAACCTTTCACATTATTGGATATCTCATACTGGATGGTTCTGAAATATTATTCTGCAAATGCAGACAGAATAGGTAGTAGCTTTAAACTTAGCTTTGATCTCTCAGCAATATGGAACAGTTTTTCATTTTCTACAAGTTAATTATACTTGATGAACCTTGTCCTGTTAACTAAAAATCTATTTTCACCCTGATGTTTCATTTTTGTGCATTTGTCAGGTGTATGGGGCTGATAGTAGGTATTTTTATCTAATAAAATGAGTAACTGGCCATTCATGTTTGCCTCTTAAAGGTTATTGTCTTTTTCTGGGCATTTATCTTAACAATATACTTCTTTTAAACCAGTCTTAACACATTCTTTTAGCCTTCTCACTACTTCATTCGGCTTTTGGCTGTCACAAACATAGACAAATATATATTGATGTGCATTTATGTGTGTATATATGTTATATATATATACATATATATATGTATATATATGCATACACAGTTATATATGCTTGTGTATTATACATATACACATAGATACAGAAAAACGATTTCACCAGGTTAGAGAAAGCATAATGCAGAAACTTTCTGAAGCAATGTGGATCAGCATTTTTCTATAACTTAGTCTTAGAGAACTATATACTGAGAGGTTTAACATTTGACTTGTTTTCCTTTTATTCTCTTCTCCTTCAAAGTTTTATGAATCTATTTTTTGTTTATGTAACAATAATTTCCAGATTTCCTCACATTCCACTGAAATTTCTCTCATAAACAAATAAAAATCAATCAACAGAACAACTGAGCATGACAGTCCCCTCCTCCTCCATCTCTTCTGAGTCTTTTATTACCTGGTCTCCAAAGCCAACGTTGGACATTGGATTAATATGAGTTCAACTCCTTTTTGGGGAATTTTATTGTTTTCCCTCGCACCCTGAGTAAAATAATAATAATAATAATAACAATAATAATAATAATGATAAACTTCAAGTTTTTACTATCTTCTAGATAGAAACATGTCTCTATAAGATATTTCTCTAATTTTTCTCTTTTGAGTCCAGGCACAATTCTGGTTGGTGTAATAATTAATGAGTTTAATATGTTCAGTGTCAGGTGCCAGGAGCTCCTCTGAGGTGCTCCTCTGCTACCTCATAGTGCACTGGTAGCCCTGAGCTCTCAAAGGAAATCTAGACAATCTAAGTCCTGTTATGTCCTACCAAGTTATAGAGGCTTCTAACATGGATTTGGCAGTGTATTGCATACTTGTCATATGGAACTCAGCCTAAGTGGTCTTTGATTGCAGAGGAAGGCCCACCACCACATGGTGATGTGTGTGTGTATGCTTTTTTTTTGTTTTGTTTTGTTTCTAAACCAGAGCAGGTAATTATGACCTCTGTTGGTGGATAGTACACCTACAATACTAAAATGACCAATCAGTAAAGCATGCAAATACTGGTGTAGTCATTTAAAAAAATAACTCTAGAAATTAGTTGAATGCTCTAGGAACACTAAGGAAAAAATGAGATGTAGACTCACATTTGCAAGCCCTCCTGCAGCTTTCAAATCTTCCTAGACCTACTCTCAACAAAATTTGAGCATGAGAAAACATAGCTTTGCTGCAAAGAATCATGTCACCCCCCCAAAAAAGTTTTTACTATTGTTATTTGCCTCCTTGTACCTTTCTTTTCATGCCTATATCTCTATGAGAAGCAAAGATAACTGAGCAATAGCAGAGGTGTTTCAGTAGGGATTTGTATTTCACCAGCACCTTAATGCTACTCTGCTCATGATTATCTCTTACTCAGATCATGTGGACCAGCCTGAAAACTGATTATAAACCAAAAGAAAGCAGCACAATAGTTGAGGTGGAAGATCATGTTAATAGTGGTATGGGATCAGTATCAGTACAAATTACGGCTTTAAAGCAGCGGCTCTCAACCTGTGGGTTGCAACCAAAGGGGTTGCATGACCCTTTCACAGGGGTCACCTAAGACCATAGGAAAACACATATTTTAGGAACCTAGACACGGTTCCTTTATCCGTCTCCAGGTGGGTCCGCCCACATGCAGATATGCCCAGATACACCAACATATGAGTATTAAAGGGTCGAGGCATTAGGAAGGTTGAGAACCACTGCTTTAAAGCAACATGCCTTATTATAATACATTGTTAGCAATATCAAAAATGATAAAACATTTTAAAGTTTGAAAAGTGTTTAGCATGATAGTTTATTTCATAAACCCAGTGAGTCAGGTGCTCTTATTATCCACTTTTTACAGAGGAGGAAACAGACTGAGAGTGGTTAAGTAACTTTCTCAGGATTACACAGTTGTTAAATGTTTGAGGAAGGATTTGAAGTCATGCCTGCCTTATTTGAAGTCTATGAGCACTTCATTATACTATGTAGCCACCTAAGTATTAAAGACCTTCCTTTGGAGAGGAAAAGGAAAGGGAGAGAAAGAGAGAGAGGAAGAAGACAAGCTGATTTACCCAGCTAGCTAGGTTCCCATTCAGGCAACTTGGTCTACTCACAGGCTGTGTTTGTCCTTCACTTTCGAAGACCATCATGGCATCAGGGAAATGATGACGTGACTTGCAATTGACTTTGCTTTGAGTGAGGGAGGGCTATGCAAGGGCACCAGGCTCACTTTCTCCTCCAGAGCCATCTGGATCCAATGACCAGATATTTGTCAGGATGACTTAGAGATGACCCAGGATGCAGTGGGAGCCCCTGACCCTTTTAGGCTAAGGCCCTTTCAGGTACTCACTTAAAGTGAGGTAACCCCCTTTCAAAGAATGGGCCTCTTTAAGAAGTAATAGAAGGGATGGCCCCTTTAATCAGAATAAAAGAAAAAAAAACAATCAAGCTAAGAGGGACAGACCTTCAGGATTGCTGTTCCTAAGAGAAACAGATGCCATTGATATTCACTCTAAGCCAGGGAGACCCAAAATGAAGTCATTAAGTGGAGTTTGGGCAGGGACTCATTGTGGTCCAATCTCTGAGCCTCAGAGTGAAGTGGGTTTAAGGTTTTGTGAAAGAAGGAAGGAAGGAAGAAATCTAGTCAGTGAACCCCAAGTTAAGTGGATAGCTTCTGGCCAACAAATTTTACCCTCTATTGGAAAGGAGAGGGAGAGAGAAAGGGAAAGGGAGAGGATGAGCAGAGTTATTCAACTATCTGGGTCTCCATTCAGACAGGTTAGTCTACTCACAGGTTGTGTTTGCCCTTCATTTTTGAAGAGGACAATGGCATCAGGGAAATGATGATTATGTACATACACATATACATGCATATATTATATACATGCATTAGTGTCCTATTTTTTTCTCAAAAACATACTTATATATCATTTTTAGAATCTTGTTTTAATAATAAAATTGAATATACATGAATTGCCCTGAGTTATTATTTTTTGAAATGGTTTAAATATAGGTTATATCAGATTATAAAAACCATGTCAGTATCAATTAACAAATGCTTGTAAGTATCTATTGTGTGCCAGGCACTGTGCTAGGCACTTGAGAGACAAAAATTAAACTGCCCTGCCCTCAAGGAGCAATTATTCTATTGGGGGAAACAACATCTACATATCTGAAAATAAATAAATAAGGGCATCTTAAATCTATATCACAGAAGAAAAAAATATTTTACAAGTCAGACAATTGGATAGTTGGAGGTGGGGAGGACAACTATGTAGTATGAATGTAGCCCAGTGGGACTGAGATCTGGAAGGGTATTTGTGGCAAATTGATGGACATAACAATGTGTACTTGGAGGAAAAGAAAAGTTAAAACAGGACCAAGTACAAACTACACTCTCAACCTCAGCTTCTGACCTCAGCACCCTAGAAGTGGGAATCCAGAATGGATTCTGGTTCATGGTCAGGTTTGATATTCTCAGAAAGTCATGGAGGTAATGTGGGACCTATATTCAGAAAAGTAAGGTGCTTTGAGTACCCTGAATCTGGATTTCATTCCAGACAGTATCTATGAATTGCCATGGTAACTATGGTTGGAGGCAGGACAAAAGAGAAAGCAAGGTTATTTCTAAAGTAAAAATTAGACTTTCCACTGGAATTATCTGTGGAATAGTGAGAAGAAATTTGGATTTAGCTTTAGAAGATCTGTATTCTAGTTTGGGTTCAGTCTAATTGAGCAAGTCACTTGACAACTATGAGATAAAAATTCTTCATCTTTGAAAAATTGGTGATGGGATAATCAATAATAATATTTGTATTAAATTCTTCACAGGGTTATGGCCTGGATAAAATAAGATAATTTACCATAATTAAGTATATAAATATATCCATTTAGAGAGGAAGAGAAAACAGCACAGTACTTGAAGTGGAGGATCACATTAACAGTAGAATGAGATCAATATCAGTACAAATTATGGCTTTAGAGTAACATGCCTAATTATAATACATAGTTAGCAACATATAAAATGATAAAACATTTTAAAGTTTGAAAAGTGTTTAGCACGATAGCTTATTTCATAAACCCATTGATTGCTCTTGTTTCAAATTTTACCTTTGAGGTTTATATCCTTTCATCTGACATGCCTAGGTGATGAAATATATAATTAAAATCTTATTGGACAGTCCAGAGTAAAGGTGAAATTTTAGACACGTAAACTTCATTAGTTGATTAAAGTCTGTATGGAGGTTTGACACTATTGCTCACACCTTTCTCCTGGATACTCTTTTCTGTTGTTTTTTCTGACCTGTTTTTTGCCCTTGCTGTCCTCCTGTCTGATCTTTCTGTGTCTCCTTTGCCAGTTCCTCGTGCATGCTGGTCCTCTATTAATGAGTATGTTCCAGGGCCTCTTTTCCCTTTTTATACTTCCTCTCTTAGTGATATTCTCAGCTCCCATGTGTTTAATTATCATCTCTGCAGGTGATTCTCAAACCTGCATTCCCAACCCTCATCTTAGATATGATATAAAAGGGATTCCTTTCCAACATGTTAAGGTAGTTAAGTCAGTCGCTTCCATTTCTAAATGCTCTAATTCTGTGATCTCTTTATCTTATTACCAAATGTCAGTTATGCATATCTACTCAGATGTCCCAAAGACATCTTAAATTCAATATATCCAAATCAGAATTCCTTACTTGTATAACAGGCAATTGACTCAATCTCTCCATTCCTCAGTTTTCTTATCTAAAGGTGTTAGATTAGATGGCCTCTAAGGTCCTTGCCTGTTCTAAGTCTATGATACTATGATCTCCCCCTCAGAACCTCTCTCCCTGTCTGTCTGTCTGTCTGTCTGTCTCTCTCTCTCCCTCTCCTAACCTCCATATTTCTATGAAGGCTACCACTATCCTTCCAGTAACTATGTTTCACATCCTTGAAGTCATTGCTGATTCTTTGCTCTCATTGACCTTCACTCCATATTCAATCAAGTCATAAGTTTTGTTAAATCATCTCCACCAAATTTCACACTACTGTCCTTTCTCTCTACTCCTTTCTTAAGGGTTTTCCCTTCTATCAGTCACCCTTATTTAGAACTGCATTACTTCTTTGATGCATGACATTACCAATATGGCAGCTTCCTCTAATATTCAACACGTATTCATAAAGGTCTTTACTGTGTCAAGTGCTGGGTTAAAAAACAAAAAAAGTAAAACAGTCTCTGTGTTCAAGGAGTTTCCATTATAATGGGGAAATGGTTTCTATGTTATCTATACATGTGTGCATGCACACATGCACACACATGTGGAACAAGGTAGTTCAGAGAGGGATGAATTAGAAGCTAGGCTAAGGAATCAGAAAATTTTGTTGAAGTAGTTGGACTTGACCCTAATCCACTTTATCCCATTAGAGTCCCTCCTCTAAGGAATTTCCATGTATATATTTATATGGAACAAATTTTACGTGTCACTTCCCTGCTCAAAAAGCTTTGGTGACCATTCTCTCTATGATAAAATACACTTTCCATTGTTTGGCATTTTAAACTCTTGACATTCCCATTTCCAAACCATCTTTCCAGGGTTATCTCATGTTTATTTAATCTCACAACACTCTAAATTCAGATAAATTGACTATTTTGTTGTTTGCCATCCACCACCTTCCATCTTTGGTTTTTCATTCTTAACCAACCTCTAAAATGCTTTCTCTAGGCACCTATGAGATGTAACATATAGAGTGCTATGTCTGGAGTCAGGAGACCTAAGTTCCAATATAGCTTCAGTCATTTACTAGTTGTGTAAACCTAGGCAAGTCACTTAACTTTTGTTGCTTCAGTTTCCTCACTTGTAAACTGCAGTAATTACAGTATACAGTGGATACATCCCACAGGGTTATTTTGAGGACTAAATGATAATATATTTGTGAAGGCCTGAGCATAGTGACTGGCATATAGTAGATACTTAAGAAATATGTATTCCTTTTCCCCTACTGCTCTATGGCATTCATATCCTTCATTATATATGGATTTTCTCATTCTTCTGCTTTTGAAAAGAAATTAATTAAGGTTAATTTCTTATAAGATTTTTCTTTAATGATTAACATTTTTGAAAATTTTTTAATTCTTTCACCTGCATTTCAGTTCAGATCATTTAGCATTCAGGAAAACATACAAATTAGTCAAATTCACCATAGCATCTTTGGAAAATTTAAAAACTGTACTGGAAAGAATGAATCTCAAGTTGAAGATATGATTGTCATAGAAGTTTAAAGACATTTCATTTAAGATGATAATAAAAATAATCTCAATGCCTTTCCTAGGAATATGTTACTGGAAAATATAACACATGAACTTATGTTTTCTATTAAAAAGAAACAATAATGAAAACATTTTTAATCATTTTGATTAGAACTACTTACTTGGACTTATTAAAAACTAACTTTGCAATTGAATGCAGATGAAAAAAGTATGCTACATAATTGAAATTTTAAAACATGAAATAGTTATGAATTATTTTTAGAGTTTTACAGATAATAAGATATAAACATAATATTCCAATCCCTGAAACTATAAAAGCCCCCCCCCCAAAAAAATACATATAACACTATCACTATCCATAGTGCTGAGGCCAAAAAGCAATTTCAGTTTAGGAAATACAGATTTTATGAAAATGAAAAGTAGATCAACAGTAGATCTCATGTCAGATTTAATGACAGACCCGTTTTTGAAATCATGATTGAATTGCAATTCTAGGTTGACTATTAATACAAGTTTGTCAAAAATTAGTAAAAGCATTCTGTAAAAAATCTTTTGGCTTTATGGAATTTATAATAAACAGTACTGTATGCCTTATTATTATTTGAAAAATTATGTGCTATTCATTACAGCAGTAAAATTTATAAGCATGTATTTACATACATATACATGCATATTTATATGTAATTTTTATACACACTTTATGAAGATTGTTATTAAAAAGTGAATCATATACCACTAGAAATAAATGGATTTCTAACAATTCCATGAGATAATAGACAATATGTAGAAAGCTGGAACTGAAGCCAATGGCCCTGGATTATCTGTGTGACTTTGGACTATTTGATTGACATCTCAACTTCATTTTCCTCACTTATAAAATGAAAGAATTTTTTTTTATGTTGACGTTCATAGTATCCAGATTTAGTGCAATGTCAGAGGCTATCTCATTTAATCTCCTTGTGTTTACAAAATAGGAAATTGAGCCACAGACACCTTAAGTATCTTCCTCAAGGTCTCACACACACACACACACACACACACACACACACAAACACACACATCCACACACACACGTGTGCACATATACATGGATACACATAGACATTGTAGTACATAAAGGCCATTGGCCTGGTTTAGGACCCACCGTGTTCTAGCTCCGGGCCTCTTCAACTTTTTTCCACTCACCACCCATATTCCCATTTCAGCAGAGTTCCTGGCGTTGTGTTCAGAACCATGGCTTGCAGTGAAGTTGTAAGATGCAACACGAGTAAATGCTGCCAAAAACACCTTGGATCCATTATGCATTTGATTCTGAACTAATTTTTGTTCATTGCACCTTCAAAAACCTTTTGCTGTTGCCAAATTTTTCTCAACCCCATATGGAGTCACGATCCACAGTTTAAGAAGCATTGTAGCTATTACTCTGCCACTGACATGGTGCATGACTTTAGAAAAACAGTTAAAGTCTCTGAGTCTTAGACTCTGTGAATGAAAGGGTCATTTTAGCTGTAAAGTTATAGTTTTACTGCAGTAATTACTTAGCACCTCTGCATCCACACATTGACACAGAGAAAAAGAAGCAGCTCCTCTTTCTTTAACCATGCTATAACACTTATTTTCTTACTTTTACCCTACCTAACATTGTTCAGAATTGATCATCAGAAAGGCAGGGAAAGAACTTAAATTGTTTAAAATTCAGGTCTGAGTTCTTAGCTTCTGTGCTGCAGCTGTCTGGTTATGAGGACACTGCAGCTGCACCATAACAGAAAAAACAATTCTACAACAGTAGGCACATTTGGCAATCAGTTCCAGACCTCAGTCATTAAACCCAGTTACAGGTCAGTTTTCATGAATTACTGGTAATAAGAGAGAGGTTTTTCCCATTATATTTTCTCTCTCTTCTTTTCATCCACCTCTCATTTCCCCCCTCATTTATCTTTTTTATCTGCATTTATTTCCTAACCTTATCCCCTATGACTTGATCTCAAATTGGCTCTGTGTTACTACGGTAACTACATGTGCCCTGCACTCCTGAGATGTAATTTTAGGCTTCTTTGCTGCCTTCTTTCTTATTCACTTTCATATGCTTCCTGTCATTTTATTTTTTTTTGTAATGTTTACTGGAGGGTTTGACTGTCAATTAAACATACTGATTAGCTCATCAAGTTGATTAAAGATAATCTCTTTCCAATAGTCTCTTGTGTAAATATAGAATAAGTTTACTATTATGATTTGTTTCTTATTTCCTGAAGTCTTATTTCTTAATTTAATTTCCCTATGTTTTTTCCATGATTACATGAAGGAAATAAATGAGGAAAAAATTAATTATAACTTCTTATATTTTCCCTAAAAGTAAAAATATCTGAGACCATAGATAGAAAACCCAGGTTAATCCACTTCTCCTATTTTATAGATGAGCAATGGAATCCAGGATAGATCAAGCAACTTGTGAAAAGTCATACAGGTGGACATTGGCAAAGCCAGGATTCAAACCCAAATTGCCTGTCTACAAATCTAATACTCTCCCTGTGTCACACTGTTTATCATACAGTCATCGTCTTTAGATGGGCCAAATCATTTTCATTCTGACTCAATATCTTTATTTTTTCAAATATTCCTAAACCAACTTTGATAGTTGTTAAACTCTCTGTAAATTATAGATTAGTTAATAGATATCTGTCTATACTTATAGATAGATATCTACATATACATGTAGATGTATGTAGATACATAGATAGATGCTGTCATTATATCTATATATTATACACTTAGACATACATTATAGCTGCACAGATTATGAAACTATAATGAAAAGAATAATAGATTAGAAGGCAAAAGACTGTGAGTTGTGGTGAGAGGTCCATCATATGTTAAGGACTAAAACTAATATTCATACATTAAAGTTTTAAAAGTGTTTGATATACATGACATTACCAGATTCTCACCACAATGCTGTGAAGTAAGTAGTACAGGTATTGTAATTCCACTTTTAAAGATGAAGAAATAGAAATCTGGTGCCAAGAAGGTGGAGTGAGCAGGAAACCCTTTGAAGCCCTCCCAAATTCCCCTCCAAACAACTAGAAAACTGCTTCAGAATTGATCTAGGAGCAGGGAAGCAGCTGACCAGCCTAGCAGGAGAGGTCTGTCTCACTGGGTTGGGAGGGGAGCAAGATCCAAAAGAGGCAACAGATGTAACCAACTTAACAGCAGGGGGTCTGCAGCAAGTTTCCAAACCTGAGGCAGTCCACCTGTAAGGCCCTGTCCTCCTATAAGCCAGCAGCCCCCTAGGCAAGTGAGAATTCCATGTAACACAGCAAGTTCCCACCCCAGCAAGCTCACTCCCTGCACAAGCCACCAACAAGGCCCAGATCGCAATGATGACCGGTAGTGAGACCCTCTCCTGGGCCTTACCAGCAGAGACCGTATTTTATACCAACCCTGCCAGGGGCGGGGGGTCCCATAAAAGCAAGCAATAAGACTCAGAGCCCCAGCACAAAAAGCTTGGTACAGTGCAGGACCAGATTCCAACACTCATATAAAAGCACTAAGTCACAAAAAAAGGTAGAAAAAAAAAAGCAAAGAAACCAAACAGCAACAACAAAAAAAGAGCTCAATTATAGAAAGTTACTATGGTGATAGGGAGAATCAAGGCATAAACTTAGAAGGGGACAATAGTGTAAAAATGGCTACATGTGAAAGCCTCAAAGAAAAATGTAATTTGGTCTTAGGCCCAAAAGTAGAATTCCTGGAAGAGCTAAAAAAAAAAAAATTAAAGAAGAAAAATTGAGAAAAGAAATGAGAGCAATCCAAAAGAATAATGAAAAAAGAGTCAATAGAATGGGAAAGGATATATAAAAATTTACTGAGGAAAATAACTCCCTAAAAAATAGAACATGTCAAATAGAAAAGGAAGTATAAAAGTTCCCTGACAAAAATAATTCCTTAAAAACTAGAATTGAACAAATGGAAACTAATGATTCTGTGAGAAATCAAGATATGATAAAACAAAGTAAAAAAATTAATTTAAAAAAGCAATTGAAGAAAATGTGAAATTTCTCAGTGAAAAACCTAGAAAATAGATCCAGGAGAGATAACATAATACTTATTGAACTGCTGGAAAGCCATGAACAAACAAACAAACAAACAAAGCCGGGGCAATATATTTTAAGAAATTATCAAAGAAAACTGCCCTGATATATTAGAACATGAACACAAAGTAGAAATTGAAAGAATTCACCAATCACATTCTGAAAGACATCCCAAAATGAAAATTCACAGGAAAATCATAGCCAAATTCCAGAGCTCACAGATCAAGGAGAAAGTATTTCAGGCAACGAAAAAGAAACCATTCAAGTATCATGTAACTACAGTCAGGATTGAACAGGATTTGACAACTTTCACATTAAAAAACCTGGAGGACTTGGAATGTGATATACTGGCAGATGAAGGAATTAGGATTGCCACCAAGAAGTATGTACCCAGAAAAAATGAATATAACCTTTCAGGAGAAAAAAAAAAGAAATTAAATAAAATAGAGGACTTTCACACATTTCTAATGAAAAGATAAGAGCTAAAAAAAAAACCAAAAACCAAAAAACCAAACCTCCAAATATAAGATTCAAGGGAAATACGAGGTAAAAAATAAACAAGAGAAAACATAAGAAATTCAATAATATTAAATTGTTTTTATTTCTATATGGTGAGACAATATTTATAACTCAACAATTATATTATCATAAAAGCAATCTGAAGGATTGTATGTAGACACTATGCAGATGTAAGGTGACTTTGATGGGATGATATTCTTAAAAACAAAATAAAGGGATGAGAAAGAAAGTTGAACTGGAAGAAGGAGGGGTAGAAGGAATGGGATAAATTATCCCATATAAAAGAGACATGAAAGAGCTATTATAGGAATATATTATAGGAGAAGATGGGGGGAGTGGGCAAAGCTTAAACCTTACTCTTATCAAAATTTGCTCAAGAAGGGAATAACATAGGTACTCAGTTGGATACAGGAATCTTATCCTATACAGAAGTAAAAAGGGACAGGGTTAATAGGAGTGGGAGGAGGGCTGATAAAAGTGGGGGTATATTGGGAAAGGAAGCGATCAGAATTAAAAAAAAAAACAACTTGTGAGGAGGGAAAGAGTGGGTGTAAGAGAGAGAGAGAGAGGAATAAAGAAGGGAAAAATAGCATGGAGGGAAATACACAGTTATAACTATAAATGCGAATGAGATGAACTCACCCATAAAATGGAAGCAGATAGCAGAATGGATTATAAAACAGAATCCTTCAATATGCTGTTTACAAGAAACACATTTGAAGCAGAGAGATGCACACAGTGTAGAGATAAGGGGCTGGAGCAGTATCTATTATGCTTCAGCTAAAGTAAAGAAAGCAGGGATTGCAATCATGATCTCACAGCAAAAGCAAAAGAGATTTAATAAAAAGAGATAAGGAAGGAAACTATATCTTTCCTAAAGGTACAATAGGCAATGAAGCCATATCAATATTAAACATATGCATCAAATCATATGCATCAAATGGTATAGTATCTAAATTTTTGAAGGAGAAATTGAATGACTATAGATATATAGATAATGAAACTATATCTATCATATAGATAATGAAACTATACTAGCAGGGAACCTCAACCAGGGATGAAGCAAGGATGCTCATTATCAGCTGCATTTTTTAATATCATTCTAGAAATTTTAGCTGTAACAATAAGAGAAGAAAAAGAAATTTAAGGAATTAGAATAAGTTATGAGGAAACAAATTTATCACTCTTTGCAGATGATATGATGTTATAATTAGAAAATACTTGAAAATCAACTAAAAGAACTACTTGAAATTATTAAGAACTTTAGTGAAGTTGTAGGACATAAAATAAATTCACACAAATCATAAGCATTTCTATTTATGATCAACAAAGTCCAGCAGCAAGAAAAGAGAAATTTCATTTAAAATAATTGTAGAGTGGGTGGAGCCAAGATGGCCTAGAGAAGCCAGGAATTTGTCTAAGTTCTCCTGAGTTTCCTGTAACGCCATGCACAAGCAGATTCCCAAAAGAATGCTACTGTGAACAGCTTTTAAGGTTCGGATTACACAATATATTGAACACTCCATTTATTCCATTACAAATTGTTGTACCCAAACCCAAATCACAGGTCACTGCACACCACCTGATTTGTGGCCCACCATTAAGCCCCTTTTATATTTCAATCCTACATTTTGTCATAGCTTGAAAACTGCTTAAGGCATGTCTGGGCATATGGCTCAATGCATAGTTCCCTGACCCCTCCTTCCCTAATCAGCATTTTATATATTCTCCTTGAATTATTATAGTGTATAAGGTTCATTATGGTGCAAGAATTTTATCTAGGGACCACTCTGTCCTGTCCCACTGACCAAGCAGGACCCCCACCCTCTTCTCCCAGAACATGACCCTAGCCTGTTCTGGGGAATTCCAGTTGCCTTTACCCCATGACCCTCCACCCTGCTTTGGAAAGCACTGACTATGACCCTCTACCCTATACCCTTCCACCCTGTTCTAGGAGGGACCCCCACGTTACAGAAAGGCTGTACCCTTGCACCCTTGTGCCATATTCCCAAATTAGCCCTGAGCTATAGATCTAACCAATGGCTGTTCTTTGCTTCTGTACATCATGGCTTCTGCTAGCTCCCCTCCCTGATTGTGGTTTTAGCCTTTATAATCAAGTCTGTACCCCCAAAAGATTACTGCGTTATTTGAGTTTACACTCTAGGTGGTTGCACGCTTGATCAATAAATCCACACCTAAATTTTAACTTGAACCCAGGTCTCGGCTCACTCTTATTCTTTGCACAGCAAAATCAAGGCAAACATTCACAACAAATCATAATATAATGTTCACAACAGTATATCTTATCACAGGAAATCACAATATAGTGTTCATAACAGCTTAACATTGGAATGGCCACACAGTTTTCACTACAGTGGCCACAATATTTAGAATAAGGAACAAAAGAATAATTACTTGGTTTCCCTAAGGGGGAAACCCTCCTCTTTTAATCATTCAATCAATTCACAATATAATAATCAATCTTCCACTCCTGGGGCAATATAAACTTAATCACTCATCTAGCAATCAGTCACTAAGTATCATTAATCACAAGATACAAACATTAGAAAATTACACAAACCCTCCACCCTCGGTGTCTAGTAAACTTGTTCAATATCCAAGGAGAGGCCTTTTCTTCATCTTGACTCAGGGTGGTCTCTCAGATTCCCTTCCATGATCCCAGCTCCTACCTGAATTCTCCAAACAGTCACCTGGATTCAGGGACAGACAGCTCCCAGGTCCTCATCCAGTCCTCAGAGGTAGACAGCTCCCAGGTCCTTCTTCAATCCTCCAGCAGTTCAGCTGGCCCTAGGACCCAGGAGAAATCTCAGCCTTCCAGGCAAGCCCTCTCAGCCTTCCAGGTGGCCTTCACCAGATTCTGGTCTCAGGAAAACTCCAACTCAGTTCTCAGTCAGCTTCCAGATTCTGGGAAAGAATCTCTCTCTCTCTCTCTTTCTCTCTCTCTCTTTCTCTCTCTTTCCCTCTGTCTCTCTCTCTCTCTCTCTCTCAAGAAAATTCCAACTCAGTTCTTCAGTCCAGCAGCCCAGCTCCCAGGTGGTGGTACAATCTTGCTTCCTCAACAGGAGCCACAAGGAAGAAGATTCCCAATTCTGTCTCTCTGCCTCTAGAACTCTTCTTATATACACACACTGGCTTCCTCTCTCAGCCAACCCCCTTCTGCCATGTCAGCAACAGGGAGTTCATACGCTCTTAACAGGAGGCAGAGCTCACACCTTCTATACTTAGTCCTAACTTACTAGGGGCTAAGTATCTCCTAAATTGGTAACTGTTACTTTTCCCTAGGAAACAACAATAAATCAAGTTTCAAAATGGATTCTGAAGCAACAGAACCCACAAAAAGATGGAGTGATTTTTTTTCCAGCTTGAAATAACTTAGAAGGACTTTAGGAAAGATCTGTCTGACTTGGGCAAAAGAGAGTGTAGACCAGTGCAAATGATGGCTGGGCAAGCCAGCAAGACCCTCTTAGACAAAGCACAGATCAGCAACAGAAGCCCCTTGATCTAGGCTCAGCAGGATAGCAGTGAGGCCTCCGGCCTCACCACAGAAGGCAAATTTTGAATCGCAGAACCCTGTGTACAACAGATGTGACTAGGCCAGGCCTCCCCCAGCACAGTGGGCTAGACACAAATACCTATGACTCTGGCATGGAAAGCCAGTGACAAGGCCCCTGGCCCCCAACATAAGAAACTTCGAATAGTTCCCCTTGTGCCCCAGGAGCAGAGCTAAAATTTGAAAGTCATGAAATATGTTGCAAAATGAGTAAGAAACAGAAGAGAGTCCTGACCCGAAAAACTTCTATGGCTACAGGAAAGATCAAAACACAAACTCAGAAGAGTTCAACATTGTCAATATCCCTCTATGTGAAGGAAAAGAAATTTTAGGAATTAGAGTAAGTGACAAAGAAACAAAACTACCACTTTTTGCAGATGATATGACAGTATACTTAGATAATCCTAGAGAATTAATTAAAGAACTACTTGAAATAATTAACATTAGCCAAGTTCCAGGACATAAAATAAACCCACATAAATAATTTCTGTTTATTACCAACGAAGCCCAGCAGCAAGAGATAGACAGAGAAATTCAATTTTAAATGATTATAGACAAAATATTTGGGAGTCTACTTGCCAAGACAAACTCAGGAACTACATGAACACAATTACAAAACATCGTTTAGACAAATTAAGTCATATATAAATAATAGGAAAAATATCAGTTGCTCATGGGGAAGTTGAGCTAATATAATAGAAATGACATTTTTGCCTAAATTAATTTACTTATTTAGTGTCATATCAATCAAACTACCAGAATATATTTTATAGAGCTAGAAAAATAATAAAGAAATTCATCTGGAAGAACAAAAGATCAAGAATATGAAGGAAATTAATGGAAAAAAAATGAAAGGAAGATGACCTAGCTGTACCATATCTAAAACTATGCTATAAAGCAGTAATCATCAAAACTATTTGATCCTGGCTAAAAAGTAGAGTGGTGGATCAATGTAATAAGTTAGATACATAATACATAGTAGTCAATGACTATACTAATGTACTCTTTGATAAACCCAAAGATTCCTGCTTTTGGGATAAGAACAAACTATTTGACAAAAACTACTGAGAAAACTGGAAAATAGTTTGTCAGAAATTAGGCATAAATTTCCATCTCAAACCATAAGGAAGGAAAGGTTGAAATGGGTGCATTATTTGGACATAAATGGTGATACCATAAAGCAGATTATTAGAGCAAGGAATAGATTACTTGACAGATCTATGGAGAAAGGAAGAATTTGTGACCACACAAGAGATAGAGAACATTATGAAATGCGAAATGAATATTTTTTATTACATTAAATTAAAATTTTTGCACAAAGACAATGCAACCAAGATTAAAAGGAAAAGAGAAAACTAAGAAACAATTTTTACTGCCAATGTTTCTGATATAGGCTTTGTTTCTAAAATAGATAGAGAAGACTGTGTTGAATTTAATAAGAATACAAGTCATTCCCCAATTGATCAGTGGTCAAGGGATATGAACAGACAATTTTCAAATGAAGAAATTAAAGCTATCTATAGTCATAAGGAAAAAAAAAGCTCTAAGTAGCTATTGATTAGAAAAATGCAAATTAAAACAACTCTAAGGTATCATATCACACCTATCTGATTGGATAATATGCTAGAAAAGAAAAATGATAAATGTTGGAGATGTGGGAAAATTGGAACACTAATGCATTGTTGGTGGAGTTGCCATTCTGGAGAGCAATTTGGAACTATGCCCAAAGGGCTATAAAAGTGTGCACACCCTTTGATCCAACAATATCACTAATAGGTCTGTATCTCAAAGAGATCAGAAAAAAGGGAAGAGGACCCACATAAACAAAAATATTTATACTAGCTTTTTTTGTTGAAGCAAAGCATTAGAATCTGAGGGAATGCCCATCAATTGGAGAATGACTGAGCAAGTTGTGGTATTTGAATGTAATGGAATACTATTTTGCTAGAAGAAATGATGTGCAGACAGATTTCAGGAAAAACCTGGAAAGACTTACATGAACTGATACTGAATGAAGTGAGCAGCACCATGGAAACATTGAAGTAACAGCAACATTATGTGATAATTTCTCAGCAATACAATTGCAAATAATTCCAGAAGTCTCGTGATGGAAAATGTGGTCCACATCTAGAGAAAGAACTATGGAGTCTGAATGAAGATCAAAGTGCACTATATTCTTGTTTGTTTGTTTGTTTTTCTCTTTTGTTCCAATTTTTCTTTCACAACATAACTAATATGGAAATATAATTGTTTAATATGATTATTCATGTATAGCCTGTATTCCATTGCTTGTTGTCCTGGGGAGGAGAGAGAGGTGGGAGAAGGGGAGGAAATAATGTGGAATGCTAAATTTTGAAAACTATCTTTAAAAGTAATTATAAAAAATAAAATAATATTAAGTGGGGGTAAAAAGAATTGGAAGTCAAAGGGATGCCCATCAATTTGGGAATAACTAAACAAACTGTGATATATATGATTGTAGTGGAATATTTTTGTGCTATAAGAAATTACAACCGAGATGATTTCAGAAAAACCTCAAAAGAGTTATATGAACTGATGCATAGTGAAGTGTACAGAACTGGGAGAATTGTACATAGTAACAGCAATATTGTTCGATGAAGAAATGTGAATGACTTAGCTCTTCTCTGTAATAAAAAAATCCAAGACAATTCCAGAGAAAGAACTCATATTGATTGGATACAGACTGAAGCATACTATTTTTCATTTTTTTTCTTTTATTTGAGTCTTCTTGTACAAATGACTAACATGAAAATGTTTTACATAACTGCACATGTGTAATCTATATCAAATTGCCTGCTGTCTAAGGAAGGAATCAGGGGAGTGAGGGATATAATTTGTAACTCAAAACTTTAAATAGAAATATTAAAAAAATTGGAAAAACTAAAGATGTAGAAGCTAAGAGACTAAGTTGCTTGCTCGGAGTTTCACTGCTAATAAATTTCAGACATGGAATCTGAAAGATTTCAAAGAGTTTGCAAATGTCATAAAGAGACTCAGCATTTGCTCTAAGGAAAGAAAAAGATATTGTATACCTTAAAAATAGTTAAATGGTCCAGGGGAAGAGCCAAGATAGTGGAGTTTAAGAAGCACTCAGCCAAACTCTCTCAACATTCTCCTCTAGTAACTTAAAAATAGCACCTCAAATTGTATTTTGTAATGGCAGAACCAACAAAAGGTCACTGTCTAAAATTCTTCCAGCCTGAGACAACTTAGAAGTTTGGAAGGAGAGATTTTTGACATGAGTATGGAGGCTGGACCATAGCCCAAGTGGATGAGACCCTAGTGGTTGTACTAGGTAGTGTGATGGCAGCAGCAGCATCAGTTTTAGGAGCTCTCAAGCCAGAGATGGTAAGAATACTTTGCAACTTCTCAGAAAGAGATCACAGAGAACCCTTGTGCTAGCATTGAATGCAGGACCACATACTGTTTAGCAACTCCATTGCTGGCTCATAGTTCAAGGAAGGGCAGGGAGGAGAACTTTTGGTTAAGAGGGGGCAAGATCTTTGAATGAATATTCTTTTTTACATGTAACTGGGCATTATTTAACAACACACACACACACACACACACACACACACCCAGACAAACAAATGTCTTGTCTTCCAGAGTAGTGTCAAACTCAAATTGAAATGGTTTTCTAAGGCTGAATATAGACTTAGAAAACCAAAAATTAAAATTATCTAAGTTGTATTATATTTTAAATGATTTTGTTAAATATTTCCCAATTACATTTTAACATGTTTTGAGCAATTTAGGAGTTTTGCTGGCCAAGAGTCCGAAAATTCTGTTGACTAACTGCAGAAAGTAAACAGCAATTTAGAAGATAGAGTTGCACGTCATTAACATATAATCTTATCCTAAAAGAAAGATTGGATTCTCCTTTGTCAGAATATTTAATCGAGGGGCAGCTAAGTGGTGCAGTGAATAGAGTACTGGCCCTGGAGTCAGGAGGACCTGAGTTCAAATCTGCCCTCAGACACTGAACACAAAAAACTAGCCATGTGATCTTGGGCAAATCACTTCACCTCAATTGCCCTGACTCCCTCCCTCCAAAAAAGGAAAAAATAAAAATAAAAAAGAATATCTAATGGATCAATTGTAGAGAGTGATTCTAAATTATATTATTATATTTATTTGGCTCATCAATGTTATGGAGTAGAAGCCAGCAGTTCCAGACAAGGTTTTTCTTTTGAAGACTAAAAATGTTCTCAGGATAATTCATTTCAATTTAAATTCTATAAATCCTTATCAATATAATAATAAACAAATTACAATAAAGAAAATTACATTTAAGGTAAAGTTTACAAAAATAAAAAACAAACAAGGAATTAATTACAACTGAACTTCTGTAATTCATGCCTCAGATGAACTTAGAGAGAGCTGGAGTAGGATAGATTTATTGTACATTGACAATTGAGATTGCATGGAAAAAGTCCCAAGTTGGTTTTGTGGGTAAAAGATCAATTACCTTTGAGCAAACAGACTACTTAAATCATGTTCCTTTTCTATCACTATTTCAAAGTGAAGAAAACAGAATAAAATATTTTGATGTTGGAAAATAACTTAAATATAAGCAATACCCTTTCTTTCTTTAGCTTATCTTCCTTCATCTTTCTAGAACCATGGAGGTCATTGGTTAATAGCAACATCCTGGCAACATGACTGATGAGAACAGCTTATGACTTAAGTGTCATGTTTATGATATCTAATTGATTTTTTTGGAAAAAGAATTAGAATTTATTTTTCATAATATTTTTACATCTTAGGAGTCAACAAATCTTTGCTGAGAAAATGTTTTTATTATGAATACAATAAAAATATTACAGTGAAATATAAATGACCTTTAATGAACTCATTATATGTATTTTATTACACATGAAGAAAAGCATACGATGAAAAACATAATGTTAGTGGCATGGCAAGATTGTTCACATTTTGTCTTTTTTTTTCTTCGAAGATAAAACTTTTGATACCTATTTTCCTATAGAAAACTGTAAATCACGATCTTTAAGGTCGTCATCAATTTCTATGATTCCATCATTCTAAATTTTATTCATTTGCTCTTATCAGTCTCTAAAACACCAATTATTGAACACTGTTTCATATTAAGGATATCAGTACTGTGTCACTTTGTATAGATAAATATCCATATGCCTCTAAACATTGTCACTTGGAAAGATGATTGCCCCCAGGCTGTGTTCAGAACTTCTATATCAAATGTACAATCACTGTTATTTACCAAAGGACAATGATTACTGGACTGGACAGCATTTTCCATTTTTAACCTGCCTGGAATTACATTTTTTGACAAACATTAAGCCATCATATTTTCTAGATATATATTTTACAGTAGAATTGCTGATACTCTGTTCTCTACCCAAAATGGAAGAACCAAAAATTTTATGATTCCAGCTCTTAGTAGATTCAGGTAAAAGGCTATGCTAGGTACCGTCTGTACTTTAGCATCAAACTTCAGACTTTCCCAAAAGGAAGAGAATTTAATCAACTTATAGCACAGTGCTAGCCTGTTCTCAATATTCAGAATGTGAAGGCATATGCCCTAGCTTGCAATTCTCTCAGCCTATGGAAGTAATTAGAGCAGCTGTAGGTGGAGTGACTAATTGGCCTTTAAGAAAGAGTAAGTGAGTTGATTTGGCAATAAATTTTTAGAAGGAGAATTATTCCTATGGTACTGCTAATCTGTAAACCTATTTGTGCCCACTATTATTTCAACAAGGCTAAGTACTCTTGGAGCTTACTTATCAGAAGACCTTGGAAGTCAGCATTAATACCAGCAGGATTAAAATAATGCTTCAGAAAATATTTTATGAATTTGCCATTGTGACCCATTATATTTCTCTAGCTGATATTTTATAGTGGTCTGAGTTTGGAATGCTATTCTTAATTCACAAATAGCTTTAGGTATAAATAGTGCTGGATTTAGAAATCCATTCTGGTTTATACTCAGAATATACAAAACATTCAAGAGGTCTGTCCATCACCGATATCAGCCAACTGATGGTTGTAGAAGAATTTATCATCTCCTGTGTTTCAGGCATCTTGTTTGTATTTTTGAAATTTGAAGATGATTGAAATATTATGTAGCATAACAGAAGATTCTTTTTAAAAAATCCATCCTATAAATTATCTATCAGATTAATCCTGCTGGTTTCCATGTATAGCAGGTTTACATAAAAAAAAATATATTGCTTTGACTCTAGATCTAGAAGGAAGAGGAATAAGTATACTATAGTGCATACTATGGACCAGGCACTGTGCTAAGCATTTTGTAAATAATGTTTCACTTAACTCTTACAGAAACCAAGGGAAATAGATGCTGTTAACATTCTCATTTTACAGTTAAGGAAACCAAGGGAAACAGAGGTTAAATGACTTACTCCCGGTTACCCAGATGGTTAAGTGTCTGACTCCAGGCCCAGTGCTCTATCTGCTGCATCACCTAGCTACCCCTATTTTAATGGAAAATGTATTTCTTTAGATGCCTAGATTCTAAGTCTATCTCTGTCCCTTCCTAAACTGTATGACCTTGGGCAACCCATTTAACATTTGCTAATTGTATTATATCTTGTATTATAATTGTATTATATCTTCTCTTTAAAAATTCTTTGTTACAAGAGATTGTTCTCTAGGTAGGGGAGAAAGAGAAAGACAGCTAACATCAAAAGTTATTAATTTTAAAAGGAAAACAAAATATACGATGCTTTATTGATTCTTGGAGAGAAATAAATGGTGTGGCAAATATAGAAGGGCTATGAGTGGTACAAATGCATATGTGCATTTTATGTACATATGTATTTTATGTACATAAAATATCAGTGTTTACTAGCTCATTTACTCTCTTTGGTTTTAAGTAAAAGAAATATTTCATTGCCCTACTAAATATAAAGGTATAAATGACTTTATAGTATTGGCCATAGTGCCCTGAGATTTCATGCCAGTCAAACCTCTGTAGCTTTTTATACCATTGTCAACTCCTTCCCCTTGATACTCTTTCTTGACTTCCATTACACTGCCTCACTTTGTTCTCTTCTTACCTCTCTGACTACTAATTTTCCATCTCCTTTCTTGGTAAACATCAATTCTTCCTCTCTAAATAAGAATTTCTTTCAAAATTCTGTCTTGAACTTTATTATTTTCTCTTTTCATTTTCCACCTCAGGGAGCTCCCTTTCTTTCGTTTTTATCACCTCATTCAATCTGGGCAGATAGGTGGCACAATGGAGAGAGAGCCAGGCCTGGAGTCAGAAAGACTCTTCTTCCTGAGTTCAAATCCAGCCTCAGATACTTATTAGCTATATGATCCTGAGCAAGTCACTTAACCCTGTCTGCTTAAGTTTCTCCTCTGTAAAATGAGCTGGAGAAGGAATTAGCAAGCCACTCTATTATCTTTACCAAGAAAACCCTAATTGGAGTCATGAAGAGTTGGATATGATTGAAATGGCATACCATTAACATTCGATTTAATTTAACTCAATTTAACAATCACACCTGTGCAGATGACTTCCAGATCCAGTTTTAATATCTCTTAAAAGTTATAGTTCCACATTCCATTGGTCCAAAGCTCAAACTCAACATATGCAAAATAGAACTCATTTTCCACATTATTTGCCCACAGCAAACGACCTCACCTCAAAAATTCCCTATTTCTATTGAAGGTTAAATCATTCTCCCAGTTGTTCACTCTGAAACTTTAAACTCATTGCTGACATAAGTTTCCAACCTGACTCAACAACCTATCTCTCATAATCTGCCTTTATCTTATTGACATTATCCTAATTTACAACCTCAGCACCACTTCTGTTTTAGTGTTATAGCAACTTCTTACTTGCATTTTTTGTCTATCCCTTTTCCCTCCACAAACATCATTTATACAACTATGAAAATAATCTTTCTAAGAGGCAAACCTGAGTATATCACTCCATTTAAAAATAAAACAAACAACAGAATCTTTTAGCAGCTCCTTATTACCCTGTGATAAAATATCATTTGCGAAAGAAGCCATTCTTCCTTTCCTCCAAGACACTTATCTTCCTAACTTTGATATTTCTGTTAAGCTCATCAGATCTCAGGCACTCGTCTCTTCACTCATCCTCACCACACTCCCATATTCAGTTATCAAGTCCCATCTATTCTACTTCCACAGAATCTTTTACATTTATTTCCCTTCTCTACTCAAACAGGCACACAATTCTAGTTCAGATTATCACTACCCCTTGCTTCAACTATTACAGTAACCACCTAATTAATCTCCTCTCACACTAACCTTCAGCAATCCATCATCCACAAAGTTGCTCAATTCACATGTCTAACCATGTCATTCCTCTTCTCAAATACACTTCATTGGTCCTCCTTCTGGGCATAGATCATCTTTATAATGATAATAATAATAGCAGTTTATAGCACTTTAAGGTTTACAAAGTACTTTATATGTTATGGTTA
The DNA here is from genome assembly GCA_028627135.1 of Pseudochirops cupreus. Classification (NCBI taxonomy): domain Eukaryota; kingdom Metazoa; phylum Chordata; class Mammalia; order Diprotodontia; family Pseudocheiridae; genus Pseudochirops; species Pseudochirops cupreus. Next base: position 92,794,128 of record CM053580.1, read on the forward strand.
TTACATTTGATCCTCACAAACTCCTGTATGTTAGTCATTATTACCATTTTATGTTTTAGGAAATAGAGTCTAAGAGAGGCTAAGAGAATTATTCACCATCACTGGCCTAGTGTCTGAGACAGTATCTGAACTTGTCTTCCTAACTCTAAGCCTAACAATCTATAAAACTTAGCGGCCCAAACATTAATAAGGGAATAGATGTATGGTAGGCTGTCTTTCCAGTTCACATACTTCTAGTCAAAATTAAACATTAACTATTCCTTGAAGTAGACCAGTCTTATCTTGCTTCTTTTTCTTCCCATGTGTTGTACCCCAAACCTGGATTATACTCCCTCTTCTTCTCCTACTTTCATATTCTTTGTCTTTCTTAGAGGCTTATCTTGGCAGCTCTTCCTCTTTAAAGACTTACCTGATCTCTCAGACACTAGTGTTCTTTCCCTACTCAGATATTCCTAGAGCATCCTTTTGATTCTCCTACCTGCCTCATCTTGAATTCTGCTTTGAGCATCCATATTATATCTGCCTGGGACATATAAACTCCTTCAGGACCAGGACTCTTAGTTCTGTCTATGTATCCACAAGGCATAGTTCAGTACCTCATGTATAGGAATTGTTTAATAAACATTAGTTGAATTGTCATTATTTGTTGAGCCAAAAGAGCATGCTGTTTCCTGAAAGCATATGGATGTGTATACAGGTGGAAAGAGATTAAAAATCATTGGTTGCCAAAGCTTGTCCTTCTGAGGGATTGTTTTTAAAACTTTTATATTCAGTAAGTAGTTCCCAAAGCCAAAATAATTTAGCATGAAGATGATGAGTTAGGATTAGAAATTGAATAGGTTAGGTATGAAGCTTTTATATCCATTTTAAAATCTTATATTCTATTTAAGGGAGCTTTTTGTTTGTTTGTTGCAAGATTATGCTCCTTCAAGAAGGGCACAAGGATGCCATTTTCTTATGAAAAAGATCATTGTGTGTTAGCAGCAAAAATGCAAAAAATTAATAGGAAGCCATAGCCCTTAGGGTTTAATGAAGTAAGTTTGGGAGGGAGGAGGAAATAAGCATTTTTCTATCACCTACTATGTGCCAGGCACTGTGTTAAGTGCTTTAACAAATGTTATCCCATTTGATCCTCACAACAACTCTGAAAGGTAAGTGTTATTATTAGCTCTGATTTACTCTTGAGGAAATTGAGGCAAACAGAGATTAAATGATTTGCTCAGAGGCACACAACTGATTTGAACTCAGATCTTTCTGACTCCAGACCCAGAGCTCTATTCACTATGGACCAGTTGAGTGTGCGTCAAAGGGAGCAGAGGAATTGGGTAGGGTGAATGGGAGTATTGAACTAAAGCTTTGACCTATTTAATCAGGTAAACAGAGGTGGGAAACTCTTGCTGGAAAAAGGTAGTCTTGAGTTTCATGCCTGTGACTTATGGATACATTACATGGCAGTAATCTTTTCTGTCTTGCTGCTTAAACCAGATGGAAGGGAAAGGGATAGCTCTGAAGAGAGATGGGATGACGGTCTCTGGTCAATTGCTTCAATAGCTAGGTAGAAAATGTTGAGATAGAAAACCACTACTTCTATAAAGAAAACTGCAATCCAGGAGCCTAGGGAGTCAGGTGTTTGATTTCAAAGTACTTAAAGGGTTTTCATTTCCTCATCTTAGCTGCAAGTAAGAAGACATTGTCCATTCCTCCTTCGTCAGTCAAATGAGAGAATGCAAGTAAAGCTCTTTGACTACCTGAAAGTACAATATAAATGCTAACTATTATTATTTCCATCATCATTATCATTTTGGGGTGTCATTATCACTACCTCTCCATGGAAAATAGAGAGCTTAGTTGAAAATGATTCTACAGGAGCTTATAAAATTAAATGGTGCATGGGTTACAATTAGAACTACTTGGTAAATGTGGAAGCTTATTTTGGAAAAGAATGTTAAAGAGTTGGAAAAAAGGCAGTTGAGTGTATTTTTTTCAGTTTTATTCTAGGTAATATCACCCCTCATGTTTAATAGTTCATTGATAGATGCTTTATTGAAATGTTCCATGGATAGAACAAAGCAAACTATTATACGGGGGAGGGGTGGCAGAGAAGGAGGATAGAATCCTGGCTTTTCTACCCACAAAGACATAGAAATGCCCTTCTCTGGTAGTCCTGCCCACCTCCTATTTTTTTATTCTGGTTGAAGACATAATCCAGCAGTAACCTTTGGAATGCTAGCTGTGAAAACCCAAACCTGTCACAACTTTGCCATGGAGGACCTCTGCCTTTGCTTAATGTTACTGTCATCTGACTTAGCTACCCATGGCACCTCTTCTTATTTTCACTGACTACCCATTCTAAGGACAATATTTAGAGTAAAATGGGAAAAAAAGTCATTTAGATTTATCTTAGCACCTACCTTCATGCCTTCATGTCAGGTCCCAGTGAGTCCTTCTCTCCTTTGGCTACTTATTATTGTTCCATTCTCTATTGTCCACACATTTCCTTTTGCTCTTTTGGTTCTTTGCACACTGAAGATGTCTCTAAGCCAGAATTGTGGTGTTACCCAATCCTTTTTATCATATATGCACACAGACAGACAGACATAGATACATAAATATACACATAGATAGATGGATAGATAGATATTACTCTGATCCCACATTTAATCTGTTATATCTGGTATGGTCTAAAATATGACTTCTACTTTAACTTGCGGATTTGGAACACCTCCTCCTCTCATCTTTCTATATTAAATGCCCACATTGTGCATGTTGTCTCTTGCCTATATGCCACCATATCTGATATGTTCTGATGGCCTTCTCTGTATCCTGGACCGATCCTTCCTTATGTTCTCTATATTACTGCTGACACCAGTAAAGTGAGAGTAAATTTTATGAGAAGTAAAAAAAAAAAAAGAACAGAAGAATAAGTAACAGAAGAGAGAAAAAATGAACTTGTAGGGAAGAAAAAAAATATTTAGGATCATAGAATTATTGTTGTAAGTAAAAGACTGGTTTTGCTATAGTTCTTTAATTTAATCTGTTAAAATATAATCATAAATATTATATACTTCAAACTGATTGGAAACTGGTTTGCTTAATTTATCACTAAGATTGTGTTTATGCATGGAAAAAGTAATTCTTATTTTATATGAATTCAACCTTAAATTAATTCCATAAAACTTTTTTTCTTCCCTTTTGATTCTCTGTATGTAGAAATTGGCTTATTATTACTATTATTATTAAATAGTTTAAATATGTTTCATAATTTTCCCTGTAATTTTGTATGTGAACTTTAATGGAAGTTCAGAAACACATTATAATTTTTTTTTAAATGTGTATGCAAAAGGGCTGTCTGCACGAATGAACTGGCTACACAAAATCCTTTTAAAGAATAAGAAGACTGAATTCAGTGAAATCATTTATTTTTTTCTTTTGTTATGTTTTGGTTTTGGTTTGTTTAAGAGGTAAAGAATTCAATTCCATTATTCCATTTAACAAATATTTATTAAGTAATAACTGTGATGTCTATGTATGCAATGCATAACCACAGATAAACAAAATATACCCCCATCCCCAAGAAATTGATAGTTCATTTGGGGATAAAACGTGTAGTCATTTAGTTAATCAGTCAATTCACAAGAATTTATTAAGTGCCTACTATGTGCCTTGCACTGTACTAAGAGCTATAGATACAAAGAAAAGAACAGATCAAATTCAGTCTTAGACACTAGTGTGATCATAGAAAAATCACTTAACCTCTGTCTCAGTTTCCTAATCTGTAAAATGGACATAATAGTCAGACCATGCCCTCCCCCACCCCAGAGTCAGAAGGGGAAAATAAGATAATATTTGTAAAATACTTTGCAGATTTTAAAGCTCTATGTAACTTACTACTGCTGCTGCTGCTGCAGCAAAATCAAACCCATTCATGTATTTTCCACATATCCTTTAGATTTGAATTTTCTCAATGTTGTCATGTAAAATGTATCCTTGAAGTTTTTTATTTTTATTTCTATCTTTAATAGTTTAGCATTTTTCCAGTAATTAAAGACAGGTTTAATTTCCTCTTTTCAAAAGTGTTTGTTCAACTAATGCATTGTTGGTGGAGTTGTGAATTGATGCAACCATTGTGGAGAGCAATCTGGAACTATGCCCAAAGGACTATAAATAATTGCATACCCTTTGACCCAGCAATACCACTGTTGGGATTATATCCCAAAGAGATCACAGAAGTGGGAAAAGGACCCATATGTACAAAAATATTTATTGCAGCTCTCTTTGTGGTTAGAAAATCTGAAAATATAGGGGATGCCCATCAATTGGGGAATGGCTGAACAAGCTATGGTATATGAATGTAATGGAATACTATTGTGCTATAAGAAATGGGAAGGAGATGGACTTCATAATAGCCTGGAGAGGCTTATACGGACTGATGCTAAGTGAGAAGAGCAGAACCAGGCAAAACCTGTACACAATCACAGACACATCGTACATATGATGACCAACCTTGATAAACTGGACTATCCTCAACAACGCACAGCTAGAGACAACTCTACAAGCCTCAGGATGGAAGGAGATACCTAAACTCAGAGAAAGATATAGAAAGACTATAGTTTAAATGGAGACTGAAGCAAAACATTCTATCGTTCTTTTTCATGTCTGGTTTTGCTTTTTTTTTTTCCCAGTGATCACTCATTGATTAAAACCCTTCTATATAACCAAACTATTGTATAATGTGAAAGTATTTGCAGATCCTATACATGATTGCACGCCACCATGGGGGGGGGGGGAGAAGGGAGAGGAGAAAATCTGAAACTCAGGTGATTGTGGAACTGAATCTTGTAAATTAAAAGTAAATAAACAAGTCATTCAAAAAAAAAGTGTTCATATCTTTTGACCATTTATCAGCTACAGAATGAAGTTGCTGCTTAAATTTTATTGATGTCTCAGATTGTTTAGAAGTTTAATTGCTAGGTCATATTTTACCTGTTTCTCAATCTATTATTTTTTGAAATTATATTTTATATTTTTAAAAAAATTTTTGACGTAGTTTAGAGCTCTGTGATAGCTCTAATAATTCCCTCTTTGCATTCAATAGATAGAAGTCATCTTCCTGCATAATCAAGTACAAAATTACATTTTCTTATTTTTTGTGTATTTTCTATTTTTAAAATTTGTCATCTACCAATAATTTACTGATTTATATGGTTTCAAATATGGGTCTGAATTTATTTTCTATCAAATGAATGAATATTTCCTATCAAAGTTAAGATAGATATATCCTAATGCATTTGCAAAAGAATTAATCCTTTCCTCAGTTTGTATTTTTTCTAGATTTTCCAAATAACAACGCTTTCCATTTCTTTTTGTAATACCGCTGAGAGTTGCACTGTCATTGAGAATTCTAACACTGTTCTACAACCAGCATTCTCAAATATACTTCCGTGACTGAGCAGTTTGTCTTTTCATGGTAAACTTCTATTTCCTATTTGAAACAGTTTCTCTACTACCTTGTACCATAGTATTTGTGGAATCCAAGCCTTGGAAGCAACTAAAAGGAGAGATGTGAGTGTTTCTGTTCAGTAGCCTTGTCAGTACATAAAGAACTGTGATTAACCAGATAGGTCACATTTACTTCTTTTTTATTTCAAACCTTAACGTTGAGTAAAGATTCTATTGGACCTGTGGACCTGAAACAGAACATTTTGAGCCATCAGACTGTCATAGTCTGTAATACTAATTTGACACTTAGGGCATACCATCGTTTGCCATTATCTACTTATAGTCATATTTCATGTCTTCTCACCGAAATTTTAAGGGGTAAGACCCATGTGTTTGTTTGTTTGTTGGTTTTTACATGTACCTTGGGCATACTAGATGATTCTTCTCTCATATGGACAAATATGCACATGTGTCTATATACATATATGTATAATATGCAGGTGTAGACCTATATACATATAGAGTATGTGCAGATTCCTTCAACATAGTTAAACCTTAATGTACAAATTCCCTCCAGTGGTGTTATACCCATAATTTATAATCCCAGAGAGCTGTCTATGACATGGAAAGATTTAAGTTGTTCATGATCACATTGTACATGGTACATATTGGAGGCAAGTGTTGAATTGGTACTTCATGTTTTTCTCTAAGGTCCAGTCATCTAGCCATTGGGCCATGATGCCTCTAAATTCTGTGACTTTTGCCATATCTTGATACTTGCTCCATACAGATTATATTTTTCCTAATTACAGAAAATTTATAACTGCATGATCATGGCAACTTGGGGAACATGGCTGGAAGACAGACTTGTATTGTGAAATGATTGAATGGTTAAGTAAGGAGGCAAACCTCCTTAGGCATACCAGATGATTATTCTTTTGTTCTTTGTTCTAAATACTGTGACCACTTTGGTGAAAACTATGTTAAGCTGTTGTGAACACTATGTTGTGATTTTCTGTGATGAGATGTAATGTTGTGAATGCTATATTGTGATTTTTTGTGAATGTTTGCCTTGATTTGTTATGGAATAAATGGAGTGTTCACTATACTGTGTAATCAGAATCTTAAAAGCTGTTCCCAGTAGCATTCTTTTGGGAAGCTGCTCGTGCATGGCATTACAATGATGTAAACTAAAAATAAACAATAGTTAATTTTTTTATAAAAGGGAAAGGAATGGGAGGAAAGGAGAGGAAAAGAAAGAGGGCATCAAGGAAGGGAAGACAAGGCAAGTACAGAATTTTTTCTGTTTAGTCTCTCCTAGGACTTAAAATTCATATGAATCCAGTTCAATAAGTGAATTCTGAGACTAATATTTGATTATGATTTTGGCTCTTTTGGGCTACTGAAATCCTCAGTCTGTGACAAATCATTGTGAAAATTAGAAAATGCAATAGCATCTAGTCTATAATCCTAGTAAAAATGTCACCAACTCATATTTAATTAGCTATCATATGAGAGTGGAAAAAATCATCTAATTACATTTTATTTCCAAGTGTATGAGGGCCTTGATCAACAGATGAGAACTTGAATTCCATAAGGGTTTATTTTTCCTTTAATCATTTCATCTCTGAAATTAAATTTCTCCCTTTGCCCCAAAATTGTGATTTCATTTTGGAATAAAGTATGAAAAATTTGGAGTAGAGAAATCTCAAACATTGGTAACAAGGGGTTAAGAGAAATAAAATGCCATTTTCTCCAAATCAAGGGGAAGTAGTGATTTGGCAGTACGGTAGCTCATTTTAATTGTTCAATTGAATTTCCTTATTCATTACTTTTGGATGAGGATTTGATATTCTTTTAAGGAGCAATAAATATCACAAAAGGTCAAAAATGAAAACGCTACTTTCATAGAGCCATAAATTACACTATAAATGAAATATGGCCAACATATTCTTAGCGTAATATATTTCCTTTCATGCTAAATTATAGAAAAAATGGACAATGGAATCCTGTAAATAAATAATACATCTGTGTAGCACAGAATACAAAAGGGAGTTGAGGAAATTCTTGAAATAATCTGGCTTCAGTCAACTTTACTAATGGTTGCTGACTGGGTCTATCAAGTGTTAAATCTTCTTTGAGATAGGAAGTATTCAGATGAGTCATCTACATAAATGACATATATTAGAGCTTCACCAAATTTCTGCTTTCTTCTATACTATGTACATAGGTTATAGTGAAATAGTTCTTATAATGATTGTTTGTTGAGGCTGTATTTTATCATTGTCTGCTAGAAAGAGTATCAGTCTTAACCAACTGATATATCTTTCTTTAAAAAAAAGTAATCTTTACTTTCTGTTTATACAAGAAGGGCTAAGGATCATGACATACTTATTTTCCCCACTCATTTACCACACTTTCTTCAAAAAGTTTTATTAAATACCTGTTACATGCACAACCTTATATTAGGTGTGATACAAAATTAAGACATAGTCTCTGCCTTCTGGAAGCTTATAGTTTAGTGGGAGATAGAAATTGCTCACAAATAATCACAATAAAAAATAAAAATACTGCTTGTAAAATACATAAGAAAAGTGTAAGCAAAGTGGTAACTTGTGATTGAAGGGGGAATGCTTGAGATTTTGGGAAAGATCCAAGAAACCTTCCAGTTAATTAGTTGATTGTTTAGAAGTATATGCATTGCTGATAGATGTGTCTTTTCTTTTCTTTTTTCTTTTTTCTTTTTTTTTTTAATAAATTTGGTCCTTAAATATATTTAACTGTCTCTTTTCTTTTAAATAAAGTAATATTCTTTGCCTGGCATTGAAGGGTTTCTGGGCTTTCCATAATATGACACCATCTTATTGGTTTGTCTAGGACGAGCTGAACCACTTGTGGAAAGTTTGATTCATAACAGGGCATCATGATCAGAAACAATTCTGGGATTTTGCTGTGGCTTAGATCATCCAGAGGATGAGCACAAGGAATTGTTGTTATGCTAAGCTCAGGGAACAGCCTGCTTGCTGGGCCTTAGCTTTGAAAAACAGGATGTTGCCTTAATATCTCAACAATTCCCAGACAATTACAGTATTGTAATTCCCTCCCTTGGGAATCTTTTTTTTTTTTCCCCCCCAAGGATAAACATGGCTAGAGTTTCTTTAACCTTTATGATATTGGCTCAAGGCCCTCTACCATCCTGGTTGCTCTTGTCAATAAGTAAGCATTTATTAAGTACCTGTTATATTCCAGTCACCATGCTAAACACTGGGAGTACAAAAAGGGATAAAAGGCACTTGAGGGATCTTTGTTTTCACTTTTAAATAGTAGATACCATTTTATTAAGTTTCTATTGTTACCTAGGCACTGTGTTAACTGTTAGTGATAAATAAGTGGTGAAGACATTACCTGCCCACAAGGGACTCACTCTTTAATGAGGAAAACAAAATTAAACAAACATGTGTTAGCAAGCTATATACAGTATAAATAGGAAATAATTAACAGAGGGAAGACGCTAGAATTTAGAGAATTAGGTAAATGCTTCCTAATAAAGGTGAGGTTTCAGTTAGACCTTGAGAGAAGCCAGAGGAACTTGGAGGTAAAGATGAACAAAGAGAGCATTCCAAGGCATAGGGGACAGTTAGAGAAAATGCCTGAAGTGAAGAGATGGAGTATCTTGTTCTTAGAACAGTAAAGAAGCTAGTGTCATTGTATTGAAGAGCACATGGCATTGAGTAAATTATATGAAGACTGGAAAAGTTGAGAGGTGGTAAAGGGGTTTTCTAGAAATCAGTTAAGAAGGGCTTTGGATGCCAAAGGATGTTGTAGTTGATCCTGGAAATGATAGGGGAATGCCAGAATGGAGCTGACATGGTTGGATCTGTACTTTAGGACAATCATTTTAGAGGGTGAGGATTGATTGGACACTCTCAGCTTTTCAAAGTTCATCAAGCCATGTCACTCCAAATTTAATGTGCTACTCCAGTTGTGGTCTGATAAGTTCAGAGTGCAATGGGACTAACTATCACCTCCCCATTCCTGAAAAGGATGCCTCTTATAATGCAGCCTAACATCCCATTAGCTTGTTGTTGTTGTTGTTGTTCACATGGACTATTTGTGCCTGACCTCTGGTAGAGCATTCCAAGCTCTTATTGGTCTGATCAGCCAGGATAAGGCACATTGAAACTTGACTCTAGCATAGTGATGTCATTTTGATCCTCTTTGAGAACAAAGGACAACAACCAATACTTTTTTGGACACCACACTACACTGAAGATTCTCAGTCCATTAAAACCCCTGGGTTTTCAGAACATTTGATGTCCTTTTATGCTTCTTCCATCTTATATTTGTAAAGTTGATTTTTATACATAAGAATAAGACTTTAAATTTATATCTCTGTTTCAATTTCTTCTTATTAGATCCTTTACTTTGTCAATATGCTTTTGGGTCATAATGCAATATATTAGCTGCCCCTCCTATTTTAGTATCTCTGCAAATCTGGTGAACAAACATACCATCCTATGCCTTTATCCAAGTTATTGGAAAAAAAATGTTATACAGCACAGGATTAAACACAGATCTCTGTGGTATTATTCAGCTAGAAACTTTGTGCCACTTTCATGTTGAAACATTAGCAATTGTTTTTGGAGTTTGGCCATACAACCAGTTTGAATCAATTTGATTACATTATTGCCTGATCTTTATTTCTCCATATTTTCAAAAACTATCATGAACATTTGCTACATGCACAAGATTATGTTTCATTTAATCATTTTATATCCCCTTATACTCTTTACCTGCACATAACACGTGCCTAAAAAATGTATGTTGATTTGAAGGTAAATATTTCTTGGACAAATAGACATGCAAAGTGGAATATAGAATCAAGGAAATTTTCTAAATAACTTGGGACAGATATATTTTAACTGCAATAATTAGAGACTATAACAGCCTCTCCCTTATATTTATGTCAAGCTATGTAATAATTAATAGTAGTAAAGATGAAATAATATACTTTATTTGGTCCCAGTTCTGCCACAGGAAACCTATAGGATGTTGTTTTCATAGTGGAAGCACAATGAATATTTTTGATTGAGTGAATTTACCTGCATTATTACTCTCATTCCTATAAACATATACACGTGAATTAAAATATCCTACGTCAGTAGCATATATTTTCTACCTTTTAAAAAGTGGTGTATCTGTCCCTATGTATGGCCCCTCTAAGAATATATACAGTGACACTTATCTGTCATATTATTATAATATGACTTCTGTTATGATAAGGTGTATTTACTGTGGTTAAAAAACTGAAAGTCTAGTAAAATAATTAGAAATCAATCACCTCAAACCCATATCTCCTTACATTTTAGGACTGATTACTTTTTAATCTATAGAGGCACTTTTCAGCAGAATTTGATTCTACATTAGTGGAAATTTGACATGTTTTCTTTATGACCCATATATACCATTTGTTTAGTACTAGATCATACATTTTTGGCAAATTAGGTCCTATGTTCATTAAATGTGAGCTCTATATTTCTAATAAATGAGTCCCTAACATTTTTTTACTTGAATGGTGCATGAACTAAAGAACAACAAAGGGACGTTTTATGGGCTTTCCTCATGTAAATCTGTTCATAATATTAGCAATAAACATAATGTTAAAGAATGCAAAGCACTGGTAAATGGAGAAATAATAACCATTATCTTGTTATACATAGGCTTTTTTTTTTTTCCTTTTTAGAGGGGTTATAATAAAACAAGCCCTTTCTGGTTATGTCATTAAAAGCATATGGAGTCAAGGGACAAGAGCAAGATGAGTTAAACTAAAGCTTTCTAGAACAAATGACCCTCATGAAAAGAAAGGCCCTGGCAATAAACATCAGGCCATTAGCTTTATAATCATAGTATTATCAACAACAAGCACTAACATAAAAGCTCTAGAGGCAAAGTGTTCTAGAGAGAAAAATGGCTTTAAGATAGAATGGTTAGGTGCATTTATAATTGATTGGACAGCCACCCCTTAAAAGTAGTATTTTGAATCACATAAACCTACAGAGATGCCTCCAAAGAAATAAAACAGGGTTCTTCTTTCCTTTGTCATCTAGCTGAAATGTCTATAACACAAGCATATGGCACTTCTTTTACCATCTTAGCAGGTGGGCAGTCAAATTATTGTACTTTTACATTTAAGGAAACTCAAGTTCAGCAGATTTGGAAATCCGTGGTCACCCAGCTAAGAACAGTTAGATTCAGGATTGGAGGGTCAGGTCTTCTGATTCAAAATACAGTGCTCTTTTTATTATATGTCACTGCTTTGATAAAAGTATTAATGTTTTAGGAAGCCTTAGAGAGAGCAAATACCCTACATAATGCTGGTTAACCATTATTTGGAACAATACTATATTATAATGCAATAATACAATATTAGATTACACATATATATTATAACTGTATGCTAGATATATTATGACAATACTGTATTATAATGCAGTAATATTGGTCTTGGTAGTAGCTACCTCTTTGCCCTGGCAAATTTTTCCACTCTCTGGCTAATGGAAAACATCAAATCTGGTGTATAAGAAAATGAGGAGGTGGTATCATGGTAGGAAAGAGATTGCTAACCTGCCACTCACCACTTATGCCCTTTTTCCTCTTGTGCATTTTGTATCCCAGGGAGAGAAGAGAGTGGAATAATGGAGTACAGAGGATAATGGGGGGCAGAGGGAGTGACTCAGCTAGAAGAGAGAGGATAGGAGTATAACAGAATTTTTTCAGTGTCAGTCCTGTCGTTAGTTCTCTCCTAAAATTTTTAAGATATTATGATTCAAAAGTTAACTTGCAAAGAATTTATCTCCCACTTAAAACAATCCTATAGAATTTACTGTCCTGTTTGTCCATCTCATATTGTTTTCTTATCACTATTTTTCTTTGTGGCATTTCTTAGAATTGGGAGAGGAGTATACCTTTCTAATAACTTTGACAATCAAAATTCCGAATGAGATTACATATGATCGTAAGTGGAAGGAATTTCAGAAGTCATTCT
>CM053580.1:92815249-92825699 GCA_028627135.1 Pseudochirops cupreus
TATATATATATATATATATATATATATATATATATATGTATAAAAGCTTGACAAAACATCACATGTTTTATGACAAATGTCTCTTTCACTTCTGAGCTATCCTCACAAAAATCTTGGTGTCATTTTGTTTGTGTGGTATCCTAGCTGTTATCATTAATTGGAAGATGGGACATAATACATTACATTCAAATACTGCTCTAAGACATGAAAAACATTTTACATATATTATCTCTCTGATCTTTGCAGCATCCCTATGAAGTATGTAGAGTAGGTATTATTATGCCCATCCAACAGTGTCAGAGGTTTCTGTTAGTTTTGTTGTTGGTATGATCAATTATGCTGATAGTTTTCCTAACATTGAACCAGTCCTGCATTCCTCCTATAAATTGTACCTGATCAAAGTATATTATTCTCATGATAAGTTGTTGTAATATTTTTGCTAAAATTTTCTTTAAAATTTTTGCATATATATTCATTAGAGAAATTGGTCTATAATTTTCTTCCTCTATTTTGCCTCTTCCCATTTTAGGAATCAATCCATATTTGTATGATAAAAAGAATTTTGTAGGACTCTTTCTTATCCATTTTTCCCAAATAGTTTTTAAAGTATTGGAATGGATTGTTTTTTAAATGTTTTATAGAAATTTCTTGTAAATCCATCTGACCCTGAAGATTTTTTCCCCCCTAGGAAGTTCATTGATGGCTTGTTAAATTTATTTTTCTGAGATGGGGTTATTTTTTTTTAATTTTAATTTTTGTTTATTTTTAGTTTACATCATTCATTTCCACAAGATTTTGAGCTACAAATTTTCTCCCTATCTTTCCCCTACCCACCACCCCAAAACAGTGATCCCATGTTTACCCCCTCCCCCAATCTGCTCTCACCTATATCCTCCCTCATCACCCCACTGAGATGGATCTCCTTACCCCAGGGCATATATATCTTAATTCCCAGTTGCATGTAAACAATAATAATTATAATCATTATTATTATTACACATATGCACACATATATAAACATTTAATTTAGAACTTTAAATTCTAGATTCTTTCTCTACCTCCCTTGTCACCCACCCACAGTGGAAAGACAAGCAATTCAATACAGGCTGTACATGTGTAGTTATGTAGAACATCTTCACAAAGGACATATTGTAAAAGACTGAGTATATTTCCCTCCATCCTATCCTGCCCCCCACTTGTTCTATTCTCTACTTTGTCACTGTCCCTTTACAAAAGTGTGTGCTTCTAACAACCCTTCCCCCACAGCCTGCCCTCCTCTCCACAATGCCTCCTCTCCTCCCCATCCCCCTTACTCTCCTGTAGGGCAAGATACCCAATTTCGAGCATGTGTCATTCCTTCCCTAAGCCAAATTCAGTAAGAGTAAGGTTGACCCATTCCTTTTGCCTTCCCATTCTTCCCCTCCATTGTAACAGTTATCCTTTGCCTCTTCTATATGAGACGACTCTTCTATATGTGATGATTAACTCCATTCTATCTCTCCCTGTCTCCCCTCTTTCTATTCCTCTCCCACATTTATATCCCCTTCATCTATCCTTATACTGAGAAAAGTTTCATAAGTTACAATTCTCATTTTTGCATGTTGGCATGTAAATAGTTCAACTTTGATAAGTTCCTTGTGATTTCTTTTCCATGTTTACTTTCTCATGCTTCTTGTTTTTGAATGTCAAATTTTCTGTTCAGTTCTGGTTTGTTCAGCAAGAATGCTTGAAAGTCCTCCAGCTCATGGAATGACCATATTTTCCCCTGAAACATTATATTCAATTTTTCTGGGTAGGTGATTCTTGGTTTTAATCCTGGCTCCCCTGATCTCCAGAATATCATATTCCAGGCCCTTCAGTCTCTTAATGTAGAAGCTGCTAGATCCTGTGTTATCCTAAATGTGTTTTCACAGTATTCCAATTGTTTCTTCTTGGCAACTTGTAATATTTGCTACTTGATGTGGGAACTCCAGAATCTGGTCATAACCTTGTAATGATAATGATGTGTTGGCTTGGTTTATGGGTTGAGTGTTAAAACCCAGATCTTGTTAATCCTACTTGTGGTATGGACTTGTTGACATGAAGAGAGAGGGCTGAACTGGGAAGAGCCATGAATTGGGAGAGAGACCTAAGCTGAGAGAAAGCTAGGAGGCCTTTTGAGAGAGCAATATCCAGTATTGTGGAGCCTTAGTTCCTGAGAGAAAGACCGCTGAGGGCCAGTTGGAGCTGCCCAGGACTTTTGAGAACTGCCACCCAGAGCTGCCAAGAACTGAGGAGGCGTGGCTGTGATGTCGGTATTTTGTCTGTCTGTTTTGATGTTGTTTTGCTAGATTCAACTGCTGGTGAAGGACAGTGCTGCTGTTGTAGCGGTCCTGGAACCTAGCTGTTAGTTCAGAAGCCCTCAAAGAGGATTTTCCTGTCGTATGTTTACAGAAATCCAGGAAGAGGAAGATGTTTTCAGGGCTTCTGGGACTGTTCTACAGACAGAGAGTGACTTGATGAGAACATTGGCTATGGCTTTGTTGAGCCTTGTCTCCCCAGGAACTGAGATTGCTGAGGGCTTGCCTAGAGTCAAGATGAAAGAAGGGCCTTTCCTTGGATTTTCAATGCTGAGACGTTATCTTAACCTTGTTGTAACTTAAGGGTGGATGGCCTTTTGTGCTCTCCTGGCCCTTTTGAGAAAGTGCTTGGTGTTAATGAATGGTATTATAATTCAGTAGTATCCAGGGGTGGGAAACCTTTGGCTTTTTTGGTGCTCTGTGATTGACTAAATGAATGTACTTTGTTTATGATTGGAAACTATTCTCCATTTGGGAAGAGAGTAAATGAATGTATTGCCCAGCAGTGTGCTACTTTGACTACTGATCCAGAGGTGGGATACTTGGACCTTGGTACTTTTCAATTGAATTGAGAACTTACTTGCTAAATGAATGAATTATGGTGTATTTTGACTTTCTCTGTTCTGTGAATGTTTGCTGAATAAATGGGGTTTGCTATGCTGGTAATTTGAACCTTGGAAGTTGTCTTTCATTTAGTTTTCATTTAGTTTTATGTATTAGTTCAATAGCTTTCTTAATTTCCATTTTGTTAATCTCTGCTTTGGTTTTCAGCATTTCTTTTGGTGCATCCCACAAGTTTTGGTATGTTGTCTCATTATTGTCATTCTCTTGAATGAATGAAGTTATTAATTGTTTCTGTGATTTGTAGTTTGACCCACTCATCCTTTAGCATTAGGTTATTTAGTTTCCAATAAGATTTTAGTCTGTCTTTCTATGACCCTGTATTACATATAATTTTTATTGTGTCATGATCTGAAAAAAGATGCATTTAATATTTCTACCTTTCTGCACTCACTTGTGAGGTTTTTATGCCATAGTACATGATTAATTTTTCTGTATGTGCCATGTACCACTGAGAAGAAGATATATTCCTTTTTATCCCCATTCAGTTTGCTCCAGAGGTCCATATCTACCATCTCTAAAATTCTATTCACATCATTAATTTCTATCTTGTTTATTTTGAGATTGAGGTCCCCCTATAATATAGTTTTGTTATCTATTTCTTCCTGTAACTCATTTAACTTCTCCTCTAAGAATTTGGATGCTATATCACTAAGTACATATATGTTTATTAATGATATTGCTTCATTGTCTATGGTGCCTTTTAGTGGGATATAGTTTTCCTTCCTTATCCCTTGATTAGATCTATTTTTGCTTTTGCTTTGTCTAAGATTAGGATTGCTACCCCTGCTTTTTTTTTTTAACTTTAGCTGAAGCATAATATATTCTACTTCAGCCTTTTACTTTTTTGCTGTGTGTATCCTCTTGTTTCAAATGTATTTCTTATAAACAACATATTGTAGCATTATGGCTTTTCATCCATACTGCTGTTTGTTTTATGGGAGAGTTCATCCCATTCACATTTACAGTTATTATCACTATCTGTGTCTTTCTCTCCATCCTATCCCCCCTTTCTGCTTATACTTTTATTCCTCCCTTCTCCCTTATCCTCCTGAAAAGAGTTTTGCTTTTGCCCACCTCCTCTCTCAGTCTTGCCTCCCTTCTAGCCACCCCCTCCCTTTTGTTTCCTCTTTCCCCTCCTGCTGCCTGTAGGGCAAGTTACATTCCCATACTTTACTGAGTATGTTATTCAGTCCTTGAACCAAATCCAAGGAGAGTAAAGCTCAAAAAATGTTCATTTCCTTCTATTCTTTTCCTCTACTGTAATATATTTTTGTGCCTCTTCATGTGTTGTAATTTTCCCATTTCTTCCTCCTCCTTTCCTCTTCTCCCATTACAATCCCTTTGCACCCCTTAATTTGTTTTTTTTTATCATCACATAAGTTAATTTATGCCCTCACCTTCTGTCTATGTATACCCCTTCTAAATGTCATTATAAATATACCATTCTCAAGATTAAAAAGTATCTTCCTCATAGAGTCATTAGCTTCTACTTGTCTAATTCTAATTTTTAATGAATTGTTTTCTTCATATTTTTGTACTCCTTTTCCATTTGACCAACTTCCTTTTAAGGATTTATTTTCTCCAGTTACATTTGGTACCTCCTTATCCACTGACCAACTCCACTTTTTAAGGAGTTGTTCATTTCAGTTATTTTTTTTTCCATTTTTTCAATTATATTTTTTATAATATAGTTTTTCTTCTGCCTCTCTAATGTGACTTTTAAAATCCTTCTTGAGTTCTTCCAAGAATGCTTTTGGGCTTGGGATCGGTTCACATTCCTTTTTGAGGTTTCAGATGTGAGTATAGTGTCAATGCTATCCTCTTCTGAATGTGTGTTTTCATTTTCCCTGTCTCCATAGTAGGATTCTATGGTCTTTGCTTTTCCAATTTGCTTTTTTGCCTCTTCTGATTGCCCATTTCTTGACTTTTAAAGTGGACTTCTACTTCTGGGGCACTGGGAGCTCTGTCCCACTCTTCTTGTGCTGGGAGCTAGGGACCTGGATACTGGACCATTGTTTGCTTACCTCTGAACTGAGGATGTTGGGCTACAAGGTCTCTTAGATCTCAGATTATGATCCTGTGATCTTATATTTAATCTGGCACTATTCAAATATTTGAAAGGTCGTTGTATATACAAGGGAATAGACTTGTTCCATTTGACTCTGGAGGGAAGAGCTAGGAGCAAAGGGTGGAAGTTTTAAAGACGCCAGTTTCAACTTGAAGAGGAAAAAAAATTCCTAAAAATTAGAGTTACTGAAAATGAAATGGGTTGGCACTGGATCCTCCTCACTGGAGACCTCACACAGTGTTAAGATAACCACAAGTAAGTAGAAAAAGAGATTCTTATTCAGGTATATGCTGTGACATATGGCCTCTGAGTCCTTACCCACAGTGAGATTCTTTGTGACATTCTTGTTCCTGTACTGTATGCAGTAAGCTTCTGAGTGAAATCAACTAACAATGATAATAATAATAACAACAATAATAATTTCTATAGCCCTTTGTAATTTGCAAAACACTTTATACATGCTAATTCATTTTACTATGAAACTGTATCACCTGTTAGATATAATTTCGTGATTAAAAATAATTATCTACCTAAGGAATTCAAATCAATGTAAAGTACATCTTCAAACATTAAAAAAGCATATTTTAGAGAGTAGTTTAAAATTTTGTTGATTTCTAACGTTGATGATTATTTCAGTTTACAAAATGCCTTTGCTTATCCATTCCTCCTACCACTCCGAGTGAACTGGACACTTTCCACTTCAGTAACAGGGAAGGGAGTCATTTAAATATATATAATTCCAGAAAGCAATCAGAGTTTATCTGCAAACTGCCTTTTGGGCAACTTAATATATTTCATCATGTTCAAAAACAAATTTCCTGTAACTTTAAACACATTTTTCTGTCACAAACATTAAATTTGCATATTGTTCCATAGAATTTACATTCTGCATAGTTTGAGTTTGTAAACTATTAGGGAAAAATTACATTTTGTTTAATTATTCTATTATTTTTCAATTTGATGTCATTACAAACATATATATCTAAAGGAGAAAAGGGGGCCAGTGAGTGAAAGATCTCTTTTTACATCTCTACAGTTGCTTCCATTTTTCCAATATAACTTTATAGTAATGGTTTCTGCACTTTCGTGTCAGTAACTCTTCTCTACGTAGTAAATTTTTTGTCACATTAAAATGATACATATTTTTACACATAAAATCATGCTGATTAAAAATTAAGTCCCTTTCAATTACTGGCATAGATTGTAGCAGTAAAATGGAACATGAAGGAAAATGCAATTAAAATTGTAGTGAACATTTATGTAAATCAAAAGTCTGTAGTGAAGCAAATATAATGAGCTAGTCAAACTGTGACTAAATCAGATTTGTAAAAGTTTTTAGAAGCTTACATTTGTGTGAAAATAAGATAGAAAGATTATTTTCTCTATTTTTTCCCCTCTTCCTAAATCAGACCTCCTGAAGATCACAGTTAAATTCAGCCTAGATTACTGTCTATAAACATAATATGTTTTGTGTTTTGTTCCCTGCAAACTTTAGGAGTAAATTCACTTGACATTACAATGAGTGTTAAACTATGTAACCCTGAATAAACCATTTACCCTTGTAAAACCTCAGTTTCCTAGTCTAAAAAAAAAATAATTAGGGGATTGGATGACATTATTTGTAATATTCCTTTTGGATTGGATATTCTGTGATTCTGTTATGAGTATTTTACATATTTCAATGAAAATCTAAAGTTACCCTCCCCCAACATTATTTCCATTATTTAAAACAAAAATTTTAAAAGGGAGAATATATACACACCATGTAGTTTATTTTTATTTTCATGCCAATTTGGAATATTTTCAGCTCATCCTTCTTCCTCATCCCCCAACATGCTTTAGTTCTCTTCAGTCATATACTGCTAATACTGCAGCCAAAATGAGAGTTTTAGAGAGTCTCATCATTAGACTAATTTATTTATATCATCTGGTACTTTTTATCCTTAGTGCATCTTTAGATGACTTATCTGGTAGGTAGAGAGTCAGTATACTTGGAATGTTTTAGACAAGTTTCATGATCTGGGTAGGGGTTAGACTGGATAATATCTTGGTCCCGACTCTAAGTTCATGACACTTTTAAAGTTTGTCACATGTTTTATTGTTATTCAGTTGTTTTTCAGTCATGCCCAACTAACTCTTCATGACCACATTTGGGGTTTTCTTGGCAGAGATACCAGAGTAGTTTGCCATTTCCTTCTTTAGCTAATTTTACAGATGAGGAAACTGAGGCAAACAGGGTTAAGTGACTTACTCAGAGTTACACAATTTAGGATGAATTTAAGCTTATGAAGAGGAGTCTTCCTGACTCCAGGCCCAGGGCTCTATCCACTGCACCACCTAGCTGCCCCATTTGGCATATAATAGATGTTTGATAAATACATGTTGTTGATAGATTCTTTTCAACAAGATGAATAAACTAGAATAGACGCAAGATTTTGTTTCTGGAGAAATTATTCAAATCCTATCTCTGACACTTAACTGGCTATGTGACCATCAATAAGTCACTTAACATCTATAACTATTAAATGGCAATGATTATACTGTCCCATTTTATGTGGGTGTTTTACAGTGAGGATGCCACTTTGCTCAATGGTCCTTAAAATGTTATATAAATGTGATTTCTCATTCTATAAATTAATAAGATTTTTGATATTTTCTACAGATTAAATTGAAGGGTGAAACTCTGAGGCACTGGATAAAATGTAGACACAAGTAGACCTTCAAATTCTTTTCCAAATCCAGGGTTCAGTGAATCTATGCTGAAGTTTATATAATTTCAGCATTGATGACAGTATGTTTTAATGGAATGAGTGTTAGACCTCGAGATAAAAGATCTGCATTTCAATCCCAATGCCATATCTTATGACCTTAAGTCATTACTTGGAGGTTAAATTTCCTCTTGTAAGAAATGAAGGCACTGGGCTAAGATCCCTGAAGAATCTGAGTGATGCAGTATATAGAGCTTTGGGTCTGAAGTCGTAAAACCCTCAGTTCAGTTCATCCTTAGACACTTACTGGTTATGTGACCCTGGGTAACTCCCTTAATCTCAGTTAGCCTCAGTATTCTCATCTGCAAAATGGGTATAATAACAGTACCTTCTTATTTATGATTCTGTCTGACTCTAACCACTGGTGTTACTCAGAATTGGGAACATATATTAAGTAAATCCAGAAAGAAAATTTTAAAAAAATGTTCTATTAACCAGAAAAGGAGAGAACTATGATATTATGTTGTACAACTAAATCCTTTCATTCCTTACTTAGGTAATTATCTGAATTACAATGAATAGTATGTTTTCAGAGCACTTTCAGAACTTTATAATACCTTGTGGGAATATTTGTTTAGTGTTAGCCATTTGAGAAATACAAGTAGCCAAAGTACAGTGGTGATCCATAATGTTGAGGTGTAACCTATATGTGGAGCCATGACTAGGGTAGTGCAATTGTGTTTTCCTCTAATATACTGTATTTAAATGCTTTGCACAGACTTTCTATCCTCTCATAGAACAGAATAAATATAGTGTAGTAAATAATTAGCAAGAACAATTATTTAAATTATGATGCTAGCTAGCAGAGGGTTGGGGTACAATTTTTCCTGAACCCGTGTCCGTTCATTCTTCCATCATGTGTGTTCCATCCTCTCAATAGTAACCTCACACTAATGCCCAGGAGTTCCTTTCTGCCTGTCACAGCCATGCCTCTATTTGATCCCATAACGACTGAGGATGCACTTCATGGCATTTGCCCCAAACACAATTACTGATGCTTGGCCAGGTCACCAGTCCCTAGTTATGTCCGTCATACAAATAAGTGCGCACAAGAGCTATAATTATAAGAAATCAAACTACAAGAAGAATAACATCGCTCAAGTTTTGGTTTTATTTCTGACAGGAAAGAATCATTACTGTGAAATGTTGTTTTCATTTTTGTTTGGTTGTTACTACATTTATCTGCTTTCATGCATAAAAGTTATGGCCATGCTTAAAACAGTGGCTTCCAGCTGTTTTAATCTTGAATTATTAAAAATGCAAAACTTGGGTCAGTTGAGAAAAGAGTTGACGGTTTACTATTTTGTGCAGAAATACAATTTAGCAAGCTTATTAAATAAGAAATTGAATTGTAATGTAATATGAGGCATTTCGTTTGACTTGCACAGTGCCTCTACTTGACTGCTGTTTATAAAAGATAAAAATAATATATGCAAATTAGATGATGCCACAATTAAAGGAGCCTAACAGAGATGAGTTAATGAACCCAATTCCATTTTGCTGTTCATAAAAAAAATTAAAAATCTTCAAGAGTTATCAAATCACCAAAAATCTTGGTAAACTGATCTGTGTTCTTATCTTTTTCTTTACAACAGTAGTAGTCAAAGAGTGATTTGGGAATCCCTGGCAATTCTTGACATTATTCAGGGGTTCACTTAGGTCAAAACATTTTTCATAATAATAATGAAATATTTTAATCCCTTAAATGGTAAACATCGGTAGGTATACCTCACACAAACAAAATATCTTTGGAGGAACCTCAATGATTTTGCAAAGTATAAATGATCCTGAGGACCACCCCCACAAAACAAAAAGAAGTTTGTGAACTGCTGCTTTGCAATAACTTGAAGAGGGGTGGAGCCAAGAAGGCAGAGTAAAAGCAGGAACCTGCTTGACTCCTGCACCAACCACCTCCAATACCTGTAAAATATGACTCTTAACAAATTTTAGAGCTACAGAACGCACAAAATGACAGAGAGAGATAAATCTCATGCTGAGGCTGGCAGGCTGACAGAAAAGGGCTATTGCACTGAACTGGGAGCTGAGTACAGTCCCGCATGAGACACCCAGCCCAGACTAGCGGTGGCCCTGACCAGCGGCCCAGACTGGCCATAGCAGACTTCAGGAGAGTGAATCAACAGCAGCTGTAGCAGTTTCCAGACTTCTCAACCCATAAATACCAAAGAGAAAGTAAAAGGTCAGTTGGGAACTCTGTTGGAACTGGGTGACAGAAGAAGGCAGTCCTGCCACTGCCCCTGGGCGAGAGGTAGCAGAGGCATGGTGGCTGCAGTTGCTGCCCCATGGCTGCCTCCAGAGCTCCTGGCCAGCAGATTGCAGGGGCCCAAGAAACATTCAGAGGGTAATCACTCTTGCTTTGACCTGCTTAGATCTGGGATGCAGTCATGGGTGGTGGTCCTGGGGGGAGGAACACTAGCATGCCAGAGCTTGTGGTGGCTGTAGATAGGGCATCCTCCTTATAGTTCTGACAATAGCTGTGCAAACCCCCAGCTATTTGGGACACAGCTCTCTCCACTCTGGAAGCAGAGTTCTACCATGGTAAAAACTTAAATGTCATGTAATTGGCAGGCAAGATGAGAGCAAAGGAAGTGCAATCAGATCATAGAATTCTTTTTGGGGGACAAAAAGAATCA
>CM053580.1:92831572-92854254 GCA_028627135.1 Pseudochirops cupreus
CACAATGTGCCCACTGTGGAGAGGTTTTGCATAATTTCACACGTATAGCCTGTATTTCATGGCTTGTTCTTCCAGTGGGGGTGGCTGACGAGGGAAGAAGAGAAAGATCTAGAATTTAAAGCTCTATAATCAAATGTTAAAAATATATATGTATATATATACATATATATATAATTATTGTTACTAATATTATTAACTACATCCAACTGGAACTTAAGATTCACATGTACTATGGAAGGGAGATCCATCCTGCCCTATTGGAAAGTTAGAGGAGTGATGGGGGAGGACATAGGAGAGATTAGATTGGGGGAGGGGTCATACAAGGGGATGGCTGTTTTGAGGGGGGGTAGGTTAAAAATGGGGAGAAAATTTGCAACTCAAAATCTCATGGAAATGAATGATGTAATCTAAAATAAAATTTAAAAAAAGAAAAAAAAAGAAAAAAAAGAAAAATGAAGGTTACCTTTGTATCATAATGATGTACCATGGTAAGACTTTAGTGGAAAATGTAAAATAATAAATAAAATAAAATTGTACTCATAAAGGGATTTAGGTATCCTGGCAGAAAACTCACATTGTCCTGCCCAAGGAATAATATTCAAAAGACTTCAGCAAAATACAATATTTAGTTGCATGTATACTTAAAGACACAAAGCATATGAACACAGGCATAGTTCTTTATCTGTACACATAGTTTGCATATAACATGAAAAATCATGTATCTTATTATGTTACAATTAGTTGTTCCCTCTGTCTTTCCTAACAAACAACCCTGCTACAGGCCCTAATTACCTAGAGGGCAGAGAGTCTGCTTTATTTTTCTGTATCACTCTGATTGTCTTACAGGTGCTTTATGAAGATATGTTGAATAGTTGGGGGAAAATGATAAGTAAGCAGTTTGCCATCCCTCCCCCCCATTAGGAAATGGAATGAAATCTTTCCCAGTAGTAAAACTCACATACATAAATCTGGATAACTCAATTGAACCATATCATTCAAATCCTATACACCAATAAGGTTTCCTGAAAGGGTCAGAGATTCATGTTTGAGGCCTTGATCGCTATCACTAAATAAACTTCCTTACAAGTAGTAGGTCCCCAATAATTAATGTTTTTGTGAATGAATAAAATACCTCACTAAGTTTTCTGAGTCATTGTAAAGAGTTTCAAATGAAAGAGAAGACATAGTTCCTTGCCTTTTTGAAAGTTTATGGCTTAAGCATCAAGCCTGGGACAAATTAAAAAAAAAAAGAATGGGGAAAATCTACACAAAGTGTATGAGTTCCACCTCTAAATGCTTGAATCTTGGTAAATAAATTTAACCTTTCTGATTCTCAGTTTTCTCATTTGTAAAACCAACTTAATCAGTCTGTCTTATTTTACTCAGAGAGCTATTCTGGACACTTGATAAAGCATTTTAAGAGCACTAGTTTGGAAAGGGATATAATGAATTATTAAAATATAATTCCTAAAGACGAGGAAAGGAAAATCTACATATAACCAACTAGATTTTTAAGTAGATTCTCATGGTGCTTATGAAGGAGTACTGGAAAAAAAAGATCTAGGAAAAGCTTACATTTATTCTTCTCTACATTATTTAATCTATTCATTGGCAGCACAGGATTAATTTTCAGTTATATTGAGAAGATAATTGAGAATTGCAGGAAATACTAGAATTGGACTCTTTAAAGAACCAGATTTACATACACACTCCAGTGCCCTATGAGGGGAAATGGAGAGAAGTATCATTCAAAGATGAATTGGAAGTTATGAGAGCATGGATTCTAATGTAGAGAATATGATGGGCTCTAAATGAAAACGTTCAGAATGGGTCCTCAAGATGCAGCCCATTCCCAGATCATACCTTTTGCTGTAAAATAGCCATGTCTAACTATTATAGCAGACTATTTATTATGGTTCAAAACCATATATTTTGAAATTTGTGGATGACAAACTTACTGGTGTACATCTTGGAAAATAACTCTTATAGTCATTCATGTTTTGTTATGAAAGGGATGTAGATATTGAGGTTTGGAGGAGAAGGACTGGAGACCTATAAGAGATAAGATATTCCTTCTTTTAACACTCAATCTGATAACTTTTTAAAAATGTTTTCCAACAAGATCACTGAGTTAGAATACTCTTTGCTATTTAAGATCACTATATGTCTCCTATGATGTTACATTCTACTTACTCCAGTGATGAGTATTTTGGCCTGAAGTCAAAATTAATCTGAAAGTCAGCCTTAAATAATAACAAAACAAAAATAGTCTCTCTCTCTCTTTCTGTCTTCTCCTCCCCTGCCCCAAGATATATGAAGTGTGTGTGTATCTATGTGTATGTCTGTATCTATCTATCTATCCATCTATACATGTGTATAGACACACGTGTGTGTATCTGTGTATACCTATAAATAATCTTCTTGGGCAGTGATTGGCATGAGCAAGTGGGGAGAGCCCTGTAGCATGTGGTCTGCACCAGCGCAGATCCAACCACAGTGGAGCGGGGGCAAGCCCAGGTGAACGGATTCACCCACCACAAGAGTGATTCCCAGACCTCTCACAGCAGGTTAGAGGTCTGTCTGAGCTGGGTAAGAGACAAGAACAGGGCCTGTGGCAGCAGCAGCAGCTACTCCTGGGGCTATCAGCCCACAGACTGTATGTTTAAAAATCACTTATCAGAACTTCCAGGAACCAAGATGGTACAGCAAACCGTAGGGGCTCACATTCCCCCCCACCCCCGCTTTTATGACCTTGAAAAACCCGAAGCGCAAAATCCTGAAATAGTGGAACCACAATTCAGGCTTGAGAAATCTGAAGGAAAATTGTGGTTATGACTGTGCTGAGGCTGAAGGGTACAAGTGCAGGATGGGAGGTATCCAAGCAGGAGATCCTGAAGCCAAGGGGGTTGGAGCCAGCAAGAATCAATACCAGAATCCCAAGTCTGCCTTCACACAACCAAAGAAATTGGCAGACACCTGATAGAGGAGGGGCAGTACCTCAGACTTCTTTTACTTGACATTTTTCTAATCGGTGATTTAGAGCAATTTTTTATATGATTGTAGATAGCTTTTATTACTTTGTATGAAAACTGCCTGTTCATAACCTTTCCCATTTATCAATTGGGGAATGACTTATATTCCCAAAAATTTGACTCAGTTGTCTACATATTTGCGAAATGAAATTTTTATTTGAGATATCTGTTGTATATTTTCCTCAGTTTTCCTTCTAATTTTGGTTGCATTGGTTTTGTTTGTGAAAAAACTTTTTAGTTTTATGTAATCAAAATGATCCACTTTACATTTTCTTGGACTTTCTATATCTGTTTCATTCTAAATCCTTCCCTTTTCCATTGATCTAACAGGTAAACTATTCCAAGTTCTCCTAATTTGCTTATTGTATCACCCTTTATATACAAATCATGTACCCATTGTGGCTTGGTATGTGGTGTGAGGTATTGGTCTATAAGAAGTTTCTGCCTTATTGTTTTCCAGTTTTCCTAGCAATTATTGTCAAAC
The DNA here is from genome assembly GCA_028627135.1 of Pseudochirops cupreus. Lineage (NCBI taxonomy): Eukaryota > Metazoa > Chordata > Mammalia > Diprotodontia > Pseudocheiridae > Pseudochirops > Pseudochirops cupreus. The sequence continues at coordinate 92,835,089 of CM053580.1, forward strand.
AATGAGTTAAGTGTTCCAAAAGTTTGGATCTTTGAGTTTATCAAATACTATATAACTATGGTCATTTACTGCAATGTGTTATGTACTTAGCCTGTTCCACTGATTCACTACTCTATTTCTTAGCCATTTTCAGATTGTTTTGATGATTATTGCTTTATAATATAGTTTGAGATCTGATATGGTTAGGCATAGAAGTGAGTTTTTGAAAAATGAAATGATTCAAAACAGATAACAAGGAGCCAAACAAAAAAAAAATGGGGGCTGGATAGTTGCAAATTAGGTAATATGTCTATGTAAAAGAAAGATCATAATACCGATACAATTCATTAATGGAAGCTTTGTGAGTATTCATTTTGGGGACATATGATTTTTTTTTCTTCCTTGCGCCAGTAGACCTACTAGTTCACAAAATTTCTGTACCATTTATAATTTAATTATTTTATCATACTCTTTGCCCAAGTAGTATGAATGTAGTCATTTACTCCAGCTTAGTGAGACCAATAATTTCAGCATGTTTTGAAGATTGTGCGATAATATTTCAATAATGTGCCCCAGATTGGCTTACATAACCTAAATGTTTTAGGCTGTTAAAATTTTCCCTCCCTTCCTCTTTATTTCATAATTTCTTCTAAAATACTTAACATCAAGAGAAAAAAAAACCCAAAACTAAGCACCATCCTTCCCACAAGAGGTGACCTGGAATTACACGTGTTGAAAAAGCAGCTGTTGCCACATTTTAATTTGAATGGTAGTAGGAAGTAGTAGCTAGAGGTGTGGGAACGACAAATTTGTAAATTAAATTGCAATAAATGACTGAGCCCAGAAACTAAATGGCATTTATCCAAGAATTTGAAAAGAACTGAGAAAAACCAAGCTAGGTCTTCATTAGTAATTACTTTTTAAAATGGTCAATTTATCTTAGGTAACAGCTTTTGTACCACAGAAATGGAGGACAGCCAACATTGTTGACATCTATTTAAAAGGTATCCAGGGTTATTTGGAAGTTACAAATTAATAGGGCCTAAACATGAAAATGTAAAGAAAAATTTAAAAGGCGTCTGGTTTAATGTAATAGAACAGGAATACATTTGCTCACATTTAATAGTTTAAACTGAGGCTAAAAGTGAACCATGTGTAAGATTTACTTCCCTTTTTAATAAAAGTAATTTATAACAGATAAATAATGGGTTTTTAAAAATCCCATTATACTTCCAGCCATGGCAAGGAAAATCAGGATTGTTTGCTTCTGGTTAAAACTTCATTTTAATCATCAAATAAGATTATTTTGAGGGAAAAAATGAAGTTTGAAAGGGAAACTCTTTCAAATATACTCAGGAACTTAACGTGAGGCTATAGGTCGTGTGCAATGGCAAATGTTGAGTGAATCAGGCTATATACATCTATCTTGTGTTTACGTACGTGAGAAAAGTCTATGAAGGGCTAGAGCATGCCTGGTGCATGTTGAGATATATTCTCGATTGTAGGAAATGACAAGTGCTAATCTACAACGGAGAGCAAACAGAACTCTATAATTAGTCAATAGCCACATTCAAGAGACAAAATCATGTAGCTAAATAAGGACATCAGTAAATTTGTTAATCAGTAATATCTCATTATGTATATAACTAGTGAACTTGAAAGTCCTTGGCATGTTTATTCAGGGTCTATCCTCTCTTTGCACACTTGGGTCAACCTGTTCTACTGCCTATACTCCACACACTGATCATATTATACTACTCACTATTCCTTGCACATAGCTGATATTTCATCACCTCAATGTCTTACCTTACTTACCTACCTGCAGCACCCCGAGACCACTCGGTGCTGCCTCCCTGCAGCAACCCTTGTTGCTGCCTCCCTGCAAAAACCAGACCACCTTGCTTACCTTACCAGGTCTTTGGACATCTCTGGCCGCAGTCACTGCCCACAGTTACTGCGTCACACCCTAGACAGAGCACCCACACAGACTCCGGATCACTTCACACAGCAAGTCTTTATTGTAGCAGATTACATCTTGTTCTGTTTTCTCTCTTCTTCCCTCCTCCTCCCCTGCCTCAGACCTTAGCCTTTTATAGGGTTAGTTATCACGTGCTCCAGCAACAAGCCTCATCCTATCAGAGAGGAGACATGTCCCGTTGGATGGCACATGCTCAATACAAGCCATCTTATCATGGGGAATGCTCTGTACCCAGATAAGAGACTGCAGAACACACTCCCGGGCGCCTCAAGGCCAGAGGCCCCTTTTTACCCTCTTGAGACTCGGCACCTGCTGTAAGGCAGTGACACCTTACCTATACATCTTTGCTCATTTTGTTTCCTACATCTAAATTTATCTTTTATCCCAGCCATCGTTCATATTGAAATGTTGTCATTCATTTCTTTCAATAGTATCTGACTCTTTGTGACCCCATTTGAGGTTTTCTTGGCAAAGAGGCTGGAGTGCTTTGCCACTTCCTTCAGCTCATTTTAGAGATGAGGAAACTGAGGCAAACAGGTCACACAGTTAGTGTGTGAGTTTGGATGAGGCAGCTAAATTACACAGTAGATGGAGCTCTGGACTTGGAGTGAGAAAGACCTGAGTTCAAATCCTGCCTCATACACTTACCAGCTCTGTGACCCTGCACAAATCTGCACAAGACAACCTCTGTCCACCTAAATTGCCTGATCTGTACAGTGGGAGTAATAATAGCACCTGTGTCCCAAAGTTATTGTGAAGTTAAAATTAGGTCATATTTCCTATGCATTTTGAAAATCTTAAAACTTTACATAAATGCTAGCTATTATTATTGTTGTTTGGCAGCCAAGTGGTGCACCAGACAGAGTGCCAGGCCTAGGGTCAGAAAGACTCATTTTCCTGAGGTCTCAGACACTAATTGTGTGACCCTAGGCAAGTTACTTAATCAATTTTTATCAGTTTTCTCATGTGTAAAATGACCTGGAGATAGAAATGGCAAATAACTCCAGTATCTCTGTCAAGAAAATCCCAAAAGAGGACACAAAGAGTTGGACATGACTAGGAAAAAACACAAAACAAAACAATTACTGTTATTATTATGTAGACATTTCCTCCAATAATACACTATAATCTCCGAAGAATTAAAATTGAAGATCTGTCACAGGGCAGTGGGAAGATGCAGGATGGATGCAGAAAAGGCTTCAACAAATAATAAACGACAGTGAAGAAAAGCCAAAATAAAGGATCTTATCAAAGAAACACATAATTAGAAAAAAGACAGGTTGGGTAGGATGAACTGTTGTATGGTAAGTGCGCTATACTGAAATTGTCATCATACCTACAAAAAGTGAGAAAGACCTCTAGAACATTAGGTAATGGCCATTTGTTGAACCTATTTATCTGCCCAGAATATGACTACATAACAGAATTGAATAATGTGATCTATGAAACCTAGTACATTCCCTCCCTGGCAATGATCCTGAATATAAGACACCAAGGCAAAACCCTTGATTATATTACATATTTTTGTAGCATGTTTTTTTGCATTGTTCTGTTGGTCTGAGGGACCAGATGAATCTTACCTAGGGAGGTATATATGAAGTACTTAACAGGCTGCTGCAGTTTCTAGGCTTTCAATTATTTATTTGCTATGCACTGACTCCTGATTCTTTCCCGGTGACTGGTTAAGCCTTGACCCTCAACTGCACTGCAATGTTTAATCCCTATCACCCTGTGCTATTTGTAATGAAAGAATGTCATCAATATCCATGTCATTCAGGTACCTCAGTTGTAGGCCATGAGGCCCACGTGATACGTAGGCATTTCCTGTTGCCAAAAGTTCCAACTGTGACTATGCCACTACACATTGTGGGTAGCTAGAGTTCTGGAAACTGTAAAAATTGTAGGAGAAAACAGTAGTATGTTGTCCCTGCATACAGATTTTCCAAGTAAAACAGTTGATTTCAATTATTAGCAAATATGTATTCCCTTGTAGCATGTGCTGAGGCCTGGCTGTGATATGTGAAAGAGACCATGCACTGGATTGATACAGACTGACAATCATCATTCAGTTGATAAAGAATATTTAAACTGTCAAATTTTTAAATAGAAGAGGGATAAATAATATTGTTTCTTGTTTTGGACAAGCTAGTAGAACAAGTAAAAAGAAGGATCATTTGCCTCTGAGAAATGTTAATTACCCAGTATTATGTATCATTACTCTCCCCACCCCCATATTTAAGAGCTCTATAATCATTTTAGATGAATGGGAAAAGTGGGAAACAGAAAATTGGTATAACATGTGTTGGGAACTGGAGGTGGTAATAGAAAGAACTATACAGACTTCGAGTCTTGGCATCTCTTTATTTATGATCCTGTTATGGCTTTGTTATAAAGGACAGATGTGTTATGTGCTGTCATGTTTTAATGTCACATCAATGTTTAAGATTTATTGGTCAGAAAGTCTCCAAATGGCAGAATTAGTAGTTTTACAAAGTGAAGTACACTAAAGCCTTGGAATTGCACATTTCAAAAGAACTCAGCATGTCTTGATCTATGTTGTTCTCCCATTCCATCCCCTACCCTCATTATTTTACTCTTCAGACAGCAGTTTAATACTTACAGAGTTTGACTATTTCACACTCTTCTCCAAAGGCACATTCACATGCATACAGCAAACAAATACACATCACTTTATTTATTCATTTATTTGTTTGTTTAGAACAGTGCATTTATATGATCATTTTGGAAGAACAAAAATAGGCTTGTGGGAAACTTCTCTTACAAAGTAGAACTTTGCCTAAGTGCTGTCCCATCAGTAGTGAGTGAGAAAAGGCAGGACTTTGACACTACCATTATATGTGCTATAATTTAGATTGTAGCACAAATCAACTTTGCTATTAATGGATGCTTCCAGGAGTACATTAATTGGTCACAGGTTCCAGAATGTATGGTACCTGGAGATAGAGGGGAATTAAAAAGGAAATAGGAGGTACAAAATGACTATTTATGCTTAAATTCCCCCTGTCCTGGTGGTATCATACTTTGTGGGATCTGAAAAATTGATTCTCTTGTCATACAGACATTTGATCATTGAATTAATGGTCATTAATGATACACGAGTGTTGTTGATGTGCCTGGCTTAGGACTCAAAGCCATTGTTTTGGGTGTGTATATACATATGTATATGTATATATATATATATATATATATATATATATATATATATATATACATATACACATATGTATATATATATATATATATAGTTTTTTTAAATTTATGGAATAAAACAAGTATTTTTATAATATAGCACAATAAAAAAATAAACATAATTGCACATGAAACTGCAGTTCTACTATGTATAACTTGCTATTCCTTTCAAATATACCACAAAAATATCACGTATTTTTTTTTTCTTTCCTCTCTCCCCCCCTGCCCTTGAGGTAGCTATCATTAGACACAAATATATGTACAGTTGTATGCATACTTCTGCTTATCAGTTCTTTCTCTGGATGCAGATGGTGTCTTTCTTCATATGTCCTTTATAGTATTTGTAACAGTCAAAATAACTTATTTGCTCAAAGTTGTTCTTAAAACAATATTTCTGTCACTGTATACAACATTCTCTTGGTTCTTCTCATTTCACTCTTCATTATTTTGTGCAAGTCTAGACTTGTTTTTTTTCTAAAACCAATGAGCTCATAATTTCTTATAGCATGGTAGTATTCTGTCACAATCATATACCTCAGTTTGTTCAGGCATTTCCCTGCAATTTCCAGTTCTTTATCACCCACAAAGAGAACTGCTATAAACATTTTAGAACTTTTTTTTTTCCTAATCCTTTTTCGCTAATCATCTTTGGAAATAGACCAAGTAGTGGTATTGCAGGGTCAAAGGTTATAGGTAGGTTAATAACTTTTTGGTCATAATTACAGATGTGCTGTACAAGATGATTAGATCAGTTCACAATTCCACCAGTGATGGATTAGCATCTGTATCAACAATGCAGTATTCATAATGCCTACAGTAACTATAGGTATGCTGATATGGTGGTTAATCACAAAATGTAATAGGCTCTCTACATGGGAAATATAGCTAGAGCATTTATTCAAATACCAGAAAACTGAGTCCTAAAACCAGAAAGTCAAAGCCAACACAGTAGTTATGAAGTTGGCACATGTAGTTAATGTAGTAAACACCTCCATTCTCAAGCCTTCAAAACAGGACAGGCTACCTCAGGCAAAGATCCTTTTCTCCTTACTCACGTGAGGAATGTCCAGGCAGTTTGCTCCAAGCAGCTTCAGCCCCCCACAGTTCCTGTCCCTGGCAGTACTCAACAGGAATCCTTAGCAGAGATTCTGGCAGGCTCAAAAAAAAAAAAAAGAGTTCCCTCCACAACCACAGCTGCTGCTGCGGCTTCCAATCACCATGGCACAGCTTAGCTCTGGCTTTCTCTGCTACATCAGCAAGTTCAAGGAGCATGGAAGATCCTCAAATACCATTATCATTACAGTATCTCAACATTTTTAAAAAATTTTCGTGCTATTATTGCTTTCTAGACCTTGGACAAACTTTACTATATTAAAGTTGCTGTGGTAACAGCAGATTCTTGTTTTCTCTTCAAGGAAAATAGTTATCCCCAGTCATCAGGATACAGTATTGTAACAATAATGCAAAATTCATAACACCCATGGTAATTATGAATACGCTGGTATGGTTGCGGATCACAAAATGTAACAGGCTCTCCACATGGAGGATAGAACCAAAGCCTTTATTCAAATACCAGAAAATTGAGTCCCAGAACCAGAAAGCCAAAATCATTACAGTAACCATGAAGTTGGTACATATGGTTAATGCAGTGAACACCCAAATTCTCAAGCCAGAACAGGTTATCTCAAGCAGGGATCCTCCTTTCTCATTCCCAGTAGCTCCTCAGCCTTGTTCTCAGAAGCTCTCAGGAGAAGTTCCCAAAAGAAAAGTCTCAACAGAATTTCCCAGAAGAAAAGTCTCAATAGAAACTCCATTCTCAAAATCAAAATCCCTTTCTCAAGCCTCCACGCAGCCTGCTCCAAGTAGTTCTTCAAGAAGTTCCGCAATAAGTTCTGACTGTTCAGCTTGTGCTCTTCTTTATCAATGGTATTAGCTCCTCCCTGTTCCACCCCTTCCTGTTATATCAGCAAAAGGGGTTCATATCTTTTATTTCTTTAACAGAGACTTGATATAATTAACTTGAAACTAAGTGTTAAGTACCTATCTACTTGCCAGTCAAGGGCATGGAAGGTCTTCAGATCCCATTAACATTACAACTATTTGTTAAAGGAATTCAAAGGAAAAGTTTATCATCAATACTTACTTCTCTAGATTGATATGAGTACCTGTATCTCAGGCATAGAATCAGGCTAGACACAAAGGCTGAAAGGTTAGGCAATTTATTATTCTAATACCAAAGTATTAGAATTTGTAATGGAAGCCTTTTCTCAGTACACCCCATGTCTGCTTGGATACACCAAAAAATGTTAGGAACTTATATAGGAAGTACTGAACAATAGCCTTGGATAGATGTTAGTCTGTTTACTGCACCCACAGAGAATGTATTAGAATTTGGAAAATGACTAGTGAAAGCTTGGAGTTAATTTGTGCCGTAATTTGGTGACATACTTAATGATAATTTTTTTTTTAATGTTTGCCTCCTTCTTACACATCTCAGTTGTAAAAGAGCTTTTGTTTGGAAGGGGCATAGTAGAGGGTCACTCTCTACCCCTCAAAATTTAAGAGTACACCTGGTAAACATTCCATAAGTGAGGCTAGACACAGGTGAACTGTTCTGCCCCACAGCCTTCCCCTTAAAGACATAGCTAGGCTTTATATCAGCTAAAGGATTTTAGAAAGAACAGGGCATGTTTGAGAGACCATATTTTTACCTACTCAGAACTTTCACAACCTTTTGTTTGTACATTCTGTTCCACTTATTTAATTTATATTATAGTTTAATTATATAAATGTCACAAAAATAAAAGTATCTCAGAGTTGAGAAAGAACTCAGAGGTCATATAATCCTAATCATGTCTGAACAAGACTTCCTTCTACAGTGTACCTGACAATTGGCCATCCAGTCTTTTCCATAGAGAGCCTATTACCTCATGAGGTAGCCTATCACATTTTGGGAAAGCTCTATTAAGAAGCTTTTTTCCTGACGTCATGCCCAAGTATAACACTCTCCAGCTTCCACACATTGTTCCTACTTTTTCTATATTGAACCAAGCAGCAGAAGTACAATCCCTTTATTACAAGAACTTCAGGTACTACAGAATAACTCTATACCTCTTCTGACATGACCTTGAAGCTTTTCATAATGCTTTTGGCCATCTTTGGGACTCTTGTTACCTTATCAATGCTTTTCCTAAAGTATGGCTCTCAAACTGAGCCATAAAGCTCATAAATATGGTCTTATGTGGGCAATATTGAAATGACAGGTCTGAACAGAGTGACCACAGATTCTGAATAAAAAGTTTTAGGAGCTTTAATTTATCAGCTGGGACTGTCTCCACGCCAATTGAAGGGAAAGCAGCAGCACAGCTCAGGATTGCAGAATCTTATAAACAGCACAACTTCATTGTTTTGCTAACTAACATAATTTGTCACTAAGCTAATTATTATGCAGGTGAGAGCAATCTATTACCAAGGCAAGGGGAGTGTGATTACATCTGCAGGCAGGAGTTGATGGATAGGGGGAGGGGCACAGGGACATGATGAGCTGGGCACGTAGCAGAAGAAAAATGAAGAAAAAGACAAATTACCCCAGGCCCGTTCCCATACCCCAAGCCAGTTCACAGGCTGGTTCACTAATTTCTAAATTCATCTCAAATTCATAAAGCTTTTACTTGGCTGATTTCTAATTTCACAAAGTATCACTTAACTGTTTCCTGGGCCAGTTTCTTGACTCCTATCTTGAGTCCATGCTACTTAACTAGTTCCTGGCCACTTCAATATTATTACCTCCTTGTCCTCAATCCTACTTCTGTTTAACTCTTTGAAATCAAATCTATGGTGTAGACCAAATGATATCTTTCTAAATGTAACCTGAAAAACATTAATAATCCGTGCTGCTATAAGTCTGTTGACTCATCTTGATCTGTATTTCTGTAAAATTTTAGATCCTTTTCAGCTGTCTACCATTTCTCCCTCATACTTTACTTGTGAATTTGATATTTAACTCATTTGTAACTTTACATTTATTCCCACTAAAATTAATCTTATTACAATTGCTCTAATGCATATTAGGATACTTTTTGAGTCACCGCTCCATATTTCAGAGTATTGTGTTTTCTATCTTTGCAGTATCTGTAAATTTGATAAGCAAATAATCTAAGATTTATCCAATTCACTAATAAAACTTTTAACAGTAGATAGCCAACTATAAGTTTTTAAGGCTCACCTCAGTGAGTCTTAATCGTTCTTATTGAATGATTAATGATAATACTGTGAGTCAAACCATTCAGGTTTTTCCAAGTTCACTGAGTCATATGTTCATGTAGCCCACATCTTTTCTATTTCTTTTAGATTTTTTTTAATGCGTAAAATAAAATAAGCATATCAATAACATAGTAGGAATAAAAAAAGATGATTGCATTTGAAACTATAAGTTTATTATGTACAACTTACTATTCCTTTTAAATATATAATAAAGTTTTCATATGACCTTTTTTTTCCTTTTTAAATTCCTTTCCCACCCTCCTAGAGATGGTTACCATTAGAAACAAATATGTAGAGATATGTAAAATCATTAAATTAATACTTCTTTTTATCAGTTATTTTTCTGAATGCAGACAGCATCTTTCAAAGGTCCTTTGTTGTTAATTTGGGTATTTATAACAGTCAAAATTGTTCTTAGAACAATATAGCTGTTACTGTATACAACATTCTCTTGATTCTGTTCATTTCAGTCTTCATTATTTTGTGCAAGTCTGTCCATGTGTTTCTTTTTTCTAAAATCAATGAGCTCATAAATTCTTATAAGATAACAGTATTCCATCACAATCATATATCACAACTTGGTCAGCCATCCCCTAATTGATGAGTATCCCTGCATTTCTTGGTTCAATCTCAGAAGAATCTGAAGGTTGAATGAATACAGTATAAAATCAAAAAACATTTATAAAACTTTAAATTTGAATAGTGATTAGGAATTTTTAACAGTTGACATATATTGAGGCTTGTGGACTTTCATCCTATATTGAATATTTTTTTCAATATGATTAGGACACTTTAAATGCATTGCAACCTCAACTAAGTATTGATGATAATATTAATGATAAAGATTTTATTTTGGGTAAATGTGTTAACTAATTTCTATGCTACTTTGAAAGTAACTAGGTAATGTTCCATTTATATAATCATAGGCAATTATCATTGGTCTAACACCACTTTTTTTGTTAGGAAATATTTTTCCTATTAATAACTTAGATTCTTTCTTATCTATTTTGTATAATATTCTGCATTACATTTGTTCCATTGGACCATCCTATGTAATTATTCCTATTGATAGATGTTTAATGTTTAATTTTTATTAAATTATTTATAGTTTTCAAGAATCACTTACATAAGTTTTACATTTTTTCTCCCCTCTCCCTCCTCCCTCCCCAAGATGGCTTACAATCTGATATGGGCTCTACACATTCCTATCAAACACATTTTCACATTAGTCATGTTACATAGGAGAATTATAACAAATGGCAAAAACCATGAGAAAGAAAAAAAGTAAAACAAAACAAAAAAGAAAATAGTCTGCTTTGTTCTGCATTCTGACTCCAGTTCTTTCTCCGGATGTAACTGGCATTTTCCATCATATGTTCTTTGGAATTGTTTTAGGTCTTCACATTGCTTAGAAGGGCTAAGTCTATCAAAACAAGTCCTCGTATCCTGCAGCTATTATTGTGTGCAGGGTTCTCCTGGTTCTGCTCTCTTCACTGAGCATCAGTTCATATAAGTCTTTCCAGGTTTCTCTGATGTCTGCCTGTTTGTCATTTCTTGTAGGACGGTAGTATTCCTTTATATTCACATATCACAACTTGTTTAGCCACTCCCTGATTTATGGGCATCCCTTCCATTTCCAATTCTTGGCTACCACAAAAAGAGCTGCTATAAATATTTTTGTACATGTGAATTAATGTTTGATTTTTATAGACCATTGCATTTCCTTTTCTGAAGGCAGAGACATCCACTTCATTCAACTGAAGCCTAAGCATTTAATTCCCCAAATTGTTTGTTTAACACATTTTAAGCTTTTCCTTTCTTTCTTTGAAAGCCATTCTTTTTTTTTTATTTTGAGGGTGGAAGGAAGGGCAGTTGAGGTTAAGTGACTCGACAAGGTCACACAGCTAGTTTGTGTGTTGAGTGTCTGAGGCTGAATTTGAACTCGGGTCCTCTTGACTCTAGGGTGGGTGCTCTGTTCACTGCACCACCTAGTCGCCTCAAAAGCCATTCTTTCTTACACAAAGACGTATAGGTTCCCAGTGACAAATGATGTCTTCATTAGTGGGTTATCAGCTGCTAATTGAGACATCATCACATGAGGGATTTGAAAGCCTATAGATGTTATTTAAATATACCACAAAATATAATTATCTTAGTTTCCCAGAACATTTTATAATATTCAGTTAGAGTTCACATGTAATTAGTTTTTATTATTTAAAGAGTGAAACAAATGTAAAATTAATATGTCTTTGATAATGAAAACTTCAAAAATCTTGGAAAAGGAAAAAGTATGCAATCAATGAGATGCCATATAGATGAGTAAACCAAGCATAGGATAAGGAGTCCAAAAATATTTGAATATATGTACTTTAGCATATTTATCAGGTGGTGACATTAAGAAGGAAATTGCGTGTGTGTGTGTGTGTGTGTGTGTGTGTGTGTGTGTGTGTGTGTGTGTGTGTTTATTCCTGGATGTACATTTATAGTGTGGTCATGGGCCAGTCTTATCCATTCATACTTCCAGGGATTTTGCTAAGGAAGGAATAAAAGTCTCTAAAAACACACTGCATTTTTTCTCTATTCATGGTCTTTGGGACCCTGATACAGATGCTAATGTGAGAGGTTATGTGTGTAACAAGGGGGAGAAGGGCTGTTCTTGAAGCTACCTTTCTTCTTTGTCTTTGGGATATACTTTCCACAATAACAAGGGGTGAAAAATCCATCTCTTGGAACATTTTTAGTTATCATTTATACTATTATTTCTACTATACTTGCAATTAACCTATCACCCTGTTTTGAATTTTTTCCCCTACATTATTCTTTGCCTCAGGAAAGTGTTGAGAAAGTAAATTATGTTACAGAACCCTACTAGCATAGCAGATGGAGGATTGTTTGAAATATCACTTCCTCTGTGTGAGCAATGGCAAGATGCTGGGTTAGGATAGCTCTAGTATAGTTGGCAAAAGTTTTAAGTGTGTAATGAGCACCAAATGAATTAGAAAACAACCAGGGTCCAGATTATTGGCAGAGTAGTGATGGTCTGAATTAATATTCATCAGTTTCAAGAATGAAAATAACTAACATTTCACATTGGCCTACTATATTTTTCAGCACCAATATGTCATTAAAATTTCAGGAATTGCATCAACCTGAAATCAATATGACCTAAATCCTTGGACTTTGGCATGACTTTACCAAAGCAAAACTGTATTCAAAATGAAAGGAACAGGAATTATGAATGCAATTCTGGAATCTTGGTCAGCAGTTATATTTGCAAAAACCTGTATAGCAATGTTTCCCAAATGTATGTGGGTGAGAAGGTTTTATTTATTGGGGGAAGCCAGATGGAGAGGAAAAAAAATGGGCATTCCAATGTCAGCCATCAAGTCAATAAAGCAGCAAGTTTTTAAGTATCTCCTATGCCGAGCACTGGACTAGGCTCTGACAAATGAAACCATTCCTTCTTTAAAGGAACTTACATCCTAATGGGGAGACAATAAGCATAAATATAACTTTTATACAGAATAAAGTAGCCAAATATAAGGTAGTTTAAGAGGGAGGATGCTGGCAGTTGGGGGTATCAGGAAAATTTCCTGCGGAAGGAAGAGTTTGAGATGCATCTTGAAGAAAGGTGAGGATTTTATGAGAAGGTGAAAGGGAATCTTCTAGGCACGGGGATAACCTATACAGAGACACAGAGAGTGGGAAATGGGGTGTGTCCTGTATAAGCAACTGAGAAAATTCTAGTTTGTTGTTTTGGGGGGGTTTTTTGGTGGTGGCTTTTTTGGTTGTTTTGTGTTTTGTTTTTTGGAGGCGGGTATGGGGGTTGCAGAGTGCAATAAGGGTAGTAATGTCTGGTAAAACTAGAAAGATAAATCGGAGCAAGGTTATTATGAGTTCTAAATCTAAACAATGGAGTTCATTTTTTTTTCCCCTTAGAAGCAATGGGGAGGCACTGGAATTTACTTGAGTAAGGTATTGGCATGGATCTGCATTTAAGTAATAAATCACTTAGGCAGCAGTGAGTAGGAGCAATGAGAGATTTGTGACAGGGAAAGTAATTAGGAGACCATTCCAATAATTTAGGTGAGTAGTTATGAGGTCCTGAACTAAAGCGGTAGTTTTGTGACTAAAGAAAAGAAGCCAAATGCAAACAATTTTATAGGGGGAGAAATGACATTATTTGACAGATAATTGGGTGTGTGGCAAAGGAGCGTGAGGAATATAGAATAAAGCTAAGATTATTAAATTGGGAGTTTAGAAAAATGGCAGTGCCCTGGATAGAAAAAAGGGGGTTTGGAGGAGGGAAGAGTTTGAAGAAAAAAAATTAATGGATTCTAGTGTGAGATGTCCCTAGGACAGGTGTTTTTTCCCCCCGTTTTTGGACTTTTTAGTAAATCTAATGAAACAAAAAGACACCTCAGAATAATGTTTTTAAATGCACCAAAATGAATAAGATTGCAAAGAAAATATATTGAAATAAAGATGTAACTTTCCCCATCCATGTTTGCCCATAAATCTACACATGGATCCCCATGGGGGGTGAGTGAACATCATGCAGTTTCTCTACGGCATGTAGCTTGAAAGCCCCAGTAAGTAATTTGGTAAAAATCATATAGAAGCTTAGGGGCTGGAGATAGATAGGTAGATAGATAGAGATAGAAACATGTGTTGGTACACACATATATGCACCTATATGTATATACATATATGTACATACACATATACATGCATGTCTGTGCATATACATGCATGTGGGTGAGTCATAAGCATAAAAATTATAAAAAACTAATTTTATGGCTACTTTCTCTTGAGGAACTTTGCTCACTCCTGAGAACTAGAGGACAGGGGTATTTTATCTTCAAAGATCACAACTTCTCAGGGCAGAATTTTCCACACTGCAGGTTGCCTCCTTTTGGAGAATGGCATGAAATCATCTATGCTTACACAGGGATCTATTTTTCGTTTTATGTGCCACTACTTTTCTTTCATGCCATTTCTTGCTTCTGGGGTTCCCGCCTCCCTAGAGGGTATGGGCAGAGAGGAAGGTGTATCAGAAATCCTAGACCCATTTTAGCCTGAGTGGAGGATGATGGGCAAGCAATCCATGCCTTACTGATGAATGTGTGCAGGTACTAAGAGCATTTCTGTTACAAAGATATAGAAATTCTCCATGGCCTTCTTTTAGGGAGGCATGGTGGTGCCAGGGAAAGAATACTGGATTTGGAATCAGAGAAGCTCAGTTCACATCCTTAACAATATAAGAAAAGTCATTTAATATTCTTGGTTTCTTCTTCTGTAAAGTAAGTGGGTTGAACTAGATTACCTAGAAGTTCCCTTCCATCTTGAAATCCATGATCCCATAAGATTTTGTATTTATGCTATTTAAACTGCGTATAAGAATTGTTTTTTGTATAGTTATAACAACTATTATTTTACTGAATTCTTAAGAAAGGCAGAATAATACTGGGTAAAGAGCCAACTTTGAAGACCGGAAGACCTAGATTCAAATCTCAGGCCAGATGCAAACTGGTTATATGACCCTGGATAAGTTGCTTAACCCCCTTAGTGTTCTAGGCCACCAGAAACTGTTTGACTGTGAATTCTAGAAAGACTGTGGACTTGGATTGGTAGGAGTTTTCTTACCTTCTAGTATCCTATACCAATGAAATTGAAGAACCACTTCCTATCATATCTACTAAATTTTTAATTTTATATGAATAAACTATTATCTGAGATAATTATATACATATATAGATTAATGAAAATGATTACAATAATTGTGTGTCTGTGTAAAATAGGGACCAAATCTATATAAAGTTTTGAAACCACTGATTTAGGGGTTTACAAACTTTCCCTCTTCTCACTTCCTTAGCCTTATCCCACAATTTATCCTATTAGTGGTATTATAGAGCATTTGATTAACTAGGTATGGTCTTTGAGACCATAATCCAGTTCCTAATATGAGACAAAATGGGTGTCTGGAAAGGTAAAAAGGATTATTCATAGATGTTACCTTGCTTCTTTATCTTTGGGATATACCTTCTACAGTAATGCAATAAAAAGAAATCTGTAGTCAAAAATGCATATGGTTAGGTTAGTTATAGATACATATCATTGCACTAATCCATTGGATTGGAACACATTACAGGATTTTTTCCCCCCAGGAATATGCTGCTTTATCCTTTCAAACTGAGTGTCATTGCTCTTCTTTCTTATTTGCTTATTCCTACACCCAGCTCTAGAAAGTACTATAACTCTCAGCTTCTCCTGTGACCTTTTGCTGTTTGTATTCTCCCTTCATCGATCAAGATCAAACTGGATCTAGGGGCACAGTCAAATTAATCTTGATATTTTGTTCTCTGCTGCTCAAAAAATTTCCCTAAATTTCCCTACCCCTCCTTTTTTCTGAATACATAGCCACATTTTCAACCACCCTGAATTGCCTGATTTCTTAGTTTATTAATCCTCTTTTTCAATCTCAAATCTTCTAAAAATTTTAAGCTTTTCCTAAACTCTGTCATAAGGCTCCAAAGCATCCATCTGAATATACCACCATAGCCTGCTTAGTAGGTAACATATTCAAGGCACTATGTCTTTGGACTATTGTCTCTACTTATTTTCTATATATTTGCATGTATATTAAATGTGTGTGTATATATATGTATATATATATATATATACATACACATGCATACATACACACACCTATATGTATGTATGCACATATATACACACATACACACACACACAAACTTATACACATTTTGTCTCTCTTGATAGACAGCAATGTCCTTAAAGTCGGGAACTGTTTGTTTGGTTTTTTTGTCTTTGTATCTCCAGCAATGAGCATAGTGTCTGGAACACAGGAGACACTTAATAAATACTAGTTGATTAATTGATTAACAGAATTTAGTACTAAAATGTCTCAAATTAATAACTCAAGTATACTTCAGTTCTTTAGCATCTGTCTAGAGCAGCCATGGCCTCAAGTATATGAGTCACTTTTGAAGGGTATTTATTTTTGCTCCTGAGTGAGTGGTGCAAGTGATGTTTGTCCATCACAGAACTCACTGAAGGACCTTAGGCATGTTTCCTTTGCCCACATGCTCCCTAAAGTACATCAGTATCATTTTAGAAGTGAGCTGGGACCAGAATCTACTTCTATGCAAAGCTCTGGCAGGAACAACCCTTGGGAGAGTCTTCTATGAAATGTTTTGATATGGCTTTGAAACTGTGATAGAGAAGCATAGAAAAGTTAGGTGTGGGCATCTAAGAGTGGCTACTGATTGTCAACAAGAGATTCTCATTGTGAGTCCCAAGTTAGTCTGTGTAACACATTCCCAAGCATGGAGGGAAAAATCAAGCTTCAACACATGGTATAGGGACAGAGACTGTATATTTCAGTGATTTATTCCATAGTTTTTACAACATGACACTCATGCTGCATAGTGCAGTCAGAATTCAGCAAATTTCTACCCTGAGTCTAGAGGAGAATCCTTGCCTGAGGGCACAGATTTAAAGGTCTCTCTTTTAAATTTAATTGTATCAAAGTGAGCTCTCTGGTATCTTTCTAGGCTCTGGCTAGAGTTGTGACAGTCAGTGCTGGTGCTAATCTTATTGTTAATGTCAAAGACCATGCATGACAGCACCAGACAAGATAGGCTTCAGTGAATGACAGAGTAATCAGTCTGGAATAGAACAGGCTCATCCATAAAGGATCAGGCAGTGGGAAGTCACTATCACTGTGTCCACACGTTTGCCTCTTTTTTTTTTCATTCTGATGGCAGTTAGATCATTTAACATCATATTCTTTTATCAAATATTTGAAGTTCATGTTATTATAACACCACGATCCCAAAATGGAATACAAATGGTTGCATTTGCCTATATTATCAATTAAAAGACACATGGTATCTTAGAAAAAAAATTCAAAAATGGATTTTAACAGGCTGCCTGTGTAGATGTACCTCTTTACTCTATCTTGCATACAGTTTTTAAGGTGGAACATTAATCAAGCTCTCTTGGTCACAAAGATCTATAAATTCATCTATGTCATTGTGTGATTAATTTTTATAATGACATTTTAAAAGTAATATGAAAGTAACAACAATTGAACCTCCATAAAATGTAACCAATGATTTGTAGTAATAATAGAGTTCTCCATTATTCATTGCATATACTAGTGAAACTTAGCTGATTCAGTATGTTCAAGGATCTCAGATAACATTTATGCATACTCTATAAGGTTATTGTATTTCTTTGAAATATTTAAAGTTGTCAATTTAACTTAAAACATCTAAAAACTGTTAAGGAGACATGCTAAATATTAGATAATTGATCAATATTCATGTGGCATAAGTAAAGATTTCTTATGTCTCTCCTTTTTAAAAAATGTTCTCTACGTCAAATATTAACAAGTTCTATTATATAACATCACACATTTTGTAGTTATTGTCTTTTGGTATCTATCTGCATATCATCACCATTTAAAATGAGTTAATTTCTCACCATTTGCTGTAGAACTACTTAACATCTCATTAACGATATATTTCTAAAGTTGGTGCACTATTTCCAATATAGCTAGTGTTAGTCAGTTAATAAACATGTATTAAGTACACAAAGGGGTGGGGGTGGCATTCAAGTGGGGACAATGATCTCTAACCTTGAGGAGTTTAACTTCTAAAAGGGAAGATAATCCAAAATATATAAACATTGAAAGTGGAAGGTCAACTTAGAGCAGCGGTTCTCAACCTGTGGGTTATGTTCAATTTGTAACAATGAAAATACATCCTGCATATCAGATATTTACATTACTATTCATGACCAAAATTACAGTTATGAAGTAGCAACAAAAACAATTTTATGGTTGGGGGTCACCACAACATGAGGAACTATATCAAAGAGTTGCGGCATTAGGAAGGTTGAGAACCACTGTCTTAGAGGGAAGACAACAGAAATGAGGATGGAATAGGAAGAGAAAGATCAGCAAAGGGTTCCTTGTATAACGTGAGGGTTTTTATTAATCTAGAAGAAATCCAAGAAATTCAGATTATGGAGGATAGAAAGAAGATTCTGGGCTTCAGGTAGAGGTAGAGGGTGGGAGGCAGCTGGGGAAAAGGCATGGTGTTCGATAACGGAGTGCTATATGTGAGAGATAACAAGCAGGCCAGTGATTATGGATCATAGAGGACATGGAAGAGAGTAAAATGTTATAAGAATTGGAGGACAGAAAAATGCTAGGAAAGTGATATTTCACAAATTCTTCATTTATTCATTTAATAAAAATTTTTTTAAACACCTAACACTCTGTCCCAGGTACTGTGCTTTTTTCTTTCTGTCTAGGCAGTCTGTTGTATGCCAAAATTATCATTTCTCTTTAACCTTTCTTTAACTTTTACCTAATTATTTTCCTTCATGCTTTCCTCCTTTGGTTCTTGCATTTCTTTGCCTGAATATACCTTCTTAATATACAGTGCTATGTCAGGTGCTTTTTGCCTCTCTGGCTTTTTTTTTTTCAATAAGGAATAAACATTCAAAGCCATAGTTCATTCATAGATTTTATTAGGTCAAATTTGATCTCCTACATTAGGACTTCTAATTCTCCTTGTTTTTTCCCTAAACTTTGGAAATTTATGTATAGATACTGTGGGGTACAGATTTTACTATTTATAGCTTTCTTAGACATTGTTTGGCTGTATAAAATAATTCCTTAGTAATTTGATTGGTATGACCC
>CM053580.1:92854754-92882223 GCA_028627135.1 Pseudochirops cupreus
CCCCGGCTGTGAAAAGCCCAGATGTTGGTGCTTCCCTCTCTGGTAACTGAATAGGTAACTGATGTAATGGTCAGATGCCGGAAGCCGTCTGCTGATCTGTTTTTTCTGTTTGTTTGTAACTTCTGTTTGTATTCTCTGAAGTTCAGGGTGGCAACTTTTTCCCCTGAACTTGGTAAATGGTATTTGATTGATTAAAGTAAGATTGTTAACCCTTTTTGAGTTGCTTTCCTTTAGAAAAGCAAATCTAAGAACCTGTGCTAGTAGCCGCCCTAGGTATGCTAGGGTGCTTGCTGATACAATATTCCAGCAAATTGAGTTACAAGCTCAGTAACAGGAGGAATTAAACTCATAAGTCAAGGTACCACTATACCTGGGTATCAATCTCCACTTGAATGTCCTCTCAGCAACCAAAATCAAGGTGCCAAAATCAGAATCCCTCATCTCAAAGTCTTATTGTCCCTAATTTATCTATTCATATTGATTGTACTATCATCTCTACCATCATTCGGGATTAAAACTTCATTTTTGTCATTTTTTGCTTTTCTGTGTCTCAGCCTGAGTATCTAATCAATGGACACTTTTATCAGAACTACATTATTAATATCTTTTGCACCCATACCTTCTTTTCTATTCCTGCCACAATCACCCTTGTTTAACCATTTTATTTTAACAGTCTCTTAAATGGAATTCTTCCAGCCAATCTATATAATACAACCTCCATAGTATAACCTGAGTAATTTTCTTAATATATTGCTCTTATAATTTCTTAATATACTGCTCTGATAATGAGGTTCATCTATTCAAAAACCTTTAATGACTTTCCATTGCCTACTGAATAAATTATAAACTCTTTTCATTTGCTAATAACTTCTCAAAACTCCCATTGTATGTTAAGCTTCCCTTCCCACTCTCCTTACCCCTACCCTAGTGCTGATTCCCCACTAACTTCCTCTACTCCCAATCTCTTAGTATTCCTTGGGAATAACAAAGCATCATGCATAGAACAGGTACTTAATAAATGTTTATTGTATCAACTTGAATTTATTTCTGTTCAACTTGCTTTATATAATAGGCTATAGTTAAATGCTCAAGAATATTTCTGGTTAGAGAATATCGAGATACCAAAGAAAACAGAATGATTTGCCTCTCACAGATCAGATGGGTGGTAGCAAGCATTGCCTAATAGATAAAGTGCTAGACTTGGAGGCTGAAAAACCTTGTTCAAATATTTCTCTAAAACCTGGCTGTGACTCTGTGCAAGACACTTAGCATTTAAGTAACCTTAGTTTACTTATCTATAAAATTGAGATAACAGGCACTTCACAAGGATGTGGTGATCATCAAGGAGATGATATAGGTAAAATGTTTTGAAAACTTTAAATGCCTACATAAATGTTAGTGATTATCATCACCATCAAATAATGATAAAGGAATAGGAATGGAGTATATTTGTGGGAATGTACATGAAATAGAGAGACTAGTTAATGTTGTAACCTAATAAGGAATATAATCTGGATCTAAATCTCATCAAAGATGGAAATGCTTCTTTCAACTTTGTAACATTGGGCATTCAGATTCAGCAGTCAAGGAACTAATTTGTCCCTAAATACTTCTTTTTGCCATGGTATAGTGGAATGAACACTGGAGTTTGGAATCATGAGACATCAGTTTAAATTGTTGCCCTTTACAATGGAGAGTAGTATGACCTTGCACAAATAAAGTTGAACTGATGACTATCGCTGAAGATGGACCAGACCAGACACCATTAAAGCTTTGCGAGGTCTACACATATCACTCTAATGCTGGGAATATGCATTGTATTTGATCAGAGTTAAGCAGATAACTTTGGAAAGTAAAAACCTCCTAGAACAGACTGAGAAGAGTCAAATTCCCTTTACATACATAATCCATTACTTAGGGACCCTAATTAAGCCACAAAACCAATCTCTGAGATAGAAAGATCCCATAGCTAAGATCACCAGAAGCTAAGATCCATGTAAGGAGACTACTAACATAGGTCATAAGATCCCTAAGGTTAGAGATGACCTGGGCTTATGGCACTATACAAAGTAGCTATGCTACTTAGGGTAAAGTAGAGATTACTAATGTTTCTCTGTCTTCAAAATAGACTATGCAAGCCAACTGACCATAAGTATGTTCCTGTAGGAGATCCTTGGGAGTACTTTGAGCCCAAGGTCAAGACAATAAATTTCTCTAATGAGAATATATATATATATATATATATATATATATATATATATATATATATATATATATATCTTTTCTGATACCTTTCTTCTAAGTCATTACTCAATTATTATTGGTTTCTGCTTTTGTGTGTGTGTGTATAGGTTGTCTGTTGCAATTTTTTTTAACAAGTCATTCTAATTCTTCCTTTCCTTTCTGATCAATGTTTCATTTGTATATAATGATTTTCAGTCACCCTGACATTACTCCTAGCAGTGGCTATAGTTACTAATTCACCTGTAATTTTAAGACTGACTGATACAAAGCTTCCTGCTATGAATCCAAGAAGAATCCATCCCCAACTACAGATGTAGTAAAAAAAAAAATCATCTCTGTGGTTTTAGGAAGCACATTGTTATACCCTGTAGATAGGCTGGGGAGAATTGGGCAGTTTATATAGGAATAATAAGATCAATTCCAATTCTTAATTATTTGAGAGTTTCCCCTTCTTAAGGATAATAATGGAACAAATTCAGTACTTGGCTTCTGGGATCTAAGCTGCAGGCCCTGTGGCTCTGTTCTTTAACAGAGAAGACAATTAACTAAAGATAAGTGGCTTGTTCAAGATCACACAGCAAGTTATTGGCATAGTCTGAACTTGAACACATGGACTCTCAGTTTCCCATCTGTTGCTCGGCTCATTTGGCTGTTGTACTATGTGTGGGTGTATGTATGTATGTTCATCCAGGAATTTCAGTGAACAAAAAAGGAAATGGAATGGTTTGTATGTTATTTCAATTAGCAAAATAAAGAAAAGGAATGACTTTTCTTTCCCACCCCCAATCCCTTTATGCTTGTTAAAAATGTAATAGAGGGATATTTAGGCTCTACTTAAAGGAAGCATCATGATATTCTGGTAGAAGTATCATGTATAGTGTAATGTTGGTCAGTCAAGAGATGTGGCCTTTAGTCTTGGCTCTATCATTACCTGTTTTTAGAGCCATTGACAAGTTGACTGACTGACCTATTGGCAACTCTTTTGGACTATTTTTTTGGACAACTCTTTTGGATTAAATGATTTCCAAAGAACTTTTATGATTCAAAATGATGTGAATTGCTGAAAACTTCATAGGATATATTTATGTTTTTGTAGATATTTAACTACATTTATTTTGAAAATTCCTTGATGAAGAGTGTATTTTGTGAGGCCTTTTCATCCATATTATTAGCATAGAGATATCACTTTGGAAGCAAGAAAGAATCAGTCTGATACCAATCCTGACTCCTCAAGAGTAAAATCTCTCCTCTACTTTTACTTGCACTGCCTATTCTTCTTATCCCAACCCACTCTAATGTCATCTCTCAAATGACTCACTGCATTTCTGTGCCTTTACTATATTCACTGCAATTCTTATCCCACAATTAACAAGCTTTCCTTCATTTTCTATCTCTTCCTCTGATCTTCTGATCCTCACAAAGACCTGGCTATCCCTAGATAATACAGAATCCTTGGTTATCAACTTCAATATTAGTAGGACTTTCTCTCTTCGACACATAGGTCTTAGAGGGGAAGTCAGAATACTTTTTACTCTCAATTGTCAATTCCAGGTTCTCTCTACCAATATCATTCAGCATTTCCTTCTCCTTTAATGGCCACTGAAGCCAATTTTATTATCCAGATCAGATCCTTGTGGTCATTATCTACTGATCATCTTAAAAAGCTTAGTACATGGTGCTTGGTTTTCTTCTCCACCACAAATCCTATCTACATACTAGAAAGCTTCAAAGTATATGTTGATGTTCCCTTAAATGAATTCATGTCCCAGTTCCTCAGTCTACTCACTAAACTTCTCTTCCATTTCATCTGCAAACAGAAATGTTCGTATCCCTTCCCATCAACCACATTCTACTTTTATGAGAAAAAACTCCAAATATCTTCATCTAATTATACATTTTTATCATTCTACTTCTCATTCTTTTTCATTCATAAACCAACCTAACATTTTTGTTGTGATCTACATTTCATTTTGATCTATAGTCTCTCCCTACCTTCACATGTTCTCTGTCTATTACCCTAACTTTGGCTATATTCTTTCCCCATGCCAATCTCAACCTGTTAGTTATCCAGTTCAATTCTACACTGTCCTCTGCTCTCAAAAAACATTGCTTCTTTGCCCTATTACCTCTTGTATTTTACTAAGATTCAAACCTGGATTGCTCCTACTATTGTTGCTTCCCCCCCTTATAAATGTTTTTAAACAGAGAAAGTGGCACAGAACATTTATTTGATGTACTAAAATGACTAATCCAATGTGACTAATATGACAGGTTGCTCCCTATAGTGATTCAATGCTCTTAACCATTCCTAATCAATTCTCTTCCCTTCTTACCACAAAAGCCATTACAGTCCCTTCTTCCCTCCTCACACTTCCTACTTGATACCTCCTGCAATCCTTAAATCTGAGGACTTTTCATACTTTACTGAGAAAATAGACACCATCTGCCATAGCTCCTTTTTTTTTTGTCCTTCCTTACATCTCACAACCTCTTGACATCTTTCCCTAAGCTTTTCTCTTTTTCTTCAGTTCTGATGAAGTGACCCTTAAACTTCCCAAGGCTAAATACAGTACATGTACATTTGCTTCCATCCTCTTTCATTTCTTTCGGGAGGTTGCTCCCCTCCCCCTTATCTTCATCATCTAATGGCTACTTCATATGCTGCTTTCACCAACACGACTCAGTGTCTATCATCCTTAAAAATTTCTTAATACACTCTACTACTCCCACAGGCTATTGTCTTATATGTCTTCTCCCTTTGTCAGTCAAAGTCCTGGGACGTATGCATATACACACATAACACACAGTGTTTCTTATTGCCTTGACTTTTCTCACTTCTTAATTTGTTTTTCAATTTCCTTTTTCATCTCAACTTACCTGAAACTATTCTCTCTGATGTTTTCAAAAATATTCAATTGTAAATTCTAATGACCTTTTCTCAGCCCTCATGCTTTCTAAATTCTGTGCAGCATTTGTCACTACCCTTTGCTGACTACAGCATGTTGATTATCCTTTACTCCTTTACTCGTCTCTGCATTTCATGTGCCTACTGTTGTGGTTTCTCTTTTATTCTCAAAGAGGACCAATGACATCATGAGGATCACTCACTTCTCCTCTACCTGTTTCAGTGCATCTTTTCAGGTATCTTTGTTTGATTACCATCCATATCATGCCCACTAGCCTTTCTTTTCTTCTTATACAGAGACACTCATAGATGAAATATAATGAGAATTTTCTCCTCTTTATTCATTCAGGGACACTTAGAGTTTCCTAAGGGATGGTCTCCTCTCTATTACTTGAAGAGATTTTATGATTGACAATGAACTGGTACAATGTTTTCAATTAGACCATCCAATTTGTTGAGCAAAAGTCCTTTTCTTTATCTCACCAATATCTTTCTGGTGCTGCTATGTGATTGAAAATTCATAGAATAGCATGATATAGTGAGTATTCAAATTACAAACAATCCTGAGGTAAATGAAAATGTTATATAGAGGGCATAAATAGGCTTAAGCATATTTTCAAGAATGACGTATTTGAGAAGCAGCATTTAAAAAAATAACAAGGATACATGACTAGAAAAGGAGGTAGTTGAGTAATGTTAGGAAAAATAAGAATCAACAAATGGACAGTCTGTGTGGTATCCTCATACCCCTGAAACAGTAAAAGATAAAAAAAAATCATTTCTAGTACCTTTAGTACTAGTCATATTCTGAGAAGGACATTATTAAAGCTGGTGTTATATGAGAATTTCTGTTAAAACATGTATGAAGGCCCTAAAGGACAAATAGTTTGGAGTTGGTTGATTTCTGATTTGCATAGGCAGAAAAAGTCCTACTCTGAAATCAATAGTTTTAAGTATGAAAGTATGAAAATACTACTTTGCAATTGAGGTAGATAGAGAAGCAGTATTGTGTAATGGAAAGAAATCAGGCCTCCCAATTAGGAAGACCTGGGTACATGTTCTGCCCCTCACACATACTGGCTAGATGACTATTGGCAAGTCTCTTGACCTGTCAGTGCACCATACAGCTCTGTAAGACTAGAAGTGGTGTAACAATTATAGAATTGCATCAGTAGAGGGAATTTCTACAGTGGAAGTTCTATACACCAATGAAATTATAATTCCAGGCCAAAACAATAAAATAATGAAACAAATAAAATCATAAACACGTAAATACATACATACACACACATATAAAATTATTAAGAAAGATCCTATAAGCTAAACTGAGGATGGATTTGTTTCAAGTTTAAAAAATGCATTTTATAAACCAGGTATATAACAAAGAACACTGTATTAAGGTCAAGTGACTTGTGTTCTAATACAAATTCTACCACAACATTATTGTTTTGTCTAGTGGAAATAACTTAATATTAAAATGTTATAGAGGAAAAGCAACAAGATTTGAAACTAGTAAAGTGGGTTTTTACCTTGAATCTGCTTCCTTCCTCTTGATGAATCCAAGCAAATCACTGAACCTTGGGGGTTTTCATTTTCACCCCTTTCAATGATTTTCCATGATTTAAAGTCCCTTTCAGCTCTAAACCTGACAATTCACTTTGCACCATTGTCCTTTTTTTGGACTTAGGGACTTCTGCAAACTTGCAGATGCAAAAATTCTAATTCTCTTTTAGGAAAAAAAAATACCTGATTCAGAGGATAGATTTTAGTCTTGAAGTATTTATCTTCAATTCTCAAAAGAAACTGAAAAATCACATGTTGATGTAATGATCTAATCAAATTGAGTGATTTTTATATCTGATTTAGAATTGCTTCAAATGAAAATATTTTTATAATTTCCACCATGGTTAGCTTGTGTTTTATACCAATCAGTTCAAAAAAGTTATAGAAAGTATTTGATCATTTATCTTTGCTCTCAGAAATTAATCTGCAATGTAACAGGACTTGAACATTAATATTTTATATGATTCTTGCTTGTACCATTAGAATGCAAAGGAAACATTGTTCATGTGAATCATGAATTCATACTTACCACTTGTAGGTCTGCAAGTGTGAGCCCTGTGCCCTTTCCAGGGCAAACCTTGTCATTTAGACACAAATTCCAGAGAATGCCAACTACTAGAGAAACTTCCTACTCTCGTTTCTATTTCTGCATCCCAACTTCAAGGATGTAAAAGTGATTCACAAACTTTCAATTAACCCATTGGGTATAGATGCTCAGGACAAACCAATAGACAGATGCGATCACTCATTTTCCTTGAGTTGCAGCACTGTGCATAGACAGTGATGTTATATCACTGAGAAGTGTCATGTCATTTGATGTTGCCTGGACAAAAAACTCCAAGGTCACTTTTTTGTGCTGCCAGACTGGATGACATAGAGGCTCAGATACTGGTTTTATGCCTCAGGTAACTGGAACTGAAGGAAGTATAGTGGGATATGCCAAGTTAGAGGAGACCCATGGATTCAAGGCAGCCTATTTTCATCAATCCAACTTTCTCTGGTATTCCTCTGTTCTCTGTGTTACTTCTATGGTTCTTTCCCCTAGAGAAGTAATTCATGCCTGTGACATCAGCTGCTATGTCTCTGTGGATATCACCTAAATATACATTTAGAGTTCAGTCTGTTGTAATGGGCACTCACTCTCAATAAGCAGCCCTGGTTTCTTGCTCTGGCTCCTCCACTAACTAGGCAGATGACCTTGAACAAATCATAGAATATCTTTGAGCACCATTTTCCTCTACTTTAAGTGGAAGGATGGAGCATATCTTAATGTATGGAAGTACATTGCGGCAAGAAAAGTGCTGCCCTGGAGTTAATAGACCTGGGTCCAAATCCTAGCTCTGTCCCTTCCTATTTATAGGACCTTAGCAACCTATCAGGGTTTGAGGTTCCTCCTCTATAAAATGAAGAGCTGGGCTACATAACAGCTAATGCCTTTTCACTTTGAAATATATGATCCTCCAGCTCTAAATATTACAATTTTTATTGTTCATTCTAGGTCCCTAATTCTATAATTCTATGTATATATCACTTCCAATATTGCAACATCTAATTTGTTTTCTAAAAATATCTAGACCCTTTATTATTGTATGCCTCATATTCACAATCTACTTTTCCCTTTTTCAAAATTACATTTCATCTTTATTACTACAGGAGATATTCTTTCCTCCTTTAAATCTGTCATGATGGGTCTAACCAATATGTTGGGAGCTTCTTTTAATTCTCTTGACATTGAATGGATGCCAGTGGATTACAGGCTATCCATCAGTTATCCTTCTCACAATGTGAAAGATGAAAAGATCTCTGTCTCTCTTCCAGTCTCTCTTGGTCTGTCTGTCTCTCTCTCTCATCCTCTTTCTGTCTTGAATATTTCTCTCTCTCAAGATATCCATAATGAACCATCTGTGTAAGTTCTGCCCAGATCCTACATGGAGTAGTCTGGTAGGAAGGACCACCACGGAGGAAGCCCTTTGTCTTTGCCTTCTCTGACAACCCTGGGAGGGCCAGACCATACCAAGATTCCAGGTGGGAAGAACAGCATGGCTGTTTCACACCATTTGCATAAACTAGTTAGTTAGAAACTACAAGTCTTCTACTGAAATAGAGGGCCATCAGGCCTTACCATCTGCCCTGCTACTTCAGCCTAAAGTTTTCTGGGCCTTACCATGTGTCTTGAAGCCATGCCCTTCAAGATTTGTGGCACTGTTATCATTTCTCTTGTTTTGCTCTAAGGAATCCTAGGCCTTTTAATCCACCCTGTTGCTGAACCTTAGGATTTCTTGTACTTTCCATCCTGAAGCTAAATTATTTTATGTGCATTGTTTCTCCCAATGAGAGCATAAGCTCTTTGAAAACATGTTTTTTTTTAAATTTTATTTATTCCAGTGGTTTCCCTAGTATTTAGCACAATGTTTGGCACATAGTAAGCACTTAATAAATGTGTTTTTTATTCATTCATTAATTTATTATACAGTGTGGTATATTAGATGGACAGAATTACAGAGGATAGGCAGTTATGGGTGTGTTATGATCTGTGTCACTGCAGGGAATATCAGTCTCACTGAATTCACAGAACCATTAAAGTATCAAACTCCAGGCTTCTAGAAATCACACTCATTGTAATTTTCAATTAAATCCCCCACCCCAGACTCAGGTTATCAGAAGAGTTTATTTAGAGTTTGTCTGACATGGTTGTTTCCTTAGGAGATGTATAATTATGATTCTAGTTAACTGAGTTTGTTCAACTTTTATAACATTGAAGGAAATATGATATTATGGACCTACTTGTCTTTAACTTTTATGAACTAAGAGGAATGTACATGATTGTAGTAAGTAAAAGATTTTAATTTTTTTTCTATTTTTTGCTGTCACTCTGATGTAATTTTTCCTATAAGAAGATTGTGGGAATACCAATGATTGTTCAGGTTTTCTGAGGCATAGTGAAACTTAGGTTTTTACCTCTATGACTTCTATGTTGTTATAGATATATTTTGGCAGCAGTCACCTATTACATAAAATCAAAGAGGAGATATGTCTCATGTAAAAGTTCATTCAAATATATACCATAATCTGGACAATAAGCATTCTTCATCAATCATATAAGATTCCTTCACAGAAGAAACAAGAGAGATAGCTTAGGACACCTTGGAGGGTCCAATGACACTAATTATTAATACCAATTGAGGCATAGAGACTGTTACCTTGCCAAAGATATTTGCTACTATTCTGAAAGATGTCCAGTGTCCAAATGGCAGAAGAATGATCTACATAGGATGAAGTTTTCTAGAAACTTGTTTCTGGATGATTGTGTGTTAATTGAATTATTCCTTGATTGCTGAAGAGTCCTAAATGAAATCTATAGTCATTCAGAAAAATACAGCCAAACCTCAGTGCTATAGAGGAAAAAAAATACTCACTCTGAACCTCTTGGTATGTATGGACGTTTTTGAGGTATGTCTAAATAACAGTAACAGCTAACAATTAGGTAACATTTACTATATACCTAGGCACTAGAAAGTGCTTTATAATTTTTATTATTATGTCATTTGATCCTGCAAAGTAGATTCTATTATTAGCCTCACTTTACAGATGAGGAAACTGAGGGAAATAGCACTTAACAAACAAGCAGTAAACAAAACTAAACCAAACAAAAAACAGTTAAGTGTCACACATCTAGCAAATGTCTGAAGTCAGGTTTGAACTCAGATCTTTCTAAGTCCAGGTCCCAGTGTTTTGTTGTCTACACCACCTAGCTCCCACATATGGGGAAGAGATATCAATCTGTCACAACAAAAACGTTACATGTAGTTACTGTCTCACAGTCCTAAACAAATGTGTCGATTAATATTTGCTTTTGTAAAAATAGTAGTTCTAACTATACAGATGAGGTTTTCTGATGACAGGAGCCCTGATGTCCCTGATCAGCTTCCATTTTCCCACTTTGCTTGCCCTCCCCAGACAAAGCTCTGTTCATTTCTTTAATGTCTTCTTCCGTTATCAATTGGATCCCCTGTATTTAGAATTTTCCCCACAGTCTTCATTGTTTGTAGTATTCTTAATTTTATACTTAAATGCCTGTCTCTAAATAGTCTAAATGATTATCAATAAGTCAATTCTCAATAGTAACTTGCCATTCTGAGGATGCACGGTGGTATAGTGCAGTGGGGTCAGACTCAAGTAGAAATACATTCAGGACTGCAGAGTGACTTAGAAAAAATAAATTAACATTTTCTATCTGTCTATATTTATTTAAACATCCCCCAATTATATTTTAATCTCTTTCTGCTCTCCAGACTGTGTCTCTATTGCAATGGAAAGAATAATCATTTCGAATCAGAGATCAGAATTTATATACCAACTTTATTACTTCCTACAGATAGGTAACTTTAACAAGTCACTGAACCTTTCCTGGCTTCATTTTCTTCATCCTTAAAATGAATGAATTGGACAAGGTGATCTCAAAAGCCTCTTCTAAATCTTAACACTATGCTGTTAACTTGAAAATTCTATTCCCCTTTGCCTATAGCAAATTTCAAATGTTGCTCCTTTAACTACTAACTGCCAGTACACCTGAAAATTGCACTTCTTGTAGTCTTCAATTAAACTCTCTCCTATAGATTAGTTACTGGATGCTTTTAAACCGTGATGTATATGTGATATCTCCGATGTTAATATTGTGCCCTCCCTTGACATTTCAATGTCTCCTCTTGACTAAATGACAAAATTCTCTTGACTTACTTATATTCTTTGTTCAAGAAACAAGAATTATTTATTTTTTCTTCAGTATTCATTCTATATTTATTTCTGCATTCCTAAAAATGTTTTTAAAAAATTGCATCAGTTCAATGAGGTCATGTTTTCAATGTTTTTCTGATTCTCTAGTACGTAACTGTAACAAAAACATTAATCAAAATTTTGTTGTTATTGTGGTTTTCTTGTGTGTTTGTTTACCTGTAGTCTCATTAGAGAACAAACACTTAGATTGCAAGAAGAAATGGATTAAATTTACCTAGACACAATGAAGAACTTTTTGACCATGTTAGTAATAAAACATCGGAAGAGAATACCAAGGGAAGCTCTGAAGTCTTTATCCCTTAAGGTTTCAGGAAAGGGGAAGAATGAGATAAGCTTAAGGTCTCTCAGTTCAGTTATTTTTTTTTCTTCCATTCCCTTTATTCATTATTTACCACATTGTGGCTGTAAAATACACCCTAAATCAATTGAGAATATAATGTATGAATCATCTATAAAAATGTGTATCCACGAGTAAAGATTGCCTCATCAAAATACTGGATTAGTTTCATGTAGAAGAAAAAAAAACTAAACTCAACAGAGAAAAACAGCATATGACATTTTCTCACTTCTGTTTCTTTCTCAAATGAAATACATTAATTACATCTTGATACACCATGAATAAAGGGGTGTTGGGTCATAATGGTAATGTTACTTGTAAGTAACCTATGAAAATTTATTTTACCTTTTCTATTATTACCTTAAAAGTTCATTTTTGTAGCATTTCTTTTATTATGCTCCTCATTTAATACCTTGATGTATACCTTCTTAATTGAGAAGAAATTCTCTATATATGTCCCCTTCCTTGCATCCTTAAGCAAAGCTCAACTAACAAAGCAATTGAGTTTGACAGTATTTATGCCATTCCACACCATGTGTTTCTTGCTTCTCCAATAAATGGATGGATTTGTGGCACTTCCTGTTTTCAGAAGGAGAAAAGTTGGTTAATGTAATTGTGATTTGAATTGAACAGCATTTTTTTCATTTTCATTTATTTGTTATACGCATTTGGAAATACACAAATATGATTCTCTTGATTCTACTTCCATTCTGCAGCAGTTCAAATAATTTTTTCTCACCTGTAAAATGAGAGAGGTAGAAGGAGGAATGAATTTTACTGTGTGCTACCTGTGTGAACTTGGGCCAGTCACTTCATCTTAGCTTTAGCACCTGCAAAATTGGGAGTTCGCCTAAAATATACCCTTCCAAGCCTAAATTCTATGAATGAATCAACCCTTAGGACCAGTCTAGTTCTGAAACTAAATGAGTTTGTTATTATCCTTGGTTCTTTTGAGCTAAAAGCATGCTGTCCTACTTTTCTTTTACGTTTAAGTTGACCACATTATCTTATTTAAAAATATTTATGGCCTGTTTAATCATCTGTTCAGCCAGACCCCAAGAAACAGTGAAAGGATTATTTTTTGCTACTCCTTGAAAAGTTTGTCCTACAAAG
The DNA here is from genome assembly GCA_028627135.1 of Pseudochirops cupreus. Taxonomy (NCBI): domain Eukaryota; kingdom Metazoa; phylum Chordata; class Mammalia; order Diprotodontia; family Pseudocheiridae; genus Pseudochirops; species Pseudochirops cupreus. The sequence continues at coordinate 92,867,711 of CM053580.1, forward strand.
ACTGTCCTACAACCAAAAAGTTGATTCTGTCTATGTTGCCCATTTTTCCCTATCCCTAGATGTCTGTAGGTAGCATATTGGAGTTAGCCATATTATTATAATATCTGTGTCCTTTTTTTGGGAAAATAGTCTAGAATTAAGAGATCTTAATTTATATAAGTTTACACATCACCTCTCCTCTATTTAGAGCATTACTATTTATCCTTTATCAGTACTGAAAATGCGGCATCATGTGTAGCACACCAATTTTCACTATATGTCACTCTCCAGTCTAGTTCCTGATTTCCTGTCGAAGCTGTCACAATCTTTTTATCAATCAATAGCAGATGTTCTTGCAAAGCATTTAGTCTTTCTTCTATAATTTCTTACCCAGATGTTTTTGAAAAGATGTTTTTGTAATTTTTCATCCAAATCATCTCAAAACATGAGTTTTGCCTTCATAATCACAAGTAGGAACTTTAAAGTTTCTTTTAAAGTCTGTCCATTGTATGTGACATTTGTATGAGAATTCTAAGAGGTTTTTGTGAAAATTAATAATGTTTAGCACTTAGAAAGGACAATCAAAATATAATTACTATGACTACCTATAGGTAGGACTCTTTGGTACAAAACTTTGTTAGCAGATATTGAATCCCATCAAAAATCTTAATATAATTGAACTCATAACTTTTTTTTCCATTTTAAATGACAACTGAATGTAAACCAAGCGAAACTGTTTAATACCTAACAGCTTGCCTCTTGAGATTTTTCCTTGATTTCAGATATGATGTGAAAGCTGTATGACTCATGCAATATGATTCATTGCCCTTGAGGAAGGTTGAATAGAATAGCTTCAATAAGGGAGATGAATTCCCCATAGCATCTCAGAATGCAGCATTTTTTAGAGGGTAAGAATATTTTTCCCCACACAATTAGCACAAAATCATATTGTCAGGGATTTGCCTTCAGGTTGTTAACTAATTTGTTCTCTAACAACTCTCAGACAAGGGATGGGGGGGGGGGATGAGAAATGGAGAGAGAGGGAAAGAGAGAGAGAGAGAGAGAGAGAGAGGGAGAAAGAGAGAGAGAATTTTCTGTGTGTCAGAATGAACTGCAAATGATTAGAAGTTAGAACATTCACAAGGAAATTCCTTCAGTTGACTTCTAATTTTTTAGTAGATTGCTGTTCCAATTATAACTCTCAATGATATTCAGAGTTTTAAATTTATTTTTCTGCCTCATCCATCTCTATGATGCTAGAATACTTTTATAACAAGGATAATGATTTAATCTCTCTGCAGTTTGTTCCTTCTGCTGCTTCTACCCAAGACATTGTACCAAAGATCATAAAAATCTGAACACTTGGACCTTTTTTTTTTTAGTCAGTGTTGGTCACTTTTACTGCTAAATTTGTTAATTATCCTTACACTGTAAACTCCTTGAGGATGCTGCCTGTATATTTTTTGCATGTGTTATGTATGTTTTGGGGGATTAGATTCTGACTATCAGGAATAATGCAGAGTATTTTGGTTATTAAAGAGATTCTTACGTGCAGCTAGTTGGCACACTGAACAGAGCAGCAGCCGGGGAGTCAGGAGGACCTGACTTCAAATCTGGCCTCAGACACTTGACATACTTACTAGCTGTGTGACCTTGGGCAAGTCACTTAACCCCAATTACCTTGCCTTCCTCCTTCAAAAAAAAAGTCATTTACCCTAATCCTTAATTAGTTTTTAATTATCAATAGAGTCAACTAATAATAATAAGAATTTTCATCATCCTGTCATTTCAGTCATAGCCAAGTCTTTAGGTTTTCTTGGCAAAGATACTGGAGAGGTTTGCAATTTCCTTCTCCAGCTCATTTTATGGTTGAGGAAGCTGAGGCAAACAGGGTTAAGTGACTTGCCCAGGGTCACAAAGCTAATAAGTTTCTGAGGTAGAATTTGGGATCAGAAAAATTAGTCTTCCTAACTCCAGGCCTACTACTCTATCCGCTGAGCCACCTAGCTGCCCCAATAATAATAACAGCTAACATTTATATAGTTCAATTATGTTCAGGCACTTTGCTATGTGCTTTACAACTTTATCTAATTTGATCCTCACAGTAACTTTGGGAAGTAGGTACTGTTATTATTCCCATTTTATGGATGAGTTACTGAGGCAGAGGTTAAGTGACTTCCCCAGGGTCACAAAGCCATTAAGTATCTGAGGTCCTATTTAAAATTAGATCTTCCTGACTCCAGGTCCTGTGTTTCATCCACTTCACCACTGAGTCAGATCCTCTTAAGAGTATTCAGATATTCCAATTAAATAATTTTTAAAAAAATCTATTATCACCCCTTTGATGCTTAGTCAGTCAGGTATCATCTATTAAGCACCAGACACTGTGCAGTGAGCTATGGATACAAAAATATACAAATGACAATCCCTGCTATTGGCAAGTTCACAATCTACTGGGGCAGACAATAAATAAATATGTACACACAAAAATGTATTCAGGAAAAAAAAGAGGAAATAATTTACAGTGGGAAGACATTAGAATTAAGAAAGACTGGGAAAGACTTCCCCTAGAGCAAGGGACTTTTTTTTTTGAGGGGTAAAGGCAAGGCAATTGGGGTTAAGTGACTTGCCCAAGGTCACATAGCTAGTAAGTATCAAGTGTCTGAGGTCGAATTTGAGTTCAGGTCTTCCTGACTTCAGGCCTGGGTGCTCTACTCACTGTGCCACCTAGCTGCCCCTTGGGGGTAGGATTTTAAATGGGACTTGAAGGAAATCAGGGAAGCCAGCAGGTAGAGATGAGGAGGGAGAATAGTCTACGCAGGAGGGATAGACAGAGAAAATGCGCAGGGCTGAGAGGGAGAATTTTGTTCAAGGAACAGCAAGGAGGTCAGTGTTACTGGATTGAAGGAAGTGGTGGGGGGTCAACTAGGTCGACCTTTGAGTACCAAACAGAGGACTTTTGTATGTGATCTTGCAAGTGGTAGGAAGACACTGGTGTTTGAGTAGAGAGATAACAGGGTCAGATCTGCACTTTAGGAAAATCACTTCGGTGGTTAAATGGACAATGGATTAAAGTGGAGAGATATGTGAGGCAGGTAGATCCACTAACAGGCTACTGCAATAGTCCAACTTGAGATGAGGAGGGCCTGCACCTGAACAGTGGCAATGTCAGAGAGGAAAGGGGAGATTCATAGAAAGCAAGGTTTCAATATAGAAGAACATAATAAAAAGTGAATATTTGCATTAAGGAACAAGAGAAAATATGATCAGAGTAAAACAAATGGAGGATAAATGGAGATTAGGATAGGAGTAAAATGTAGGGTAAAATCAAACATGTCACTCATTTACAAAAAGAAAATTCTAAATGGTTCAGAAAAAAAAAAGACTATGGCACAGAAAGAAAATCTCCAAAAAACAATAGTTGAAGAGGAATTCATGGGTCAAATATATGTACATATATATTAACTTTGTAATCCAAATTATCTTGTTTTTGAATTAAAGGGAAAGAATAGATACAAAAGAATAGTTAAGGATATAATCAAGAAAATGACATACAATGCCCTCCTCCCACCCTGAACAATAACAACAACAACAGAATGTACTTTAGGTAGCTAAAAAATGCTAAGAACAGCAAAGAGATTGGTTTAGGAATGTTCACAGGAAGAGGAACACATGGAATTTACCGACTATTCAAGGAAGATAGTAGAGTATTATCAGATCACTGATAGAAAGCAGAATTAACATCTTCTATTTGGCTTCCATCCCCTCTATTAAAAATTACATTGAAAAGGTAAAGACAAAATTGTTAAGAGGGAATTTAAACTTAATGTAAATAAAATGATTGTAAGAGAACATCAAGCTGTTTTAAATGAGTTCATATCTCCTTGTTCAGACATTCCAGGATACTGAAAGAACTTACAAATAGATAGAAAAGAATGTGTCAGAATTTCTGATCATATCCTTATAGATGAAAAAGGAGAAATGGTGGATGGATGAGGGTGCAGTTAAGTGAATTAGTTGCTCTTGGAACACCTGTATCTAGAGCCTTGACTAATTGATCAATGATAATCTGGAGAGAGGTTCCTAGTGATTCATCACTTTCCTGTTCTCTAATCTATTCAACAATTTTATTAGTAATTTATCAACTCCCAGATTAGATTGCATGACCTGATAAATGATATCTTTTTCAAAATGTCTTTATGCAATTTTTTCCTTCCTTCTTTCCTTCCTTCCTTCCTTCCTTCTGAAGAGGTGCTGAATAGCCTATGTAATATATTTTGGGGTAACTTTATGATTTTATTAATTCAGTTTTGTGTTAAGTTGTAAAAGCCACACTTCTTAACTGTTTCTCCCCTTCCCACTGTGCCTTTCCCTGCCCCAGCCTAGAGGTATTTCCTCTCACACCATTAACTCTTCATTCAAGGTACTACCTCCTTTTGTCCTAGCAAACCAAACCCATCCACTTGCAAATCAAGATGGGTACATCTCATTTGACCTGTGACCTGACCTCAAATCTGACTGCTGGTCAATCTTATGACATTTCAGGGCTCAAACCACACCCCCTGCCCCTTCCCTCCTGCTGGTTGTCCCAGTGTATTATGGATAAAACACATGTTCAGTTGATATGAAGGGTGCATGTCCCTTTAAGTATTAACCACTCCCTGGTCCCTCCCTAACTCCACCTTAGTTCACCTCATTAGCCTAATGACTTATGATTGACAGCCATATGCCTTAAAAACTGTGTTTCACTTCTTGTTCTTGGCAGATGGCCCTTTCTAGTAGATGGCTTTCTCTAGCCTTTTCTAGCAGGTCAGGTAGGCATTCTAGTAGACCATCTGCCCGCTGCAGAGCGTCACACTTCCAAACTTTCTCTGACTCCCCCCCTTGCCCCTTGTGAGCTTTTCCTAGCCAGGTTTCCTCACCCTACCCCTTTTGTCCTGTGAATCAATAAACTTTTGTAAATCTGCCAAGACAGCTGAGCCTGTAATTCTTTTCAGACGCCAACCTTGAAAGGATTTCTTATTAGAAATCCCCCCAAAATCTATCCCGCATTATTTTCTTCCTTTCTTCCTTCTTTCCTTTCCTCACTCCTTCACCACAGCACGGTATAGAAGAAAGAGTTAGATTTGGAGTCAGATGGTCTAGATTCAAATCCTGCCTCTGCTATTTACTACCAGCACGGTCTTGGAAAATACATTTGATCTCTCAGTGTCAATTTTCTTATGAAAAAAAAAATGAGAAGACTGGACTAGATGGCCTCCAAGACCCTTTCCAGTTCTAAATCTTATACAAACAAACAACGTAATAGAATAGAATAGACAACCTGGGACATATAGACACTAGGCATTCATACAGGCATTATGTTTTCAGAGCTAAGAAAGCATTCTATGTGATACATGACTTTTATACTTTTTTAAACTTCAACAATTTAAATCAAAAATTCTCACAAAGTCCTTGAAAATTCATGCCTCTCTATAACTTTACAATCCAACCATGCTGTCTTACTTGCTGTTCATTAAACATAAGACTCCATTCTTCTGTGTTTGTACCTTTGTACTGGCTTTCCCCCAATCCCAGAATGCTCTCCCTCTTCACTTCTGCCTCTTAGAATACCTAGTTTCCTTCAAGATTCATTTTATGGACTATCTTCAGAAAGAGGCTTTTCCTAGTCTTCACAGACTCTACAATCTTTCTCCCTAGGATTACTTTCATCTAGTCTGTATGCATCTTGTATGTACCTAATTATTTCAAGTCATCTCCCCACTTGAATGGAAGCACCTTTAGGGCAGAAACAGCTTTTTGTATTTCCTGTTGTTATTTTGTCCTGAAGTTTAGCATAGTAGACATATTGATTGATTGAGATGATTGCCCCTGGGAAAGAATCTTAAAGAAAATCATATATAATTTTATAAAAGGTTACTTTATTTTCTATTCACCAGAGCCACTTAAACCTAATTTAAAATAAACATTGTGAAAATGAAATTTTTAAAATTCAGTATTTTACAATATTAGAAAGAAATTTAAATTTTTATCTCTTTTGAGATCAAACTCCCTATCTCACCCAGTCTGGAAGTGTAGCAGCCTTATGCTGCATTCCATTGTCGATGAACCATGACTTGCTCCATTGCTAAAATAGACCAGTTTTCGCTTTCTTTAGGCTGCACCTTCCCCCACCTTGGAGATCACCATATTGGTGGGGAACTTAGTTTAGACAATCATAGTTTTCACTCTACTGCAGCTCAGTGCTCCCAAATTTAAGTAATTCCCCAGTTTCAGACTCCCCAGTAGCAGAGATTATAGGTGTGTGCTTCCATGACAGCTAACCAACTGGAATTCTGATAAAGCAAATAAAATAGCCCCTTACCCCAACAACACTATTTTTAAAGTATGCAGTGGGGGGAGGGGAATGACTGTTTTGTTGATTATTTCAATTCATAAGGCTGTCATAAATTAACATATTTTTAGCAAAAATCTAGGGTGGAGAAATTTTCACTCAAACTGATTAAGAAAAAATAGTGGGTTTTTGTTTGTTTGTTTTGCTTGTACTATAAAAGCTCACTTAAAGGGAAAACATTTTATTTAAAAATTCAAAGAATAGCTTGGCATTCTGGGGGCTTGTATTGTCTGCCTAGGTTGACAGACCTAAGTGCTTAAGAATCATGACTAGTTTTGCATAAGAAGGGTCTGGCTCAGATAGGGAGCCTGCTTTGAAAGACTCCATCCCTGCCAGGAGTTGGCGAGTTGAGCCTGAGAAGAATCATACTTTTGATGATTTTAAGATTTACCTTTTTGTTTGAAGAGGCAGAGACTTCTGAGAAGTTTCTCAGAAAGATTCCCAGCTTGGATGAGGGTGAGACCGAACTGCAGGTTTTCTAGGGGAGTTAGGATACACTGCAGCTTGTACAGGAGTAAGATGGAAAATTTTTGACCTTGTCTGCAGAGAAAGAGACATTGCTGAATATCTCCTGCTGTTTCCTGTGCCTGTAACTCACTCTGGCTCTGAAGTAGAGGAGATAATACATTAATAGGAAATTCTAAGATGTTTGTATATCTTATAACAAATATAAATTGCCCTCACTATCTTAGAAGCAAAATGGTTTTCTATGAGAGATTTAATGTGAACTCAGGTCTTAATCTTTTTTTTTTAAGCTATCTTTCCCTCTTTCCTTTTTTTTTCTTTTCTTTTTTTTTTGTAGCTGCTTATTTTGAAGGGGATTAATAATGATAACAACCAACATTTACATAGCCCTTACTAAGTACCATGTATACTATGAGCTAGGTATTGTGCTAGTACCTAAGGAGTTTTAAACTCAGATTTTCCTGACTCCAAATGCAGTGCCTTTTCTACCTACCTGATTCATTTTCTTCCATATCCTCCATAGTGTTTTTTGTCTGTTTCGTTTTGTTTTAATGTTTAAGTCATTATTCCACCTGAAATCAAATGTGGGTCTCTCTGGATGCATGCCTGTGTGGAGCATATTTCTCTCTTACCTCTGCTGGGGCTCTAACTTTCGCTGACTCTCTAATTACAGGGTGAGATAGTTGTTTACTTTTGGCTGAGTTTATTCTGCGGTTAGAAACAAGTAAAGAAAAACAAATTCTTCAACTCAAAAGCCTTTCTCCAGGTCTTGGTTCCTTTTCCTATCCTAGCTCCTTGGCCAATACCACTCAAACTAGTGGGATTGTGTCTTTAAGAATCTCTGGAAGATGTGTCCAATCATCATGCATCCAAAGGCAATTGGTCTTTTCTAAGTCAGTCAGAAAGTATTCATCTTTGATAAGGAGATAACAGGATGTTAATATTACATTAACACTTTAACACCTTATCTTTAGTAATTAATTATATCTTGTTACTATATTAATTGAGTTCGTGGGGTGTGTTCCTCAACATAAATTAACACATTTTCTTGTCATTCATGGAAAGTTAATTCTTTCAAAATGTTTCATTTCCCCCCCACTTATTGTCCTTACTTCCCAAGAGAATACAGTTAAATGTTTCTACTTAGTCGTTTGTGTAGGGAATAGCATTATATAGAGATAAAGTAAAGGAGGTAAATAATTACCAGAGGCTTTCTCTGTCAGTTTGCTATATATCCAACCTGATTAATCCTAGGAGTCTACACCTCAGTACTGTGCACTTAGCTTTTAATCATTTTGTAGCTTCTTGTTTGCTAACTCCCGCATTTCCAATGCTGCCATTCATACAACACTTTAAAAGTAACCAAGTGTTTTACACAGTTGTTCTCATTCAAGCCTTCCAAAAGCCTAGTGAGGCAGGCATTGCTGACAGATTGATCTTATTTTTACAGGTGGAGAAACTGTGGTTCAGTGAGGTTAAGTGATTTGCCCAGGATCACACAACTCATTAGATGTTAGGGATGGGATATGACTCTTCATCCCTCTGACTTCAAGTCCCAGGTCTTTTACTACAATGTAATACTGCCTTGTAGATAGTCATGATATTCAATATCCTTTATGTTTTGTTTTTCTACATCTAATACTTTTCATCTTTTGTAAAGCCAATCAGGAGCAGCTCTCCCAAGGACTGCTGCTGTGAATAACTTTAAGGATGTAATCACATAGTACAGTGAACTCTCTATTTATTAAACAATAAACAAAAGCAAAACATTCAAGAAACTAAAGCACAGTGTTCATAACAATAGAATGTAACAGCTTATTAGTAAGGTGGTCCCATAGTCTTAAACAAAACATAGCATTCAGTTAAGTCACCATCTTCTCAGTCAAGATGGAGTACTGAAGTAAAGTCTTCTTTCATCCTGGCTTCCAATTGTCCTTAAGCGGTAACCATCCTTAAGCCAATCATCCTTAAGGAGTAGAAGAAAGTACAAATACCATCCATTGCTAGGTCACAATAAATCATAATCTTATCAGTCTATGCAGAGTACCCTAGTAAAGTCCTCTTTCATCTTAACTAGAGGCTGACTACCAAACCCCGGGGCTTCTCTTCCATGGGCTGGTCACTCTCAGCTCTTGCCTGGACTCACAGGTAGGCAACTCTCCACTCCAAGCCCACCTTGGGCTTCTCCTAGTGAACTTTGGGTAAAACACCTGGGCAGTAGATACAAAAAGTGCATATTCCTTTAAGAACTGATGACTCCTTAACCACTCCCTAATCCCACCCTGAGTCACCTAATTAGTATATTTGGTACTATTTACTATAGTTTATCTATATAAACTTAAACTGTATCCCTCTAAGATCTCAGGGTCTTTAAGAACTTTTGCTAGATGAAAAGTATAAAAAAACCTTTGCCAACTTGACACAAAGAATGCTTGAGTCTGTGAATTCATTCCAGATGACTCTGCCTAGTACTCTGGTCCTTGAGGGGTCCTTGACCCCATTCCCCAAACTGTATCATTGAGACCTCTTGAAATTATGCCCTAAAGGGCTTGATATACTGCCTTTTACAAAGGGCATGCCAATCAATTTCTCTGAGACTCCATTCACCATTTCTGTTATTCCCCAGAACAAGCCACCTTTTCTTGGCTACCATTCCTCTGAAAGTATTGTTATTCCATTAGAATGTAAACTCTTTATAGATTTCATCGCATTTGTATTTGAATCCTCAACTCCTAGTAAAATGCTTGACACAAAGAAAATATTTGATAAATGTTCTTCATTGTTGATTCCATGATTTTCCCTGTGTGATATATAAGACCTCCTCCACACTGGGGTAGCTCAGTACATAACCAAATATTCAATTTTATAGTAAGGTGCCAGATTATTGACCTGTTTAGTTCTTAACCTCTAATGTCATAGTCAGAGAGATGATGGTTATTGGCTTAGTGAGGGACCAGGCAGAGGAAGAGGTTTTCAGCTAGGCATGTGGAACTTGTCCAAAAGGGAGAATAGGGAATTTTAGGTAGGAGGAGAGTATGGATCCAAAGAAAAGGCAACCTGCTGCAAACGAACTTTATAAATCTTAAATCAGCTCCAAAATTCAAAGAATCACACTATCACACCAGGAAATTAAAATTGAGAGCTTTTGGAACCCACTGACTGATTAATACTTTCTTAACTGCTCCTCAAAGTCAAGCTGTCAAACCATTTGGTGATTTTTGATGTCTCCCACACACACAAGGGAAAAGAGTTGTCTTGCTTTAATTTAAAGGAAAAAAATATACTGAACTAAGGCTCTGTGGGTATCCTCCTTACCTGTAATTCTCTCCTTTTTCATCTCCATCTTCTGGCTTTCCTGACCTCCTTCAGATGGCAGCTAAAAGCTCACTTTCTGAAGAAAAGAAATAGACTTTCCTATTTCCCTTTAATGACTGGATCTTCTTGCTGATATAACCTTTGTTTATCAAATATGCATCTTTTTTTTCTTTTTACATAGTTGTTTAAATCTCGCTGTTGCTCTCGCTCTCTCCTTCTCCCTCCCTCTCTTCCTCTCTCTGTCTCTCTCTCTGTCTCTCTGTCTCTCTCTCATTCAGTGATGAGATCCTTGAGAGTAGGGATAAGTTTTTTGTTTGTTTTGTCTTTCTTTGTGTCTCCAGCATTTAGTGCAGTGCCTGACATATGGTAGGCAAGAGTTTAATAAATGCTTGTTAATCTGTCTTGACTCAATGCTGAATTAAGGTTTGAAATATTTCTCCAAGTTGACTCCAAGATTTTTTTAAAGTAATAATGAAATTAGACTTAGAAAGAGTTGTACTAAAAGTAAAATTTTCTCCTTTTGTTATGAGATAGGCTGTAGAGCAGATTTGATAGGGAACAGTAAGGAGTGTCTAATGCACAGTGAGCTGAAATAAGAAACTGGACATCTGATAACTAGCAACAAGATTTATCAAGCAAGTGACTTCTACATTCCAAATATTGGGTGAGCTCAAGATTTGGGTGATAGAACCTGGAGAAATCTTGAGTTCTTTACAAAAGTTTCAAATATGGTGAACATATTCATAAGCCACCAGAATATATATCCATCCATGATGTAAAAAAATAAATTAGGTGATTCTATAGGAAATGGAGATACCATAGACAAATCAAAACTGCCAGCAAGAAAGTTGTGTTGACAAGATTTTGGAGAAATTGACTAACATGCCAGATATTTGTGTATTATATTGTATATATATTATATATTAATATATATTATATATAAACAATATATATAATAGATATTAATATAAGTATATTATATTTGTGTATTATAATGTATTATATTATTAGTTCTAACACTTTGTATCTCCACCTCCACACCCATCACCACTGCATTGCATAACACAGCTCTCTGTGTACAGTGAGTACTTACCAAATTTTTATGCAGTATTTGGGGCCAGAATACTTGTTTAGGGGAAGAAGAGTGCTCTTTATATGACAATAACAAACTCATGATTTGCCAGGCTGTCATTTTCCTTATCTATCAAAGAAAAAGGGGAGAGGGTAGATTGAAAAATAAGGAGAGGAAAATGACAAAGGCTGGAGAGGGTGTAGGAAAATTGGTGTACTAATGCACTTTGGTGGAGTTGTGAGATGGTCTAAAAATTTTTAGGACAATTTGGAATTATGTTCAAAGGAGTATTAAACTGTGCATACCCTTTGACCCAGAAATACCGCTATTAAGTTTGTACCTCAAAGAGATGAATGAAAAAGGAAAAAGAAAAGATTCCATATGTATAAAATACTTATAGCAGCTCTTTTTGTTGTAGCAAAGAACTGGAAACAGAAGAGATACCCAACCATTAGATAATGTGATGAAATACTCTTGTGCTATGGGAAATGATGAATGGATGGTTTCAGAAGAATCTGGAAAGACTTATATGAGCTGATTCAAAGTGAAATGAGCAGTACTAGGAGAACAGTGTATACAGAAACAATAATATTGTAATGACAATCAATTGTGAAGGAATTAAATACTCAACAATATGTTATGTATAACAATTCCAAAGGACTTATGATAAAAATGCTCTCCACTTTCAAAAAGAGAACTAATGAACTCAGAACACAGATTAAAGTACATAGTCTTTATTTTTCTTTTTATTGCTTTTTTCCCCCCCCTTTGGCAATATGGCTCACGTGGAAACATTTTGCATGACTTCACACACATACTGGGTATCATTTTTCTTGCCTTCTTAGTGGCAAGTGGGAAGGAGGGAATGAAGAGAGGTTATTTAGAACTGAAAAGATTTTTTAATTAAAATATAATTTTAAAAAATGAGAGGATATGAATATGCGCTCTCTGAGGTCTCTTCTACTTCTAGATCCATTATCCTTTCATCTCCAAAGACCCTTCAAGCTTTTAATCATAAAATCTCAGAATTGTTAGGAAGTTCAGAGTCCACTAAATCAAATCCACACCTGAGTGAGAGTTCCCTAAACAAGAATCTCACTATCTAAATGCTTACTAAATAGCTTGTTTCATTGTACATTGGGAACCATATACTTCTAGTCTCTGCTTCACCTTTCATTTTCATATGAGGACATTAGGTCTATGATTTATATAAGTAGAAGAGTCCATCCATGGGGGTTCTTATGTCTAGCCAGTTTAATTCAGAGTAGAAGCAAAAGTCTTTGTTGGTAGATTGTGGTTATCCTGTGAAAAACAGATTTGGTGTTTTCATTCCTTCAAACTATTTTTTCTTTGAGAATGCTGCCATGATTTTAATCATTCAGTTCTACAACATCAAAGTCATCATTGGCATTCTTTGTAATGTGAGTAGATAGACATTGTTCAGAAAATTAAGGTTTTAAAGAGAAGGGGGAGGGCCTAGATCTGGAGAGATGGGACATGTGATTGAAAGAGAATTCTTGCAAAAGAGTTCTTATACTTTCCTATGACTCATCCCATCCCTCAAGTTCAAATAAGGAGTGTACTGCATCAGGTTTGAACTAGAACCTTTAAAAAAATAGCATAACCATTTACTCCCTCAGAAATCCACAAAGCTTCAAATCAGGGCTGAATTTATTGCTTTTTGATTGTCTAGGTTTAAGAAAGTGATAAAAAGAAAAAAGAGGGGAAGGACCAAGATGGTGGAGTAAAAGAAGGAACTTGCTTGAGTCCCCGCTCCAACCACTTCCAATACCTGTAAAAAGCAATACTGTAAACAAATTTTAGAGCTACAGAACCCACAAAGTGACAGAAAGAAACAAATCTCCTATTGAAAGCAGTCTGGCAGGCTGACAGGAAGGGTCTATCACACTGAGCAGACAAATGAAAAAATAGAAGGCAATGTGAAATATCTCATTGTAAAAACCACTGACCTAGAAAATAGATCCAGGAGAGACAATTTAAAAATTATTGGACTTTCTAAAAGCCATGATCAAAAAAAGAGCCTAGAAATCAACCTTCAAGAAATTCTCAAGAAAAATTGCCCTGATATTCTAGAACCAGAGGGAAAAACAGAAATTGAAAGAATTCACTGATCACCTCTTGAAAAAGATCCCAAGAAGAAAACTACTCCAAATACCATAGCCAAATTCCAGAGTTCACAGGTCAAGGAGAATATGTTACAAGCAGTCAGGTAGAAACAATTTGAATATTGTAGAAACACAATCAGGATAACACAAGATCTAGCAGCTTCTACACTAAGGGTTTGAAGGCCTTGGAATATGATATTCAGGAGGTCAAAGGAGCTAGGATTAAAGTCAAGAATCACCTACCCAGCAAAACTGAGGATAATGCTTCAGGGGAACATATGGTCATTCAATGAAATAGAGGACTTTCAAGCATTCTTGATGAAAAAACCAGAGCTGAACAAAAATTTGACTTTCAAATAGAAGAAGCAAGAGAATCATGAAAAAGGTAAACAGGAAAAAGAAATCATAATGAACTTATTAAAGCTGAAATTTTTATACTCCTACATGGAAAAGTGGTAATTGTAACTCATGAGACTTTTCTCAGTATGAGGATAGTAGAAGGGAATATATATGTGTGTGTATATGTGTGTGTCTGTGAGTGTGCATGTATATGTATGCATAAATATATATGTGAATGTGAGTATATGTGTGTATATGTATACATAGAAAGAGGGCACAAAATCAGTTGAATATGAAGGGATGATATATAAAAAATAAAATTAAGAGGTAAGAGAGGAATATGTTGGGAGAAGGAAAAAGGAAGAGATAGATTAGGGTAAATTATCTCATATAAAAGAGGAAAGAGAAAACTGTTACAATGGAGAGGAAGAGCAGGAAGGTGAACAGTAATGAGTCAACCTTACTCTCATTGAATTTGGTTTAAGGAGGGAATAACATATATACTCAATTGGGTGTCTTACCATATAAGAAAGTAGGGGGAGAGGACATAAGAGGGGGGATGATAGAAGGCAGGGCAGATTGGGGAAGAGGGTATTTAGAAGTAAACACTTTTGAAAAGGGACAGGCTCAAAGGAGAAAATAGAATAAGTGGGGGACAGGACAGGATGGAGGGAAATACACTCAGTCTTTCACAATACAACTACTTTGGAAACGTTTTGCATAACTACACATGTACAACCTATACTGAATGGCTTATCTTCCCTGGGGGATGGGGGAAGAAGAGAAAGCATCTGGAAATCTAAGTTTTATTTTATTTTATTTT
>CM053580.1:92882723-92920946 GCA_028627135.1 Pseudochirops cupreus
CTATCCATCTGTTTGTCTGTCTGTCTATCTACCTATCTACATATCTATCTGTCTATCTGTCTATCTATCTGTCTACTTATGTATCTATGTACTTATCTATCTGTCTATCTATCTATCGGTCTGTCTGTCTGTCTGTCTATTACTTGTTCAGAATTGTTTGTATGTTGTTTCTCCCTCATTTGATTGTGAGCTCCAGAACAGGGTTTGTCTTTTGCCTTTTTTTTTTGTGCTGCCCAGTACTTTGTGCAGGACCTGAACCATAGCAGGCACTTAATAAATGCTTGTCTGTCTATAAACACTTATTAAGCACCTACTTCATTTCAGGCACTGTGCTAAAACTTTTGCCTTGACTATAATATCCTGAGGAGTAAAGATTATTTATTTGTTTTGTTTTGTTTTATTTTTTGTCTTTGTATCCCTGGCACCTACCCCATTACCTGATACAGAATAGGTCCTTAATAAGTGCCTGTCAATCGATTGAATATGAATATTCATACAATTGATGTTTCATGTTAACTTCTTTGAGATAGTACATGATGGGATTTAATGGACATTAGTAAAGAGTCATAGTGACACCTAGACAAACAACAAAAGTCATAAGTTGTACCCAACAGGGACTGCATCTAGGTATATTATATTTTAATTCAGAAAATCACACACTTTGAACAGAACTCAGAGGCAATCTACATGGTCTCTATGCAAATAAGAATAACCTCTGCGTGTACCCAAGTGATCCTATTTAGTCTTTACTTAAAGACATTCAAGGAACATTACCACGTGAGGAGATTCATCTCATTTTGGTCAGTTTTAATTGTGCAACCGCAAGTACCCTAGGTTCTTTGATCTTCTTTTCCTAAGGAAAACAACTCAAAATGGGTTAAGAATCTTCCTTTAATCAAACTTATACATCATTCAGTTAGTTCAGGAGAAATAGTCAGCACTCTGAACTTCAGAAAGTACAAACAGAAATTACAAGCAGAGAAAAAATACAGAGAAAATAATACGATTCAACAAATCAACAGACAGGGCTGCTAGTTGTCTGACCATTGCATACATACATACTTAGTTACCAGAGAGAGAAGCACCAATATCTGGGTTTTCAAGGCCAGGGGACTCAACGGCTACCCAGAGTCTCATCTGGCCAAATCACACAACTCTTGCCCTAAGTGAGCCCCAAAGCAAAACCTTTCATCAGTGATATATGTAGCCTTCTCCAGGATCAAAGGATATCACAACCTTCATGAGTCACTGCCTAATTACAAAGTAACAAAAGATGTGGGCCTTCTTGAAAAAACTAGCCTTTCCTAAGCAAGCATCTCTTGTTGAACTCCAAGTGAGGCCCACTAAAGGGCAGGGAAGATCTTGAAATTCCCTTATAAGCTTTTTTCCTCTAACCTTCCCCCAAGCTTAAATAGTCTCCTACCCCCACCCCCCAACTGCCATATATTGATCTTAGATCTGACTTCTGAAGTAGGGTCCAAACAGAATATATATGTCATTTAATATGTGGCATTAACATCATACAGTGGAAAACTTTGTGTCAGAGAAAGTGATTAAATCCTGTCTCTGAAACTTATTACCTATGTGACCTTTCATAAGTCATTTTACCTTTATAGATCTGTTTCCTTATTTATAAATGAAAGAATTGGACCTGATGACTTCCAATACCTTTTCTGCCTCACATTACATAATATTATGGTGTAATGATACTGGGATTTGAAGATCTTCCACACCCCTTGAACTTGCTGACATAGCAGGAAGGGGTGGAACAAGAGAAAGCAGAAACCAAGCTAGCGTCCATGCTATGGTGACTGGAAGCAGCAGCAGTGACAGCAGCTGTGGTTGTGGTTGAGGCACAAACTCCTTTTTTTTGAGCCAGCCAGAATCTCTGCTAAGGACTCCTGCAGAAGACTGCCAGGGATGGGAACTGGGGGCACAGGGGGACAGAGCTGCTGGGAGCAAGCTGCCTGGACGCTGAGCAGTTGTCCTGAGTAAAGAGAGGAGGATCTTTGCCTGAGGAAGCCTGTCCTGTTTTGAAGGCTTGAGAATGTGGGTGCTTACTACTTTAACTACAACTTCATAACTACTGTGTTGGCTTTAACTTTCTGGTTTTGGGACTCAGTTTTCTGATATTTAAATAAATGCTTTAGCTATATTTCTCATGTAGAGAGCCTGTTACATTTTGTGATTAATAACAATATCAGCATATTTATAGTTACTGTAGGCATTGTGAATACTGCATTATTGATACACATGATTCTAAGAATAATATTAACTTACTTGAACAAGAAACCAAGCCATTGGGAGGAGGGTTGGGACAGCAAGGACAGAGTGAGACCTGTGATGCTGATTCATTGTTAAGCCATAGTACTACTATTACATTTCAACTATTATTTTGGGAATTAAATAAGAGTACTCCCCAGGTTTAGAGAGAGTCACTATAATGATTAATTTCCCTTTCAACTCCAAAAATTATATCACTTAATATTTAAAGTAATATTTGAAAGGGAAGAAAAGCTTATTTTAACATGTTTTTCAAAAGTTATAAAAAGAAAATCCAATCACCCTAGTCATTGGTTTGTGTGAACTGGCCATGTAATTACTTTCTTAAAAATCACTATTCCTTCTTAACCATAGTGTGAAAAAGCCAAAATCATTCCTCAACCAGAGAGTAAGTCTACTCATGCTACTTGGCTCTCAGGCAACATCTGCGTTTGTGCTGCATCTGCTTTCATATTCTTCAAATTCCTCTCACAAGGAGGAGAGAGAAGCTGTAATTCATGTCAGGGCACTCGGCCAGAGTGGAAATTGCCAAATATCAGCATCAGATTTTGTGAGAATTAAGTTACCCACGCTTTCCCTTCAGTACATGAAGACTTGTTGGTCGATAAAAGGTTAGGAAGTTTGAATCACTATCCCCACCCAGCTGGGAAGATTCAGAGAATTTGGCAGAGAGAATATGTGCCTATGACGTGCTTTGGACTTCTCATACGAAACTAACCTTTTCAAGTTGTATTGTTGCTGATTCTGTGCTTTGTCTTTTATCTACAAGTTTCACAAAACTAGTTGGTTGAGCTACTGTAATTGACAGCACCAGAACAAAACTTGGTAAGCAATGTTACCAACTTGGAAATGTTACTTCAAAGAAAAAAAGAAAATCTGGTCTTTAAAGGTATGTGAAAATGGGGGGAGGAGGGAAAAGGGAATAAAGTATTTTGCATGGTTTTTTTTGTCCTTTACTGAAGTTTCTAGTGTTTAATTAGCATATTACATACCAGTAGTAAAAATGTTGCTGTAACTCAAAATCAATTATGTATTTGATGAATGTGACGACATCACTGTGCTACATTGATCAAAATATTTGAATACAAAAGAAGGTAATACTAGATTTTTTTTTCCAGATGAAAATACTGAAAGTCTTTAGAATCTTAAAGAATGTTGTGAATTTCAGGGTAGGGATATGACAAAAAGGACAAAAATCAGTCATGTTGAAAGGGAAGATAATCTATAACTTTTTCAATGTGTTTGGGTGGAACCTTTGGGATTACCTAGTTTATAGGTGGAGTTATAAAGACTTAAAAAGAAGTATTGAAAGCATGGAGACAGAAAAATTTATGTGCATTCCAAAGAAAAGGAAGAAATGACAACTAAATTCACAACCCAACCTAAGACACTGAATACTTTCTATTTTTGCCATAGGTGGTACAATAGGCATTTTGTTCCAGTAGATGTCACAATTTGGGGCACTATCCGCTTATCAGGGAGGTGACAATCACACATCCTTAAGGTTATAGGTAGTGAAATGAATTTCCTGGAAATCCTCCTTCATTTCCTAAAAGTGAGCTAAAATAGAAAACAGAACAACAGTGTTAGAGATCAGCAGCGAACTGCTTCCTCACTCAAATATTCTACCAGTGATGAAGATTGCAGCCTATCCATGTGTCCCTACTGTGGGAAATACATGGATATCTACCCATAAATCTGCTAAAGAGACTCAGTCAATGTGCTAGATGACTTCTGCCCTTTCTCCAAAAAGTTACACGGATACTAATACATTTATAAGTTGAGTATTTTGGCTATCCCTACCATCAGTCTTTCTCACCATGTAACTGGCCCATCTTCTTTCCTTATCATGGAGTTCTTTTATGATGGCTTCTATTCCTGTTCTTTTTCTGAGTTCCTCATTTGTTATATGTCACAGCCCACTCATACCGACTAAGTACCTTATATCAACAATGCAGTATTCACAATGCCTACAGCAACTATAAGTATGATGATATGGTTATTAACCACAAAATGTAACAGGCTAAGCACATAGGAAACATAGCTAGAGCATTTATTCAAATACCAGAAAACTGCGTCCCAAAACCAGAAAGTCAAAGTCAATACAGTAGTTATGAAATTGGCACATGTAGTTAAAGTAGTAAACACCCACATTCTCAAGTCTTCAAAACAGGACAAGATACCTCAGGCAAAGATTCTCCTCTCCTCACTCAGGACAAGTGCTCAGCATCCAGGCAGCTTGCTTCCAGCAGCTCCAGCCCCCCTGCAGTTCCCGTCCCTGGCAGCCCTCAGCAAGAGTACTTAGCAGAGATTCTGGCAGGCTCAAGGAAAAAGGAGTTTGTGCTGCAAACACAGCCACTACTGCTGTGCTGCTTCCAATCACCATGGCACATACAGCTTGGTTCCGGCTTTCTCTTGCTCCACCCCTTCCTGCTACATAAGCAAGTTCAAAGGGCATGGAAGATTTTCAAATCCCAGTATCATAACATACATCTCCACTTCTCTTTGTATATGATCGTTTTAATTATTCAGACAGTTGTATACCTTGCTGTCATAAACAACATTAGTAGAATGGTGACATTAAAAAAGATGACTCTTTGCTTTCTTGGGAAGCTTAATGTTGTTAAAGGATTTTTTGCCATTTCCTTAGGGCTATGTAGCCTCTTCCTCCCACCCTCTTCAACTGTCTTCAACTCTGTTCCAATTCTGTTTTTTTGGTCTTTCTACACTATCTATTTGTATGTGTGTATATACGTATGTGTGTGTGTGTATACGTACATACATACATGCATACTAATTGATGATCTCTGGGGGTGTCAATCCAAATTCATGGAGCAAGGATAACCCCCACAACCATATAAAGTCTTTTTTTTTTAATTTATTGAAATATAATGTATTTCATTCCTTCGAAAATAGTTGCTTCTCTATTGGCAGGAATATACTTTGTGATATGCTTCAGCATTCTGGGAAGAAATAGTAAGGTATCACAGAAACTAAATGTAAAGCTCTTCTAATCCAGCATGAAGTGAATATATATCACAATTTGCTTTTGTTAATGGCAGTCAACTCTTATTCATGCATTGCCTTATAAGTCTGTGACTCTTAACAAATATGCCCTGACATTTTGATAACATCCTATCATAGAGAGGCAGTATGGCATAATGGATAGAGAACTATTCTCTAAGCCAAAAAGACCTCTGTTCAAGTCCTGCTCCTCCCAAAGACAATTTCTAAAATTTGGGGTAAGTTACTACTTCTTAGCATGCTTAAATACTAAGACCCTAAATTGAAAGGAACTTTCATTGTTGAAGTTCTTCACCAGAATCTTTCTAAACCTGATACAATACCTGGTTCTATTACAGCCATATAATCCTTCCTTTTTCTATCTTAAACTTCTCTATGTCCTTCCATTTCCTATCTGAATTTTAAACAATTGTTTTATTTATCTTTTTGGTTAGTATTTAAAATATTGACTTGACATATTTATGTCCTAGTTCCACAAGACCAGCTGAGAAATAATAGGCTTATTATAAGTAAAGAAAACAAATTCTCCCCTTCCAAAGTAGAACAGTAATTTTCATTTTTTTGTGGAGGACGAGGGGGAAGAATAAGAGCAACACAAAATAAAACAAATATTAATTTTTTTTTGCTTTTTTTTTTTTTGGAGGGGAGTTGGGGTTAAGTGACTTGCCCAAAGTCACATGCCTAGTGAGTGTCAAGTGTCTGAGGTCGGATTTGAACGCAGGTCCTCCTGACTGTAGGGCTGGTTCTCTATTCACTGTGCCACTTAGCCACCCCACAAATATTAATTAATAATAACAACATTCCTGCCAAATATTACTCACTTATAACTCCTATTTTAAGAAAAAGTCATAAAAATAAAATGTCACGATGAAAATAATTTGTTATAATGAAAATATTTATATATGTATATATGTATATATATGCACATATTTAAATTAGAGGAATACAAGTGTATGTATATGTACATGTTTCTATACATTTGAATATATGAAGAGTATGTGATTTCTTCAGTTTAGGCAGCTACCACAGACAGCACCCAATTGAAATACTGAGCACCAGAGAGATGAAGACCTTACCAAATAATAAAAAAAACAACAATAATAATAATGACCATTTATGTAACCTTTAAAGGTTTGCAAAAACCTTTTAAAATATTATTCCATTGTGTGCTCACAAAAAAGCCCAATCAAGTAGGTAATCTTATTATTCCTACTCTATAGATGAGGAAAATGAGGCAGAGATAAGTGACTTGCTCAGTGTCACTTAGCTCATGAGTATCTAGGGTGGGATTTGAATTCAGGTCTTTCTGATTCTCAGTTTAGTGTTTTGTCTACTAACTGTTACTAACATAGGGAATATATTCTTTGGTTCAAAAATGAGATTCTTGCCACTGCTCCTCTGTGTGTGTGTGTGTGTGTGTGTGTGTGTGTGTGTGTGTACATCTCTGCTTCTGTCACTACCTCTGATCCTCTCTCCCTGTTTCTCCCTATATCTGTCTTTCTCCTTCCTTGTCTGTCTCTCTGTGTCTATCTGTCTCTGTGTGTTTCTGTCTTTCTATTTCTGTCTCTGTCTCAATCTCAGTCTCTCTCTGTCTTTGTCTTTCTTTCTCTTTTTCTCTCTCTCTATGTTTTTCTCTTTCCCTCTCCGTCTCTGTTTCTGTCTCTCTGTGTTTCTCTCTTTCTCTCTGTCTGTGTCTGTCTGTCTGTCTGTCTTTCTGTCTCTGAATCTCTCTCTCTCTCTCTCTCTCTCTCTCTCTCTCTCTCTCTCTCTCTCTCTCTCTGTCAATCCTCTCTCACTCTGTCATTTCCCCAGAATTCTTACCCAGTCAAGAGGTTATGATAAGAACAGCAATTGGTCTCTAGCTATGAGTCAGATTCAACAAAGGGAGTCAGAGGACACAGAGGAAAGAGTTTAAAGAACAGATGTGACATTATCCTAGCATGGAATATCTGTGACAATCTATACACAGTCAGAAGGTGGGGAAAAGCTTCAGAGTCATTGCTTGAAGGTACTGGCTAAGAGACTAATAGTCCTGCCCTTCAGCATGTTAATTACAGTGCCCCTTTGCTGAGCGTGAATAAAATTACAAACCTATATGAAGGCAGGCATTTGGAGGAAATTAATAACTGAGTATATATATATCTATCACATTGTTGTTCTTTAGTCATTTTCAGTCATGTCTGACTTTTCATGACTCCAATTTGTGGTTTTCTTGGCAAAGCCACTGGAGTAGTTTCCTTCTCCAGGTTGTTTAACAGATGAGGAAACTGAGGCAAACAGGGTTAAGTGACTTTCCCAGGGTCACACAGCTAGTAAGTGTCTGAGGCTAGATTTGAGCTCAGGAAGATGAGTTTTCCTGACTCTAAGCCCAGTACTCTATCCACTGTACCACCTGGCACTCTTATCTACTTACCCACCTAACTATCCTTATATGTATCTCTCCATACCTAAATCTTATTTGTATCTCTCTTCTAATGGAGAGCATTTGAATTTATGTGGGAGTTACCACTAGATTTATGTGGGGAATGTCTTATTATTACTTATATTGCTGTACTTTTTTTGTTATATTCCACATTCAGTAAACTAAGATATTATTGACTGACTAATAAAAGGAAATTCAATGGCAGGGATTAATTTATTTTGAGAGAATTCTGACCCCAAAAGTACTTAGAATCTGACATCTTTGGGTTAGGGGCACTCCAAGTGTTACAGAGGTATTTGGAAACTCATTTCCAAAAAAAATGTCATTCTCTATGTAGTCTCTATATTTTTCATGAAATCCCGAATTTTAGCATAAATATTATGATGCATATATTAAATTTGGGATACAAAAGGTTGCTGATTTTAAAAATGATTTATAAAATATTATTTCCTCAGAGATATGTGTGATATATACTTTAACTAATTTTGTGAGGTTTTTTCCTTTTTAAGAATTTTAATTATCATAATTAGTTTGCAGACTTCCAAACTTTTGATGGCTAGTATAATTAATTGTCATCAAATTTGTAGCACATTATATCTAAATGTACTAGGGTTGAAGTAAAAGCTATTTTATAATGATCATTTTCTTTCCATTCTTATGAGACATTTTTAAAAGTTGTGATTAATATTAAGTATGAAAACAACAACAACAACTACAGATGGGGCCTAAATTCAAGATTTAACCAATTTGAAACTTTGGGGCAACATTTTTGTTTCGTTGTGTTTTGAAGACTTTAGTGCTGAGGTGGCTTATTTTTAGATTATCTAACCCCAGCAGTTTCTCTCTCCAACAGTTATGAAATATGTTGTTTCTTCCAAGGGACAGAAAACTAAAACCAAGTTATATCGTTGTTCTACCTGTCATAGATTAGCAAGGTACCACCGAGAGCAAAGTTGATGGTATTGTACATCTGTGCATTCAGCATTCCATGGCACTAAGCCACCATCCTCTTTTCTGCATGACCAACTGACTAATTGCTATACTTGGCCTTTTCCATTCTCTTCAATTAATGCAATGCACAATTGCACATAGCAACAGAGTTGCCCATACAGAACAGAATCTGGGCCAGAATTAGGCTCTAAATCCCAGAAGCACCTGTTACAAACACAAAGCGTCCAGATGGTCCAGTCTTTGTGGGGAAGTGTCAAGCATTGACTTATCTGTCTTTCTTACTTTTGGTTTAAGGTCATAAACATGATCCTTTGGAAGTGGGAAGCCAAATAAAATTTAGAAAAAAATACCTAGGATTAGTGCAGAAACCCCTCAATTTGTTTATCTAAATCTTTATAGCCCAGTGGAGCTCATTGTTATCACTTTCTAAGCATGCAAATGGGATTAGTCCATGATTACATGGCAGGCTTCAGCATAATTAGATGGATTTATTTAAACACAGCTGTAAATCACAAAAAAAAATGTGAAATATTTAGTGATTGTAAATTTCGCAGTTCATAAATTCACTCTTAATACTCCAATCATCTGTATTGTTCTAGTTTTGTTTGAGATGCTAGAAAGTACAAAAATATTACCATACCTTAGCTCTGTTTTTTATAGTTTTCAATTATTTCTAGTTTATAGCAATGATGCTGTATGTTGATATGCTTTCCTGTGAACTGCAACAATATATCATGTTTCTGTTTTCTTTCCTTCTAGACAACACCAAATTTAAAATGGTTGTTTTATTCATAGACAGAATTCCCACAAATACGCATTTTATTTCAACTGGTTCATGTGGATATATTGTGATTTTAATAAATAATTTAAAATTGATTTGGAGGTTGCTGAAAGACTATTTTGAGTCTTTTTTCTCTTCAAATCTTATTTTTCCTAGGATGAAATACTTTCAGAAATAATCCTGCATGTGATTTACATGCAGCTGCAAATATACAACCTATAAAGGAGAGAAAGCACATTTGCTGGAAATAACCAGTTGACCATTTGGGAGAAGATTCATTTATCCTCACATTTCAGTACCAAAGAGAAAATCTCATTCATTTTTGTTTGTTTGCTTAGCTTCTAGTTCACTCTAAATTCCTGAGGTATTATTACCACTATACTCTTCTCCCCATGGACCTCTCTGTCAGGGCTACTGGAACCTTCTTGACACAGCAGGATTGACAGCTATTCTTATCTCAAGATATGCCTTCCAATTAACATCAGTCTCTCAAAGATTTTTGAAGGAGATACATATTTAGGATATTAATGAGTGTTTTAGAAAAAACCTATATAATTATTGAAATGACTGATAGTTTTAAGTAGTTGGCAAAAAGTATTTAGATAGTGGATTAATGCTATTACTTTTTATTTACTAATTCTATACAAAATTTTAAGTGTGGTATTAAAACTGATTATTTGAAATAAAAAAAAAAAAAAGAAACTGGGCACAAAGTTACCAAGCATCTATAATTTAATTTGTAAAGCTAGCATTTGATATCAAATCAGGTTACCCAACTTCTCAGATGTCAGAGACACCATATGATTTTCAGAGGTGGTTTTTATATTATGTGGTTTGTTCTTCATTCCTGAAGAAGATCATGACATCAGGAAGATGATGTAATGACTTGCAATTGAATTGAGTTTAAGTGAGGGAAGGTCGCCAGCCTCATGTTCTCCTCCAGAATCATCTGGGTCCAATGACCAGAAATAGATCAACACAACTGGTGATGGCCCAGGATGCAGTGGGAGACCTTGACCTTTTTAAGCTAAGGTGTTTCCAAGTTCTCACTTTGAGTGAGGCCACACCCATTCAGTGATTAGGCCTGTTTAGGAAGTGAGTCAAGGGATTTCCTCTTTAATTAAAAAAGAAAAAAAAAATCAAACTGGGAGGAGAAGACCCTCTGCATTGCTGACTAGAAGAGAAATAGTTACTGTTTACATTCATTCTGAGCCATCTGGGCCCAAAAAATAAACATTAAGTGGTACTCGGGTAGGGAACTGTTGTTACCCAATCAATGAGAGCCAGAGTGAATTCGGTTTAAGGCATGGACTTCAAGGAAGAAATCCAGCCTATAAACTCCAAAATAACTAGGTGGGTTTCCGCCATCAAAACGTATCTTACTTTGGGCAGAACACTCTCAGGTAATTAAAAAAAGAGGAATAAAAAAAATGACAGAAACTTGTTTCAGGCATAATTTAATTGGACAAGGCAGGTCATCTGATTAGTTAATTTCTCCCAGGTTTTTCTTAATCCTACCTGAGAATTCCTTGCCTTTAGGTGATGCTTTTTGTAAATAGAAAATGGACTGGGAAAGAGGAACTTGGGGTCAGTAGTTAGCAGTCACCCCTCCCCCATTTCTGAGAATATTCCATTACTCAGCTTAGACTCTAGTTCAAGAAGAAAAAAAAAAGAGCATAACCAGTATGATTGAAAAGAGGAATTTAATCTCTAGTCAACCTTTTTCCAGCTGCCAGAAAGGGGAATTTAACGTTTTTAAAAACCTTGGAATCTAATGATTATTTAATTCCTCTAAGTTATCTGCTACTAAATGCTGAAGTTTTATCAGTCTATCTCTTCAATAAATCTATAGGTAACCTAGACTGAAGAGACAATATATGTTATTCTGGCTTAGTTTTTAGGGCTAGCTTTCCCAAAGAAAGGAGTTTAATCCTACAATCAAACTAAAACAAAATCAAAGTAATCAATTCTAATTGGTTTTCTTTTCTGCAGTATTAAAAATTGGAAAAAGTCACACATTTTGTTCTTATATTGGAGCATAATATATAGGAAACTTGATTCTACTATTATTTTCTTTCATGTTTTTTATTTATTTTTATAAAACTATATATATATAAATTATTTTAAGTGCCTCAGTTGTTTAAAAAGTAGGTTAGTTTGAATCAATTATGTAAATATGTTTATTTCTAAATATGTATATACATAAATTTATGTATATTAGTATCATATAGCAATCAACAATAAACTAAAATTAGTTATGAGAACTTGCTATGTTTCAGCTTAAAATATTACTTCTAACATCTATTACCTGTGTGACCTTGGGTGAATCTCTCAACCATCTTTTTCTTCAATAAACATTTATGAAGTACCTACTATGTGTTAGACGCTATTTTAAGCAAAGAAAGGCAAAACAAAACAAAGCATCCCTACTTGCAAGAAATTCATGATCTAACACAATGATCTAAGACAATTCCAAAAGACTTATGATGGAAAATGCTTTCCACACCCAAAGAAAGAACCGTGGAGTTAGAATATAAATAGAAGTATACTATTTTCACTTTTTTCTTTCTTATAGTTTTTTTTTTCCTTTTGTTCTGATTCTTCTTTCACAACATGACTAATGTGGAAATATCTTTAATATAATTGTACATGTAAAGCCCATATGTGATTGCTTGCTGTTTTGGAGAACGGGCAGAGGAGGAGGAGGGAGGAAAAAAAATTGGAACTCAAAATCTTATAAAAGTCAATGTTGAAAAATAAAAATAAATAAATAAATTTATTTTTTACAAAAGAAATTAATGATCTAATGGAGGGGCCCGTTATTCCTCCATTTCTTCCTCTATACCAGATGATCCCTAAATTCCTTCCAATTTTAGACCTATGGTCATAGGATTGTTATCAAAATATTGTGTTTGTAGATGTGCAAAGCAGTAAAGAAATACAACAATATTTCTCCTCTCAAGGAGTTTCTAGTCTAGTTAGGGAGAATAAAACCAAAACAAATGGAAAGTTTAAATGAAAATGAAATTTTAAATAAGAGTAAAGGCCACAGTCTCTTGATTTTAGAAGAAGTGGTATGAAACTTAAATGCTGAGTTCAGAATATGGAGAGAGTACCATGGACTAGAATAGTCTGATAATACTTCATGAAGGAGGAGGTCAATTTCTGGGTCCAAACCACTAAATTTGTGATCCTTTCTTACTGACTGCTACTGTCAGCAACTCACTTCTTTCCCACTTTTCTTCCCACTCATTAGTGAGGATTCCCCATGATCATCCCTGCCAGCAGTGCAGTTGTTCAGGTAATTGCTTTATCATCACCTCTTCTCCCAGCTGTCACTGGAACCAAGGGTTTCCTATGACTCAAAACTGGAGGTCTCCATATACACTCCTAGAATTTCATGAGTACATGTGATCCTAGTGTCCTAAGTTAGAGCTCATAATGAGTTTTCTCATTTGTAAATAATAAATTGTAAATCTTGTATTTTCCATTATACTTTGTTCATTTCCCATTTTTTCAACATAATTAAATGCTTAAATAAATCTGTAGGCTATTCAATGAGAAACTAATACATGTACTGCACCTGTGAACAGCATACAATATATTACAACTGCTAAACTCTCAAGAATTCTACTCAATAGGTAGCACAAATGATGCCATTGAGAAATTTATACAAGGGAGAAAAAATATGGGTTTGTTGTGACTAAAAAAATGGATATCTCTTCATCTAGATTCTTGAATCAGAATATTAAAAATAGACTCCTGACTAAATTTGTTACCTGGATGTTAGGTGTCATATAGATATAATTTGAGTTTTTCCATGCTAAAGAGACTGAAAAATTCTTCTGTATATAAGCTGAGAATAAAAATCACAGCCATGTGTTTAGGTCATAGTATTATATATTTCCTGGTATGATCACATCTATTTCCATTGGAAACAAAATTATTTATAAACAAATTCTAAATCAGAAATATATATATATGTATGTATATATACATACATATATATATACAAATCAGAAAAAATCTACCTATATATATCTATATCTATCTATCATCTCTCTTGCTCTCACTCTCTCTATCTGTATGTAGTTCTCATCTAGAATAACTGTGTGGTCATAAATTGCTGTTTTGCTTTGTTTTGAGACATAGGTAGGTCAGGTTTTTTACCTATAATAGCCAGGGTAATTGCAGCACTCTCTGAAAGTTTAATAAAATAGTTTTTGATGAGCCTTAGTCAGGTATTGAAATTCTTTCAATATGAACTCAATGCCTTTAATAGGATGCTTTGAAAAAACGCTACTTGTAGAAATCTTTAAGAACCCTGGACAGATTAAACAAAAATATCATAGTGATGTGGATTTGTGGGAGTCTGAAAGGAAGACAGAAAAAAAGAGAAATCATCAATGCTGTCTGGTTCTACCTGATTACAAAAAGGAAATAGACTGCTTCATTAAGGGCTCTTTTATCACTATTTGTAGACCTTCAAGGAGAGGTCAGATGACCACTTATAGGGTAAGTTATAGTGGGGATTCCTTTCATGTATGGGTAGGACTGGCTGGCCATTGATATCTCTTTCAACTCTCAAAGTCAGTGATTCTACTACAAACATTTTATAGTTAAAAAAAGAGAAAGACAAGTGTTCAAAATTCTTAAGAATCTTAAGATAATTCTTTTGTCCTTGAGTTTATGCATCTCTTTCAAACGGCCAAATTAAATAAGATAATCATTCTTATTTTGTTTTTAACACTAAGAATTTGACATTTAGAAAAGTACAAAATGGTCCTTGGAGGAAAGGGGTGGGGCAAAAGAACAATAAAACAACCACTTTAAGTTGCAAAATTGACTTACAGTTTTCTTGGATTAATTTTTTTTTAATTTGTTTTATAAATCAATGTCTAAATAAATCCATTAGTTTAGGACACAGAAAGATATTTATAAAATAATCATATACAAGTTGAGTAGAAAGTGATATTGTTGGAAATCTCATAAAAATATGTATTATGAGGAAGTGTGGCTTTTTACTCATGGCAAGAGATTTAGATTTAAGACTTCCAAGTTCCTGTACAAACTGAGCTGATTTAGGGACAGTTACTTGATACGTCTCTGTATTAGGTGTTGAACTTTATTTAGTATAAAATAAATATCATTGTTATGTTGCATCTAAGGATTTGTACTTGATAGAGCTCTGTAAAATCCCCAGAGAGACAAAAATGAAAATATCATAGAATAATGTGAATTTGTGAGAATTAGGAGAGAGAGAGACAGAGATAGAGACAGAGACAGAGACAGAGGGAGAGAGACAGAGACAGAGAGAAACAGAGAGACAGAGAGAGAAAGAGAGAGAGAGAGAGAGGAAGGAGAGAAGGAGAGACAGAGAGATGTGGGGATAAGGAAGGGGGCTTCAATACTTTCAAGTTCTGGGTGATATTCAGTGCACTGCCACATCAGTTCTATTCTATCATACTCATTGTATCATACACAGTAGTAAATGCTATATTTTGGGGAACTAAATTTTGATTTGAATTGGTTTGTTGGCAGTGCTTTTGTAGTTCAGTGGTTTCTCCTTGTGAACTTGTAGAATAACAGAGCAGCTTGATTACAAACTTTATTTCCCCCTAACCCCACAATTCTTCCTTTCCAGATGAATAAGGAAATACAATGCAGAAATCAACAAAGTAGACAGTGGTTGAGTGTAGATAGAATCTCTCTATGCGAACTCTAAGAGCAAAGGGTATTTTTTATCTATCATTTCTCTAGCTCCTAAGAACTTCAATAAGGTCAGAATGGTCTACCTATTGACATCTCATTAAAATGCATTAAAATGATTCAATTCTAATGATACTTGGCAACTTCCCAAAGGTAAAATTTCTATATTTGTTCTTTTGCTTCATATACTGCCTAAAAACTTATGCAATTCCTATAATTTTCATTTAGAATTCCAAAATTTATACTTGCAATAATTCCCATATACTACAAAAATTAATTTTAACTAAAACACTTGAACCATTAATGAATGTGTAGACATAGTCTAAATATCACTGATTTTCTGAATGACTTGTGCATTAGAGCTGATATTTTAATCAATGTACTCTTGCAGAATGCTAACAAGCTTAAGCATCATTTGCATGATATTGTTAAAAGAATGCTGGTTTAGGAGTCAAAAGACCTGACTTTAAATTGCATCTCTGCCCTTTCTTCTTACAGCACCTTGGTCAAAGTACTTAACCTCTTTTGACCAATGTTTACATAATTTTTAGGAATGGTTGGGACTTAAAGACCTCTAAGGTCCCTTCTAAGGTCCACTCTAAGTTATTCTTCAAAGTGTCAATGGATGGTGGGAGCAAGGAAGAAAACAAGGGGAGAAAGAGAGAGAAACAGGGAGAGAGAGAGAGAGAGAGAGAGAGAGAGAGAGAGGACAACAGAGAGACAGAGAGACCAGAGAGACAGAGACAGAGGGAGGAAGGAAGGAAGGAAAGGAGGAAGAAGGAAGGAAGGAAGCAAGGAAGGAAGGAAGGAAAGAAGGAAGGAAGAAAGAAAGAAAGGAAGGAAGGAAGGAAAGAAGGAAGGAAGAAAGAAGGGAAGGAAGGAAGGAAGGAAGGAAGGAAGGAAGGAAGGAAGGAAATAGGAAGTACTTACTTCGTGTCAAATATTGCCCTAAAAAGTAGAATACAGGTACAAAAATTCTGAAGATACTTACATTATAACAGGAATTAGCATGTAGAGAGAAGGGATGACCAGAATGGTCATTTTGGTCTAGAAAGCTACAAGAAGGGCAAATGGGGTGATAGAGTAGTAAATTAATAGAATTTATTTGGGAAAAACTGTAGAGCTAATTTGATCATGGTTACAAATTCTAGAGCTGGAGAGGGGAGAAAAAGGGAGAGAGGAAGCTATACAGTACAATAAAAGCAGGGGGAGATGAAATTACAAAGGAGGTAAATGGAAAGTAGGGATTTATTAATTATGTTAATATTATCACTAATAATGGTAATGATATAAAACAATAATCCTTTAAACAGATTTATTCCAAGACCAAGAAAGTGAAATTTGTAAGCATTTCTACTGACATGTGACATATATTTATCCCTATGTGACAAGCAGATGCATAATTTAAAATATTCTCTGTGCTTAACCATCACAAAATCTAATGCTTATGGAAACAGAAATAGAATTCATCACTATAAACTGAAATCATGGTGTGAATTGACATCTGAGTGTTTCTTTGGAATCTACAGATTGAGATAACTAGTGCTTATGAGTTCATAAATTCAAAATCAAATGTCAAATTTCTTGATGATTTTCTGAATCACCATTTGTCTTGTAATCATAGTTTGTAAGAAAATAAATTATAGCAACTGGAACAGGGATTTTGCAATAAATGTATTTTTTTGAAAATTAAAACAACACAGCTGAAAATACAAAGATTTACTAGTTTTATAAAACTTCTTGAGTTGCCATTTTTACATAATACTCTTCTATATGTGATCATATAAATATCTGTGTGGATGATATCCAAAATTCTGCCATTTGCAGAAATATTCATGGATATTTGTTGAGATAAAATATTTGCATAATTAACTTTCTCTCTTCCTCCTCCTCCTTCTCCTCCTTTTTTGAAATCAGGTAAATAAAAATTTATGTGGTTTTTTTATAAACTCATATGGGGAAATGTTTGTTTCCTTTTAGCCTACTGATGTGTGAGTGGTTATGAGGGGAACAAGGTAGGGCTAAGTTTTATGAAATTATTGAACACTTTGTGACTTCAATAGAAATTAGGTAAACCATATGATTGTTTTGACTAGTTCTTCTCTTTTTAATCTGGATATGTTGGTCACATTTTGTCTGTAGTTAGCATAATGCAGTCTGTATCCCAATTTGATAGCAGCTCTTGATGGTAGGGTCAAAGTCTTGTATGTCGTATATATTAAACTGAGGGCTTGTTAACATTATTGACCTGTGAAAAGAGTAATTGACTTGATTTCAGAAAAACTGGGTTCAATACTTGGTTCCATTATTTTTTCCCCTTTTCTTTGTATCCCCAGAATTTATCACAGTGCCTGGCATGTAATAGGCAGTTAATAAATGCTAGTAGGCTAACTGACTGAACTACCCAGGGCACATTGCTGTGACCATCAGTTTGCTCATTTATTTGTTGTTGGTCAGTTGCTTTTCAGTCATGTTTGATTCTTCATGAGCCTGAGATTTTCTTGGCCATTTCCTTCTACAGCTCATTTTGAAGATGAGGAAACTCATCTACCAGTGGGAATTATTTGTGTAATATCTCTATCACAGAATTATTATGAGGAATGGATAAGATGAGGTAGCTAGGTGGTGCTGTGGATAGAGTGTTAGGTCAGGAGTCTGGAAGACTGCTCTCATGGACTTCAAATGTGACCTCAGACAACTTCTAGTTGTACGACCCTGGGCAAATCACTTAACCTGTTTGCCTCAGTTTCCTCATCTGTAAAATGATCTGGAGAAGGAAATAGTAAACTACTCCAGTATCTTTGCCAAGAAAACCCCAAAAGGTGGTACACAGAGTCAGACGTGACTGAAAAATGACTAAATAACAATGGATAAGATGATGAACTGTTTTATAACTGTAGACTGCTATATAAATATAATTTATAGTTTTAGGTGTTCAGTTCATACTGTTGAGGGAGCAATAAATTCCAATGTAGGACAAAAGAAAAGTGAGCAAAATGGAAAGACAGGATAGAGTAAATGAATTTGAGATTTATTATCTGATAGTAAACATGGTATTTTGCATTTAGAAGTTGTTTTAAAGTTTGGTAATGCATTTGCTAGTGTGACTATATATATATAACTATTTGACTGCATTTTTTTCTTTCTTCAGGCATCATGTAGACTTAGAAAGGCAAATTAAATATCTTTTTATATGAATAAAAATTTCATTCTATAAGATTGGAACAGTTATTGTTTATTTTTCTTTTCAAATTAGAATATATGTTAATATTAGAGAGACTTTAGAAATTATATTACACTATTCCATTATTGCTGATGATTGTTACTTGTAAGGAATGATATTACAAAATTTTCTAGAACTATTTTAAAAACATTAAACAAATAATAATGGTTTCATTAATGTATAATATTTATAAGATTTTAAGAAAAATAAAGTAGTAAAAATGATATATGATTGATTTCTTTTTTTAAGAAGTCTACTTTTAATTATCTGTCCCAGTTAACCATAGATAAAGCTAGTGACACATAGCAAGCCCTGTAAATTTAAAAGCATAACTTCACAGATAGATTGCCCAGGTTACCTTGAGCCAACAACTGTTTCAACTAATATTTACCCAACTAGATGGAGCAAAATCTTGATAATCATTTCAGGTGAAATTTCAGTTGCTTGTGTGGAAGGAGGAAAGAGGATTGTTGTTTGAGCAGAAAAGAAAGTGATTTATATTAATTATTTATAAATCATCAATAAACATCTGTCCTCATTTAATCTTGAAACTATAAAGTAGATGAGCAAATTAACTATTTGAAAGTTTCTAAGTGATAAAAGTGAGACCAGAAATTTCCATATCTACATGATAGAAAATCATTTGAAGATAATTAATTAGACAATTCCATATTGATTAAGAAGTCAAAGAAAAGTCTCATGAAAAAGAGTAAAAGATCAATTGTGTGAAGGGAAACAATTTGACAGAAATACTAATGAAGAAGGGCCAGTCACTCAAAACTCAGGACAAGAGCACTCTCCAGATACAGTATGTATAGATCTGTATGTATATATGTATAGTTGGGAAATGATGTATGTGCATTTGCATATCTATATGTATATATCTATCCATATATATGCATATTGATGTATGCATCTGTAATGGTAAGGGAATTTGGAGATCTTTCTGCCCCTTAATAAGTCTAAGTGAATTTAAGGACCTTCTCTTATTTGAAAATGTACTCTGCCCCCTAATAGGCTGAATGTGGTGATATGGAGCCTGTGGTGGGAGGAGTTAAGGTGGAGCAGAATCCACAAGAGAATTTTGCTTAGGGGAAGCTTGTTTTTCAGGAAGACCCATACGTTTTGTTACTTTGAAATTAGGCAGTAGGTCATGAGGGTTGTGATGTGCTCTGACCCTGGAGAAGACTGTATATTCTTCTGAGGTGAGGTTTTGCTTTGGGGTTCCCTCATGGGAAGAAGTCTCCCAAAGGAGACTTTGGGCAGCCATTGTACCCCCCCCCCAGCTTTGAAAACCCAGATGTTGGTGCTTCTTTCTCTGATGACTAACTATGTAGGTATGTGATGATCAGACAGCTAGAAGCCCTGTCTGTTGAATTGTGTCTTTTTCTCTCTCTGTATTTTTTGTCTGCTTCTGTTTGTATTTTTTCTGAAGTTCCAGGTGCTGACTTTTTCATCTGAACTAGGTAAATGACATATGCTTGATTAAAGCAAGATTGTTAATCCTTTTGAGTTGCTTTCCTTTAGAAAAGCAGATCTAAGAAATTGTGCTAGCAGTCATTTTAGGTATGCTATGGTGCTTGTTGCTACAGAATCTAATTTGTTTCATATGAAATATTATCTATTGATAGAGTAGTTAACATGAATTCAGAAGATATGATTCCAAGACCTATTTTTCTCTGTATGCTCATATACTAAATATGATATGAATGTACATTGTGATGTATGTATACTGGCCATCATTTAAAAATATTATTAGGAATCTGATTATTATAAGAGCCTAAAAAGGAGTTGGAGGATGGTAGGAAATGTAGCTCTTCCTCCCCTTTTACTATCCCTAGTTTCAGCCATTTTCCTATATTTTTCTCCTTTTCTGTTCTATTGCTATAGTCTTTGAACCCAGCTGATCCTACTTATCTCCTCTGTTCACTTTAGCTCACTCTTCCTTCTTTTCTCTATTTCTAGTTCTTAAAACTACCCTCTTTTTTAATATCACAATCAAACTAGGGTTAACCTTCTGAAAGGGAGGAATTATCCACCCAGTATAGGACATAGCAATGTAGTATAGTAGGAATAAATGGTGACAGATTGATGCAGTCAGACAGTCATTCAACAATTATTTAGTAAATGCTTACTATATGCTAGTCCCTGGGCAAAGCATTGTGAATAAAAAGAAAGGTAGAGCGATGTTCTTCTTCTTTTTTTGGGGGGGGGGAAGGGAGACGGTAGAGCTATTGGGGTTAAGTGCCTTGCCCAAGATCACACAGCTAGTAAAGTGTTAAGTGTCTGAGGCCGAATTTGAACTCAGGTCCTCCTGACTCCAGGGCCGGTGCTGTATTCACTGCACCATCTAGCTGCCTCCTAGTATTCTAATTTTTTAAATTAAAAGATATCATGGTGTAATGCAGCAAAGTCTAACTCAAATTGATACCTTAAGTTAAGCCACTGAGCTATACCTAAGGATTTGGAAGTTTATTTAGAAAACCACATATTAATACTATCTATTTTATTATATTTTCATTTATTTTCTTAAATATTTCCCTATTACATTTTTCACAGGGTTCAGGATGCACTCAGGAATGTTAGGGCCACAATTTGATTTGTAGTTCATGTTTGACCTCTATGGTAGTGGATAGATCTCTGAACTCATAGCCTGGAAGATTTAGTTTTCAATCTTATCTTACAAAATTATTAAGAACCTTAACTCTTCCTAGTCTTAATCTTGTCACTGGAAATTGAAGGGCTTAGACTTGGTAGCTATTCCTTTCCATCTCTAAAATCTGTGATTCCATGATTTATGAACTTAAAAATGTTCTGTTGATGGTATAGACAATACAAGGTGCCTCATTATGTCTAGTTAAGCAATATTGGGTAAAAATTGAAACCAAAGTAAACTTCAAACATACAATAAATAAAACATTGATTCGAAAACATTGATTGACTACTAAATTGTGCTTTGAAAGAAGTTAATAGTAGGCTACTTTAAATTTATGAATTTTATATTTATTATTCACCTCATTTTTACTAATATTCCCATCAAAATAACACATATTTCTGAATCATGTATATCATAAATCATGTAATCCAACTACCTAATTTTATACATAAAGAAATTGAGACCCCAAGAGGTTAAATAATTATCCTCAAGATCACACAGAGATTAAATAACAGAGGAGGGATCAGAAGCCATGCCCCCTGCTTCCCAAATGCATCATTCCATCACTAGGCTATATGATCTCCCCAGTGGATTAATCTAACATTTTGGCATCCATGTTTTTTTTCCAAAGATTTACTTGATACTATATTCTCACAGATAGAGGTTAGATTTTAAAAATTTCATCAGTCTGGATGATTGGAATGATGTGTGAAGAACATATCCAAATGCTAGACTGAACCCCAAATTTAACCATGGATTGACTAAATAGATGTTTCAATGTACCATAGACATTGCCAAGTGTCAGTAAAAGTAAAAACTATTTTATATGATTTATTTGGCTATTTTCTTCTCTATTATTCATCCTTTTCCAAAGCTTGATCTTTGTATGTATGTGTGTGTATCTGTGTAGCTTCATAGCTACAAAGATAAAGAATTAATTTAAAAAGACAACTTTTTTTTAACCTTTCTAGGCTTCTCTACCCAAGTGAGCTTTTAAATAGCTGTTTGAAGTAGAACACTTCCTATGGAAAAAATAGATCTGCATATACCAATTAAATGAAATAGCATGCATTAACAATATCCAATAGTTACCTGATTGGAAAAGGGGGGGGATGTCCAATCTCTTATTTTTTTGGAAAAAAAAATATGGTGGTGATTTTCAGGTTTATAATGTCTTCTTTTCAAAATATATTGAAAACATGTTGATGAGAGGAAATTGGTATAACATTTTTGTTTGCTGAAAAGTGAATCATTAACTAATTTCTACTGGGATGTTTAAATAGGTGAATATAAAAGAAAAGAAGAAACCTATTCACTATATTCTATAGAAGTTAGGACCTCATTAAACAACTACAGACAAAATAAAGAAAGTAAGATGGGAGAAGATATTTCCAGGCAAATGCTGACCAACATTTATTTGGTAACTAATTGCCTAAATTGCAGGATAATTTCAGGTGTCAGAAAGCTTTTTATGTGGGAATGAGGAGAATAATAAAGAGCTATTGAAATATGATTCATTCAAATTTAAACATAAAAAGAATGTGCCTGTTGGGTATTTCGGTGAAATAACAGCATCTAATTAACAGTTACATCAGGAAATATGCAATATTTTCTGAAGTTGTTTGTTACTCAGTAATGTTAGTGAGTTTTTTATAATTGAAATGATTATTGTATACATATTCAAGAAATTTGGACTAATTAATTAATATTATTTATCTGAAGCTATAACTAAACAACTGAAAAGTATTGCTCAATTCTAAATAGTCTAATAGTTGTCTGTCTCCTCCAGTTTGTAATTTGTGGACTGAGAGGCAAATCAAGGATAATTTGGATTGTAATTATTCATTTCAATAAACTCAGAAAGGATATTGAAGATCTCTTTGATAATGAATATCCAATCTGCATTTATTGTGCTTAATAATAGCATCACATATGTAACATTTTCAACTGTGATTTGCAGACAAAATTGGTAATGAGTGTCTCATCTAATGAGAATGTGTTAGCTTTTCAATGCTTTTCTCCCCCAAACGGTTTCAAAACTAACTTAACAGATGTGTTTTTTTTCCTCCCTTTTTACTTTATTCTTGCTAGTGAATTGTGTGCTCTCTGAGTGTCTATAGTGAGATGATTATAATAGTATATGCTATTTCAGACTGTATGATGGAAACTTGTTGGGTTGCTGAATGTCAGAGCATTTAGCACAGGTGGCTTCTATTGTTAATACTAAGAACACCAATTATGATTATTTATAGATTGGTTGCAAAGAATATCTAAGAATCCCATCTCTATGAGGCCATTTTAAAAGGAGAAACAATGTTAGTGTTTTTGAAGAATACTACTTTATATTTAATATGAAGGCTCATTTTTTTAAAAAGCACTTTTGTCATTGTTTTATTTCAAGTTGCATGCTACCAAGCAAAAGATCATGTTTTCAGAAAGAAAGACAATTATTCAGCCTGAATTTTTTTTTAAAAGTGAAATACATATAAATGAACAAATATGAATTTACCTCTTAGTGTCAAATTAATGGCAATAAATCCAAAGATATTTGTCTAGGGGGGTCATATTTACATCATAAAATGATTGGTAAAGTTTTAATAAACAAAATATTCAGAGATATATTCATAGCAATGTAGCCCTTTTACTCAAATAAAAATGCCAGTTATATGATCAGCATAAGAGCACACATTTAAACCAAACCTCCTTTGTGTAGGAACACTATTTTAGGGTCAACTACACTATCAACGACTGTGGGCAGCTAGGTGGGGTAGTAGATAGAGCACAAGGTCTGAAGTCAGGAAGATCTTACCTGTGTAAGCCTGGGTAAGTAACTTCACCCTGTTTGTCTCAGTTTCCTCATCTATAAAATAAGCTGGAGAAGGAAATGACAAATCATTCCAGTATTTTTGCCAAGAAAACCCTAAATGGGGTCATGAAACTGAACAACAAAATCACCAAAACTGTAAGCTTGTTATGGTCCACTACAGATCTAGTTGAAGCATTGAAAATGGGAAAAACAAACCAAAAAAACCCTACTTGTACAGTCCCTAACCACTAGGAATTTACAGTCTAAAATAACCAACACTGTCTTGATTTAGCTATTAATGCCTGGAAGTAACCACAGTGTTTATCTAGTGCCGCCTTTCCACACATTTTCCAAATGAGGAAAACTCAATATTCTACCAGTTATGTGTGCTAAAGCCAGCTAGAGAC
The DNA here is from genome assembly GCA_028627135.1 of Pseudochirops cupreus. Taxonomy (NCBI): domain Eukaryota; kingdom Metazoa; phylum Chordata; class Mammalia; order Diprotodontia; family Pseudocheiridae; genus Pseudochirops; species Pseudochirops cupreus. The sequence goes on from CM053580.1 coordinate 92,906,986, forward strand.
AGCCAGTTGTTAAATTTTAAATGTGAGCAGTTATATCTTAGAAATTTGAAATGTTATAAATCAAGACTTGAACTATTGTTTTGTTGAATACGTAAACCTAGAAAAGTGTTGGAGAAAAATGTTAGTCATGTAGAATACATTTTTAGACTTAAAAGTGTCTTTGGCATATTTTGTGCACCTGTGTGTGTGTGTGTGTGTGTGTGTGTGTGTGTGTCCACCCTCTGTAATCTGTAATTTATTGGAGCAATGTACTCCCTTCACTGTCAATTGACACTTTTTAATATCTTCTTTCCCAGCAATTAGAATGTACACTTCTTCTGGGAAGGAACCTTCTTTAAATGTGCATTTGTCACTCTAGCATTAGTATAATGTCTAACACATTGTAAGCACTTCACTTATGGGGTAGAAGTAACATTGCCAAGGTGTAATGGGAATGGGAATTGGAAGATTTTCCCTGCCCCCTAATAGGCTGGATATAGTCACATGGAGCCTGTGGTGGGAGGAGTTTGCTGAAGGGTAGAGCAGAACCCACAGGAAGCTGGGAGTCAAAGCAGCTAGATGGTGGGAGAAAGAGGACTGCAGGCAAGCAGACAGCTAGGCTTGTGAGTGTTTGCCCCCTGCTGTGACAACTAGTCTTGTGAGTGTTGGTTTGTGGGAAGGCTAAAGGATGGTGTGGTTTTCTGCTATGTTACAGTGTATTAACTTCTATGTTGCTATGATGAATTTGGTTTCCTGGTGTCTGAATAAATGTTTTACTTTTGCCTTTTATATGAAGAATCTCTTATATTTTGTGATTGAGTATTATGGCAGCATATATATAGTCATCATCTTCACTGTGAATATTGTATTGACACTACACAAGGTTACCCATCGAAGCAAAATTTGGACCCAGGATCTGTGACTACATCACACTGCCCTACTTAGGTACAGAAAACAAAAAGTACAAAAAGGAAATTAAATCAATATATAAATCAGTGGAGCAAAATGAATGAGGCATTACATGCTGATTACTTAGGTGATTACAGATAGGGAACATTTACCTGAGAGGCTTTGGTCATCTCCTGTTGGTTTGCTTAACTATGAGATAGCCAAATAGTTCCTTCACTTCATCTTTCCTCTCCTTTCTCCCAATGCTTTCTGTGACCTCTGAAAATATAATTAAAGGAAGCCAACTGGGAAGTAATGGATTTTTTGGAGACTTGTTGGGGATTACTTTAGGTGGAGAGCTTGGATGTAAAGATAAACTGAGACAGATGCCAAATGATATTTGCAACTCCTAAAATCACATGAGAGTTAGAGATTGAAGGGAAATTAGATGCTATCTAATTCAAACACCAATTTATAGATGAGGAAAATGAGACAGAAGGAATGTATGCTACAAGATAAAGTAGCACAAATCTTAGTAATTCTAACCTGGAAGTGGTGTGTGTGTGTGTGTGTGTGTGTGTGTGTGTGTGTGTGTGTGTGTGTGTTTTATGAACCCACGATTATCCTCCATTGGGGAAAGATTTGAGAAATTGTTGTGTCAAGAGTCAAGGGCAGGATTGGGTGGCTTTGCTCTAGGGTACTAACATAGATCATATTTGTGTCACTATTTATCTAAAACCTTCTTCTCCCCCAGTCCTTTTAGTTATATGAAGACCTGCTCTCTATGTCCTGTCACCATATCACCTATCTCCTGGGGGCACCTTTCCTTTAAACCTCTGTGGGATCAAGTCTGTTTTCTACACCTGTGCCTATGCCACCCTCTCCCATGCCCTCACTGAATCTCATCAAACTGTTGTGTCTCCATCATGGTTCCAAAAGGTTTTACCCCAGCTGATAGCATTCATAATTATGGATTTGGTAGATTTATGTCCCTGAGAAGTTCCAAGAATTTCTGTGATTATATGCCACCCAGAAGCTGGTATGCTTGCGCATTGCACTAAAAATGTGTCTAGGATAGTGGAATGCTTCATTCCTGAGAATATGAGTCACTCCTGCCCTAAAGACAGACATATGGGGCTGCCATTGGGAATACATAGAAGACAAAGTACATAGCAAAAGTTTCTCTTGAGACAAAATATCAATGTGTCCACTGAATGTCAACAGAAATGATCAATTTAATTAAAAGGCAAAGAAGGAAATGACTGGTCAGTTTGGACAAAATAGTCTATTTAGCAACACGTGGATGCACATATCAATATCCTTGGCCATTGACAGTTAGTTGAAGAAAACAAAGTCCAGATTAAACCCTGAAGAAAACTATAAATGCAAGCTTTTAAAAATTATAAATGTAGAATTCTGGCTCTATAGCTTCAGTAGTCAAAGTTAAGTCTTGAAGCAAAACAAAACATAAAACAAAACACTTGAATAAATGACTCACTCTTTTCCAAAGAATTTTATGTATCTTTATTACCTATTTTATAAAGTCATATAAAAAGTACTGATAAAAACGTAAACCAATAAAAAGAACCTATTAGGCCATCAAAATGTCCCTTCCATGTATAGAAATAAAAATTCTTTCACATCTGATCCACAGGGAAAGTTATATGACAGAAGTAGATAATCATTTCTTGTCCTAGAAAGACTGCATATTTTCAGCTTTTAAAGATTCTCCATTTAGAAACTCTGCATAGAATAGTTATTAGGAGAGAATGAGATAACCTATTGTCATGTATTTCAGTGCTCAAAAAAGTAAAACGATCCTGAAATTATAGGGAGGAGAAATGTTTCTCACACATTTTTGTATATATGAACAAAATTATATATGACACTCTGCTTTGAGTAGCCATACTGCTTAAGACAAAAGTATTTTTCACGCAATCCATTATTTATAATGAATTTACTAAACAATTATTTCCACTGTAGATGTTGTTTTTCATGAAAATAGGTTCTATTATAAATACTATCAAAATTTATTTTGCAGTGATCAGTATTTCAATGAATCTGTGATCTCATCGCAGTCACATCCCATGCATCCTTCAGTCTGAAAGATTCCTGTTCATGTCCTCCCATATATCTTCCATAGGTGTGATAGGAGCAATATCCTAATCCCTGTCCATACAGGTTAGGCTAGCTTTTGTTTGTTTCCTTTAAAAGGTATTGAAACATTCCACAAGACTTGCTTGGCTTAGTGGACAAAGGCTCAAACCCTTGGCATCATTTTCTCACTGTCTGAGTATAATGCAGGTGTCAAGAGCTAGAGGGGAATGTTAGGTGCTTGACGGGTGAATTGTGGCAGGTTTGCCCCAAGGGGTTCTCAATTTCTGTCCTCATTGAATATTTTTTTCCTGCTGTGGCTAAATAGATCTGTTAACTGTTGAATAGTATACAAGTGTATTATTTTGTTAGCCTAAACAAGCAGAGGATTGGACTCCCAGAATTAGTATCCGTTCTATGCACTGGTTGGTCTTCCTTAAAATTTCTTGATATTGCATGGGTAACATTGGTATACGTGCATTCTTTATGTTATACCTTATTCTGAAAATGAATAGCAGATTTTTTTTTTTTTGGAAATCATTCATCACTTTGATGTCTTTTATGTTTCTATTGCTGTCCAATTCTTTCTTTGTAATTTTTTCAGTCAGCTCACATCTACCATGAGTCAATTAGCTTTTGGCAATGGTTATATGTCATGATTCATAGTCATTGATATTCACTAGAAGAATATTGGACCTAAAAAGGTTGGTTTTTGTTTTAGGAAGAAGATTGGTGTCATTAAATATACAGCACAATTTTCTGAATGCAGTCTGTCTCAGTTTCCTTTACTTCATCAATTCTGGGCTAGTCCATTATCAAAAATATGAAGTGCCAATCCAAGATAACTGCACTGAAGGATAAATTCTATGGGCTGTCTTTGTAACCTTAGATGAGAGTCTAGACTGAATATTTGAATAACTGGCATTCTTCAGCTACTAGATTCCTTCAACTGCTCCTTGACTCCTATCCCCACAAACACACATAGGTAAGCTGAACACTTGGAGTGATTAGATAACATTTAGGAGCCTTTGAAATGTTTGTGAACTTCAGACAATCATCATAGTGACATATACAACCACATAATTATTTGGTGGACTTCTCTGGAATGAATCCCTTTTGGAATCATAGACCTATAGCCATGAGAGACCTCAAAGGCCATCTGGTCCAATGAAATAATCAACAAGCATTTATTAAGTGTCTTCTAGATGCCAGACACGATACTAGGTGCTAAGGACACAAATTCAAAGAATTTAAACAATCACTTTCCACAATGCGTATACACATACATAGACATACACATACATACATACATACATACACCCCTACATATGTATGTGCTATATGTGTATATATCCTCACAGTAAAGACAATAAGTACACATATACAAGGTGTATCAGAGGTCTTAGTGCTGGTTTGGAACACCACACACACACACACACACACACACACACACACACACTCACCACACATATATGCATGTATTGTGTATATGCACACTTAGATACACACACATATATGCACACATGTGTGTATACACACATGCTTACTATATGTGGATAAGTATATGCCTGGATATATACACGCTATATAAAAGTATCTCTATGTTTACATCATTGTATGTGCATATACATGCTGAATATATTACATGTGCATATATGAATGCAGATATGAATTTTTATATATGTGAACATATATAGGAGAAATACACAATAAATTGGGGGAGTGATATTGAATATTTAACAATTTGTTCTAAAAAATATATGTATGTACAACAGATTTAAAATTTTAATCTGAATTAGCATCTTCTCTCAAAATCTCTTAAGTCTAGACAATCAACAAAACAGTAACTCAAGCACTTTGTACATTTTACCAATTTCTGAGGTGTAAATATTAAACTGCACATTTAAAAATAGACTTGAGACCCCACTATAAGCTGGCCACATCACACTTCTGTAATAAACACAAATATATATACGCATACACACACACATACAAACACACACATACATACACACATTGTATTTTGGGTAGCAAGGGTACAAACAGTTTGAATTGCTACTTGTAGCTGAGGTGGAATGAAGAAGTAGGTCACTGTTTAAAGTAGCTGAGTATTTGGGAGGTTAGCATTCAGAGGTAGCTTTACTGTGAATGTTTAATTTCCCTTGTTAAAGCCAGGGGATGGGGCAGAAAGGAAGATGGTGAGAGAAATGTTGAATTCCTTAAGACAGGAGGGAGAATGACCTTTGAGCCAGTACTTCAGTACTTGGTAGCCACTATGTTTTGAAAAAAGGGAGAAATGTATATGATGTATATAAATTGTATATATTGACATATATGTAATGTGTTTATGCATATGTGTGTTTATAATGCATAAATACACATGTAGAAACTGACAGTATAAACATGCATGCATATAAATACACCCATATATACAACTACACATATACACATATGCACGATATACATACACTTATATATACATAAAGAGAATATTATACATATATACTTACATATACATACACATCTCCATATACATGCACATACACACATACACACATATACACATACACATATGTACACTTAAAAGGTAGGTTAGAGAGCTGGGTTGTTAAAGACTTTAAAAACCAAAGAAATTTGTATTTGATTCTAGAGATAATAGAAAGATTATGGAGTTTAGTGAACATGGTAGTCATGAATGTTCATACCTGTTTTTAGTAAAACCACTTTGGCAAATGTATGGAACATGACTGTGGGCAGATAGATTAATTATGAGTCCATTTCAATAGATCAAATGAGAAGTTAAGAGGGCCTAAACTAGGGTAGTGGTGATTTGAGTGGCAACAAAAGAATAGATGCAAAAGATGTCGTAGAACCTAAGGGAAGTCATTAGCAGCTTGGGTTACCAAGAGCTTCATTGAGAAGGTGACAACTTTGAAAGAAACTTGGTTTTCTAAGAGGTATAGGAGAAGTAGGAGTACATTCTAAGAATGGCAGATATTCAAAGGCAAGGAACTGGAAAATGGGAAACAAAATGTAATGGACACAGTAAAGCAAGGCTGGTTTGACTGGACAATCAGAGAGGCAGAAGTAACTGGAGTTACTGATGATGTACGAGGAGCAAAATTGAAACAATCTCCATGATGATGAGTTTTCTGGTGATGATTTTATCCTGGAGAGGCATGATGGAAATAATGATTGTGCTGAAACCAATAGAAACTAATAGCAAAAGAAGGCATAAGGGAGTACTGTGAAATAATGCTAGAAAGGTAGGTTGGAGCCAGATAATGCAGGGAAATGAATTTTTATTTCATGCTTTAAAATATAAGATTATACCTAAAAGTTCTTAAATAGAATACTTACATGTTTCTTTTAGAAAAGATGGATGTTGAGATGCAGGAATGGAGGGTGATACAGTTACATAGATTTAGAATGAACTAAATCACCAGACAAGAAAAAGTGACTAGACAGCGGATCAATGTCAACTAAGAGGTAGGTGTGTAGTGGAGTTCCCAAAAGATCTCGCCTTGGTTTGGATTTTTCAAATGTCTTAGATAAAGGGAAGGAAAGTAGAAGGGAAGAAGCATTTATATACTAACTACTCTATACCAGGCACTGTGCTAAGTACCTTTACAATTAGTATTTAATTTTATCCATAAAACCCTATGAGGAGGTGCTGTTACTTTACAGTTGAAGAAACTGAGTCAAATGGAGGTTAAGTGACTTGCCCAGGGTCACAGAACTGGTAAGTGGCTGAGGTCAAATTTAAACCCAGATCTTTTTGGTTCCAGGTATAGTTCTCTAGATCCATTGTGCCACCTAGCTACTCTTCATTAATGTATTAATATGATTAGCAATGTTTGTTTTATATTTTGCCTAAAGAATATATTAACTTTAACAAAATAGAGGAAGTCTTATTGGCTTTTATACTCAATTCTTTATCATACATTTCAGATTTTATTTAACTTATTATATAATTTTGTGTTAAAATTAAACATAACAATTAATTATCAAAATTGCAAAACTATAACAAACATATTGTTGCTCTAATTCAATTTCTTCAGTCTGTATAATTTCATGCAAACATTCCTATGTTTCTTTTGTAACCCTTAGCTCAGGAGTGGGACTTAGGCCTTATATCAACTTCATTCAGACTTAGAAATTTACTATCTAAACCAGGATTATTTCTGTCCACGTTTATTTCTGGTGATATTTACTGATCTTTATGTATGGATAAAAGAAACCTTCTGTGGAAAGTATCTTTAAGGTATCATTTTGATCTGGCATTTAAAAAATTTTATTTATTCATTCATTTATTCATCTTTCTATCTATCTATCATCTATCTATCTATCTATCTATCTATTTAGCTTTTTGACGGGGGGAAAGTAGGGCAATTGGAGTTGAGTGACTTGCCCAAGGTCACATAGCTACTTAGTGGTAAATGTCTGAGGGCGGATTTGAACTCAGATCCTCCTGACTCCAGGGCTGGTGCTCTATTCACTATGCCACCTAGTCTTTCTTTGATCTGGCATTTTTAAAAAATCATTTTTACAACCAATTAAAGCAAGAAGCATTGTAAAATTACATTTTCAACATTTCTTATTCAATTAAAATGATACAGTTATGACCTACTGTGGTTTTGGGCCCTGGGAATTTATTAAAACATTTGCATATCCTAGCAAAAAGTGTAGAAGGATTTACATAGGTATGGCCAACCAGGCCTTGCCTGAAGAACACGGGATAAAAACTACAGCTTCTGAGAGTACTTGGATGCCTCCTATATGAAAAGATATTTCCTTGTTTTGGTCTGCAGATTGAATCTCAAAGTGACTGTCAATACTCATGTAAGAAAAACAATTGCAGACTCAATTCATATGAAGATGGCAGCTATAGCAAATCATTCTACTCTACCTTTGTATTAGGAAAGTTCCCCATTTAGGAAGAATATTCATGATACCTCACCATCAGCTTGAGGTCTCCAGGTTGCTAAGACGATGACGGGCTAAGAGAAGATTAGCTAGACATTGAGTTGAAGTCTCTGACCTTTGTTTTGGCTCAAGGCTTTTAGTTAAGATATATGAGAACATTATTTTTATATTCTAAGTCTAGAAGGGTCTTAAAATGACTCTCTCTGATGGTCACATATGTGTTGAGTTAGAACTCATTTGAAGAATAATTAGGAGTGACAAAGGTGTTACCATAGTGACATTTAAATGTATGTACAAATATAATAAAATTTGATCTAATTTATGTACATTTATATGTATGTAAATATATATATATATATGCAAATATTTGTATGCATGTTTAGATACAGCCTAATGAAAATATTTTCAGTCTTAAAGTATCTATGAGTGAAATATATTTCTTTATTGTTGTATATCAAACAATGAATACGAAGTCAGATAGTTCCAACTTTCATTTGGCAGGGTTTCTTTCAACTATTTGTTGGTTTAACAGGTGGTGCATATAAGTAAATAGCTGTAAGTATCTTTTCTCAGCAGATGAGCACGCAGAGGGGAAATGGCAGACAATTGGAAACAATTGAACAGGAAGATTATAGCTTCCTTTTAGCAATCTGTGACTTCATGCTTTTAGATGGTGGTGTCAGTTACTTATGAACACAGCAGTGTTCATACACAACTGTTAAGCATAGAATTCCACCTACATTCATATTGATGAAAAGTCTCCTGGCTATAGGATTAAAAAACACACATATATATTTATACATATATATGGTCTGTGTGTATACATGTCGTATGTATGAATGTATATACATATGCATATACACATACATACATAATTTTCTGTATTTTCTAAGGGCAAGCCATACTTCACTTTTTTTAGCATTCATACAAAAAATGATATCACTTGCTATTGAGGGATCCTAAATTGCAGATAGATATTTTTATACTTCATAGGATGCATCAAAGTTTCCACAACCTAGGTGGCCCGAAAGCTTTTCCAAAACTGTCACCTACCATTTGAACTGGACTCCTACAACGACCACAAAGAAGGAATGTTTAAATTTCTCTTTGCCCCTTTATCCCTCTGAGGTACCTTGCAGAAGGATTTCCTTTACATAGGACTAAAGTTATCAATCCGATTGTAAGAGCACTGTTGGAATTTTTTAATCCAAATCATCCTCAAAGTTAGAAAACCTCTTAGCATCAGAAAATCACCATTTAGTAAAGGACCTCTTTATCCCAGATAAAAAGCTTGAAATGAAACTTTTGCAGAAGGAGAAACTATAACTTCACTGTAAGCAATTTAGCCTGTCATGGAGGTGGAGTCTTCCCCCAAGAAGTTGCAGTTGTGTGACTGGGTGAGGTGGGGAGGAGGAGATGGGAAGGATAGTTAAAAAGGAAAGTCAAAGGAAAAAAAAATTAAAAATAAGACGGTCCCTAGAAGGAGTAGATCAGTTAGTCAATCAGTCAGTCCATAAGTATTTATAACATTAGTTAAACAATTAATAAGTGCCAAGAAGTATGCTTGGCATTCAGGGATACAAACGGTAAAATGACATAAGGTTTGCCCTCAAATAATACCAAGCAAGAAGTAGGTAAACAATTAAAATCTCTTTCTCCCAATTTCTGCTTACACGAGAAACTGGGAAAGGGCATTGATGTTAGTAGAATCATATCCAAAAGGGGATAGAGGCAGAGGGGAAGAAGGGGAAAGAATTATTTTCATAAGAATAAAAGTAATATCACAGGTTTCATCTTTTAGTGGATAAGAATTCTAGACTTAGAGTCAGAAAGATGTGAATTTTAATAATGCCTTAGACATTTTTTAGCTGTATATTCATGGACGGGTCATCTGACCTCTATTTTTCAGTTTCTTCCTTTATAAAATGAGATGACTGTGCTCGATGACTATCCGACTCTATAATTTTCTGAGAGTTCCACTTATTTTCATATTTTATATTTCAGTGTTAAATTGTTTTTCTATTGGTTTATATCAGTATGTATATGTCTGTGTTGGCCTGTGCTGAAGCACATTTACATGTGTCTTCAGAAATCTATGTTCACCACGGTTAGTTAGATTTGGAGTTTCTCTACAAATGTACAGAGCACAAAAAAAAAACTTGGAAAGTCGAGATTATTGGTATTAATAAATGAGTACTAGTTTCTGATTATATGCATATATACATGCATATAATGTGTGTGTGTGTGTGTGTGTGTGTGTGTGTGAAGAAGGGATGCTCATTTGAATCAAAAAATTCTGAAACTTAAGTTTCAGAAACCTTATGTATGTAAAGTTATCTCCTTAGGCCTGATCAGTGTGTGAAAGATAACTTTGGCATAAAATAAAGTGTGAAGAACTGATATAGGTATGTATACATGAGGGTATGAGTTTAAGTTTGTTATATATGTGCATGGATATATCCCTTCCCCCAGGAAATCAAAGGGATGTATGAAGGATCAAAGGAGGTATGAAGTTATCATATATTCTTTGTGTGTTTTTATAAGTGGCATTTGTTTATATTTTGTTGCCAAATTTGACTTTATTTAAAACTACATTTTAAGTTTAAAGTCACCAAATGCATCATAATGAAAAAAGTTCAAAAGACAACAGTACAACAATCCTCAGATCTAGGGAAGATCCCATCTCTGACATATGACCTTCCTGAGCAGAAGAGTGCATTACCTATTCTAAAAGTCAGTGGGTCCAAAACTAATTTGTATTTTGATTTTATGGGTGTGCTATTATGAAATATAATTTTGTAGGCAACAAATTTAAATGGTCCATGAAATAGTGAGAGCTATTTCAACAGGGTTTGCATGTATAGTGTTGGGGAAGGAGCTTTGTGTGCTAAAGTACACAAAGAAGCCTGGCAATTAAACAGAAACAGGCACTAGTTATTAAACTCACTTTCTGAATGTATAGGACTATTGATCTGTTAAGTATACCTAGGGAGGTATATGAAGGAAACTAACACTGATAGTTTCTAGCTCTAGCCAAGAGCTAAATAAGACAAAGACACAGAAAGATTTTTGATACCACCTGCCCCTGTGCCTGTGTAACTCTCTCATTGTTTACCAAGAGATTGAGCTGTATCTGTTAAGAATAACAATTTTTAAATCTTCCTTATATTGTGACCTTTATAGAGCAGTTAACTATATTCCCTGTGGAAAGTAGGTTTTTTTTTTTGTGCCATGTGCTAATGAAGACTTGAATTGTAATTATAACTTACACATTTCAAAAACCAGAGGTATTAATTTCTAAAGCTATTAGGTTTTATTATGAGGCTTTTGGAATAGTGATATAATTGGTACTACATACCAGTATGGACTATTTATGAATATGTGATCTTATCAACTTAGGCGTAGTCTCCAATGAGATGCAGATCACGGCCTATACATCCCCACTTACCAATATGATTCTTGTCAATTTGTCAAAGACCTTGCTTAAGTTTGCTATAAAGGGGCCCTCCAAATTACTAAGGCTCTTCCATGTTTTGCCCTGGCATTATGAGGATATTAGTGAAGCATTCTGGTTGTCCATTTGTTATCTCTCAGTCTAGCCATGCAATTATCTCATTTTATTTTTCCTTTTAAACATTTCTCTAAAGATATTCTTTCCCCCTGTTCTCATTTGATGTACTTTATTTGTTATACTTTGTAACCAACATATTCACACAATTCTCTTCACTATCCTCTGCAGGAAGGTTATTTTTAATTCCTCAGAGATTCTTACACTCCAAAACCACACAAACGTTGTAAAATCACTGTAATGCCAGTCACAGCAGCACATCTGAGGGCTGCTGCTGTGAATAATTTCAAGGGTCTAATCACATGGTATAATGAACTCTCAATTTATTTAGCAATAAACTTAACATTGTTTATAATAAAGCATAACATTCATAGCAACATCTTTAAGCAAAACATATCATCTAATACATATACCCATGCACACATATACATATCATAACATTCACTATGTCATATGGTGCATAGCATTTATCATTGCATTCAGTAGCATCCCCCAAAATTCTTGTTTACACAATCAGAGGGTCCCAGGCTAGGGTTTTCCCTAGCACAACATATCCTTAAGGCGTAGCGAAAAATACTGCATCATGCACCCCTAGGTCAATGTAAGAAGACTAGTTAATTAATTAGTTAATGCCAAGTGTTCAAGTCCTTTTTCAGCTTGACTCAAAGTTGACTTCTTAAGTCCCATGGCATTTCCTTTGTGGGCCGACAGCTCCCTACTTGTAGGCAGCTCTCCTCTCCTGCTCCACGTCTCGGCTCTTGAGAACTGCTCCACTCCAAGCTCCAGGGGCTCCTGCCCTTGCAGTTTCTGCCTCTGGGAAAAGAAAGTTTGACAGAGCAACAACACACAGTCTCCTCCTAGCTTTCAGAGGTCTCCTTTAAATTCTCCAAAGTCTCCTCCCAGATATTAGAGGTCTCTTCCCTTCATTTTCTTCTTCGCAATGCTGACTCGCTGTAAGACAAATAAACACAGCACATGGGAGGGCTGCTAGCACAGGTTCACTCTTGATTTGGTCAGAAAGGAAACACCCTAAGAGGGGGTTAATAATCTTACTTTATTCTATTCTACTTTTCCCAGAAGAGTATTGCTGATAATGGGAGCAAAAACCCCTACAGCATTCCCTAATCACCCTCCTCACAGGGGCTGGCTAGAAGTGGAGGCAACTACCCCTACATCTCAATGGGGTCAGTCAAGACAGGCACAACTAGTGCATGCCCTAAATCCCCTCAAGCCTCAATGGGGCCCAGTTGAGGCAAACACAGATTTCCCACAAGTCTTGATGGGGGCCGATCAAGGCACACACAGCATTTGTGCATTCAACCCTAAGATTTTCCATTCACTGATGAATCACCACCCGTTTTACAGGGGCAACAGACAAAGAAGGCATTTTTCCAAGGGGTGACTTCAAAAGGTTACATTAAGTTTTAGCATTATCATGTCAACTCAGCATAGCGCAAGCATACTACATGTTTATGACTTAAGCACAAATGTTTATATTATTGCAAGGTTATATAAAGATATGAAAGCATAGTAGAGATGTTTTGAACCTTAACTGTGGGAACATACCTAACACCTGGGAACAAGAGAATGTTATGGTTATGGATCCTAAGAAACAATAACAAAAATCCACTTTACACACACTAAAATTCACCTTACTTACACTTGCCCTCTCAACTCTGGCTCCCTTAATATATGCTCTCTCATACCACCAGCTCTCTTTATATATAGTTCTAGTCAGCATCTGATTGGATAAAACTCAATATCCAAAGAACTCATATATTGTAATGCCATGCACCAACAGATTCCCAAAGGAATGCTACTGTGAACAGCTTTTAGAGTTCAGATTACAAAATATAGTGAACACTCTGTTTATTCCATTACAAATCAAGACAAACATTCAAAACATTATAATATTCACAACATTACATCTTATCACAGAAAATGGCCACACAGTTTTCGCTACAGTGGCCACAATATTTAGAACAAGGCTTATCACAGAAAATGGCCACACAGTTTTCACTACAGTGGCCACAGTATTCAGAACAAGGAACAATAGAATACTCAAACTTCCACTCACAGGGCAACTCAATCATTAACAAGAAACAATAGAATAATCAAACTTCCACTCAAGGGGCAACTCAATCATTAGTCATTCAATCAATTCACAAAAAAATAATCAAACTTCCTCTCAGGGGGCAACCATTAACTTAATCAGTCACTAATCTGGATTTACAATTACTAAATATCTTGATCACAAATACAGTCATTAGAAAGCCACACAAACCCTCCACCCCTCGATGTCCAAAAAACCTCAGTTTCATCCAAGGGGAGGCTTTTTCTTCATCTTGACTCTGGGTGGTCTCTCTGATTCCCTGGATCCCCTTCCAAGGTCCCAGCTCCCTCCTGAATCCGCCAGTCACCTGGATTCAGAAGCAGACAGCTCCAAGGTCCTTGTCCAATCCTCAGAAGTAGACAGCTCCCAGGTCCTTCTCCAGTCCTCAGGGCA
>CM053580.1:92921446-92937377 GCA_028627135.1 Pseudochirops cupreus
GATCAGCCAGGCCACAAACAAACAAAGTCTTATCCTGGTCATGTTTCTTCAGACAGGCCCTCTCAGCCTTCCAGGTGGCCCTCACCAGATTCTGGTCTCAGGAAAACTCCATCTCAGTTCTCAGTCAGTTCTCAGCTTCCAGATGCTGGAAGAGAAACTCTTTCTCTCTCTGTCCCTTCAGCAGGAGCAGTATTCAAATTCTGTCTCTCAGATGCTCTCTGCCTCAGCTGGCTTCAGTCTCCAGGATTCTTCCTTCAAGGGGAGCAAAATTCCAATTCTCTCTCTCTGTCTCTGGAATTCTTGCTTATATACACACCTCAGCCAATCCCCTTCTTCCACATCAACAGGGGCTCAGCCAATCCCCTTCTTCCACATCAACAGGGGAGTTCATGCCTTCTCAAAGGTGGGACAGAGTTTGTACCTTCCACACTTAGCACTTAGTACTAAGTGCTAAGTATCCTGCTAAACTAATTACTATTACATATACCAATCTCCGATTGGCTAGAACTCAATATACATGTTTGATTTGGTAGAATTCAATATCCATATCTGATTGGTAAAACTGAATACACATACAAGTCTTTGATTGGGTAGAATTCAATCCAGCAAAAAAATCCCACTTTGCTTGCTGTTACAATCACCAATGCAATAGAAATATTAAAAAGTTGTACTAGTGATTCAGAGAAAAGTTTCAGTTCATTATAAGTTCTTTGCGATTTTCTTTTTTTTTAGCTTTACAGTTTTCTTGATGCATTTTGTTTTTACATTATAAACACTTTCTGATTATCTCCACCTCAGAAGAGGTCTCTTACAACAAAGCAAAATGAACAGAACTCAAAATGTGGTGACTTCATCTTAAAGTGTAGATAGCATTCCATATCTCTAGTCCTACCCACTTTTATTTTCAAAGTTTTTTTTTTTTTGATTAGATGAAATCTACTTTCGCTCCCTCCCATCTGCACCTTATTGGGAAAAAAAAAAGGTGGTTCACAACTCTATGCTGCACCTCACTGTCTCCCTATTTTCCTAGCTTTTTACTTTGAAAATTGACCTTTTTCTTAAGAAATCCCCAGCTTCAACCAAGAAAAGTGATTCAGATTTCACTCTTGTTCCAAATCTCTTTGATTTTTTTGCCTGTGGCTTTTATTTCCTAGAAAATCTTCCTAGAGACCTTTTTGGGCATCATTGGTCACCTTATGATAAGTGGATCATAAGAAGCTTCTTTTGGTAGGGAACAAGGACAAGGTTTCTTAATCTTTTCCCCCCTCCGGTGGTGCCTATGGATCCCTTCTCAGAATAACATTTTGGAATACAGAAAATAAAATATATATTACAAATAAAACCAATTCTATTAAAATATAGTTATCAAAAACATTTTTTTAATTTCACAGATTCCAGGTTAAGATGCCAACTTCATAGCTTCCCTTTAATCAGAGCTCAACTTACTCTTCCCATAGCTCCACCTTCCCAGCTTCTTTGATCCTCACCTCACCCTCCACCTCATCTGCTTTCTAGTCAGTTCTCCTTTATGCTGTGTCTTCTGTTAAATGTAAATTCCTTGGGAGTAGGGACCACTTTGTTTGTTTGCTTGTTTGTTTTTATACTTTTATTCCCAGTGCCTAGAATATAGTAAAATCTTAACATATGCTAGCTAGTTAACTGAAGATCAGTAGTTTTCCTCTATTGCTTTTCCGTGTCACGTTCTTTTATTATCTAGACTCCTAAAACAGATTAGATTTTCCCTATGGCTCCTCTCTCTCTGTCTCTCTGTCTCTCTCCCCTCTTCTCTTTGAAATATGTCTTCCATTATTTACAGGAATCATTTGTTATACCTGAGAAGCTAAAGAATACAGAAGAGCCCCTTTCTCACTTTCCTTTTCCCAAAAAGGGACCATAACTTTTTTTTTATGGTTATTTTGCAATTTTTCACATTGGCAAGAAGGTAAGCATATGATACTTCCCAGAATGATTACTGCTAAACATCATTCCCTGTTTGTTGGAAATAAGGTTTCCTCTTCTCTGTCAGTCTTGCAGCTAATATATTTAATGGTTACTTTTGTCTGTTTGCCATGTGGTCAGTATCTTGAATGAAGCGGTGTTTATAATGCCTTTCCTGCCTTTTCTCACCATATGATTAATGCCTTTGACCAGAGATTTTCAGATTCCTGACAAATGAAAAGAGAAGGAGTTCTTGGTTCTTCATGATATCATTTATAGGAAACAAATTTCAGAGGATACTAGATTTAGTGCTGGGGGATTCTGAGGAGTCATAAAGTTCAAATGCCTCATTTTTCAGATAAGGAAGGCTAAGCAGGGAGAGATTATGTGATTTACCCAGGGTCACACAGCTAATATGTTTTTAAGCTGTGATTTGAATTTCTTTCCTGTTTGAGTAGACATCAGATACCAGTGTTTCTGCATTACCATCTCAGCATCTTTTTCTAGGGGACTTCCTACTACTGTCACTTGAAAATGAATGCCCCTTGGCAAATTTACTTATCCACAAGTGAGTCTCTGAATGGCATTTATAAATCAAACAATTAGATGGGGCCAGGGAAGAAAAATAATGCTGATTAATTATACAGCAAGTTTGAACTTCTTAACTATACATGTGCATACTGTTCTCTGTGACTCAGTTTCTTCTATTCTGTTTTAACTGCAACATGAGGGTATATTCAGGAAATTATTGGATGATATCATTGGAGAAGAAGGTTGCATCGAAGCCATGTAATGTTTTCAATGCCTGTTGAATGAGAGGGACTTTTATTTGTTAGGAACAGCCATTTGAAAAGTTTTTGAATAGAAAATAATAATGTATTTTTTTGCCTGAAGGCAGGGGATTGGCTCTGATGATCTCCTGAGGCCTCTCTCTTCCAGCTTTGATATTTATGATTTTAGGTTTTTCTATTTGATCTTTCCTATAGTTTCTTAGGGAAAATTGATTATATTTAAATCAGTCATTTTTGAGCTTGGTATTTTATACCCTGCCATCTCTATTTCTTCCACTTACAATGACAAACATTATTTCATCTTCTCTGACCCAAATTGTAACTAACAGCCTCTTATGGCAGGCCCAATAGCCTAAGTGAACATTTTCATGATCTCTTAAGCTATTTTTCACATTTTGCATTTCTGTCATGACAGTTTCATTTAAACCTCATGCAGTCTTTGGAAAATGGAACCAAGTTATCTTCTTTTATTTTTAAATGACATGACAGGACTAAAACATAAATATGTTTCTTGCCTAGAGAATCATATTTTCAGTGATATTATACTAGAGAAAATAAGACATACATTAAAAAAATCTAAGACGCTATAAATGAAAAAATAAGCATAAGTTTTCACCTAATTGCCTTTTTTTTAGAATTTTAAGATTTTTGGGGGGGACAGATATGTGGTGCAGTAGATATCGCACCAGCCCAAAAGCCAGGAGGACCCAAGTTCAAATCTAACGTCAGACAATTACTAGCTGGCAAATCACTTAACCCTCAGTGTCTCCCCCACCACACACAAAAAAATTCAAGTTTTTATCAGTGTTCTACTCTCAAATGGAGAGAATATTATAGTTATAACACAGGGAATTTTTATCTCTATTGTGTGTACATTGGAGACTAAAATATCCATTGGCATATTGCTGTGTGTTTGTACATACAGTCAAATCACAGAGGATATTAAAGCAAGTTAACAGAGCGACTGGGCAGGAATGTTTTTGGTTTCTAGGAATAAGAAATCTTTAAAAAATTTAAGCAGGGAATAATAATGCCTCATCTGTCTGAAGGGGTGTATGGTGTGTGGTGCGTGGTGTGTGGTGTGTGATACTGCACCCAAAAAGCAGAAGTTTTCTTGTAGAGCACATGTGACCTAAAAAATTTTCTAGAACTAGATTAAAATGTAAATGGGAAATGTTTAATTAAATAAAATGAAAATATGACATAGATAATATTAATTTGTAGTTTTTGAAGTAAAAATGCTGCTTTAGAGATCCTTTTCTATTTGAATCTGACACCACTTTATCAAGTACCTTTTCATATGGACCAAGTTGGTGCTAAAAGGGGTAAAATAGTAGTTTTGTATAAAGAAAAATAGAATCATCAAATGGAAAATAATGTAAGATACTGCCTCTTTCATAGATTAACATTTTAATTTCTTGAGAAAGGGATAGAAAAAAATACTTTCATTTATTTTTTAATTTGTTAAAGTAGTCATGTAAAGATATAGTTTTCAAATGGAAATTAGAAAAGAAAATTAACTATGTTGTAAGCATAAATGCTTAAATCCATTTGCAAGGGACAGAATGATACTATATTTTTATGTGAACAGTTTGATGGTTTGAAGGTATAGACAAAGAACTTTTACTTATTAAATCTAAAAAATGCAAATATAATGAAACACATTTTCAAGTACTCAGAAAATAATGTTGGATTGTATTAAAAATAGTTAACTGGGAGCGGCTAGATGTCACAGTAAATAGAGCACCTGCCCTGGAGTCAGGAGAATCCGAGTTCAAATCTGCCCTCACACACTTAACATTTACTAGCCATGTGACCTTTGGCAAGTTACTTAATCCCAGTTGCCCTGCTCTCCCCCCTCCAAAAAAGCAAAAAAAAAAAAAGGTTAACTGTCTAAAGTTCCAGGGTTTTATAGTCTGTTCATTAGAATATAACTACTTAAAACTTGAGAGAGTAGATATAAAAACAAATTTAAAAATAATATAATGATTTGTTAATTATAGGGTGATTACATAAGGATTATTGATTTCATCTGGGAAATTTAATGAGTTTTACCTTTCTAAGTGAAAAATGAATCATTGGAGATGCTGAGGCTGAGACTGAGATTGGGGCTGTCACAAATCTACAGGAGAAAACTCAGTATGGAACCAATAAGCAGTTATATTGGAATTGTTTTAAGAATGCTGTAGTAGAAGCAATGAGCTTACAAGAAAGCTTAGACTGCCACTTCTGATCAGCTGAATAAAAAAATTAAGTTTATTGGAAAACAATTTTTAGTTGTACCTATTACACTTCACCTCCATGAGGTGAGGTGAAGCATGCTTCTCTGGTCCAAGAGTGAAAAAACAGAAAGCTTGTTGTTTGATTCCATAGGAAGAGATGTTGAGGTGTAATTGAGCAACACAGAATCATGGTGAGTGAAAATGTTGCTAGCATTTTTTACCTTGCCTGTGAGGTTTATCTTTACCTGTCTTTTGCTGTGAGCGCCAGCCTTACTTGATGAAGCAGCATCCTGGAGAGAGAAAATTGTCTTTCTTGGTCTCTATGGTCCATAGTTAGTTTTCCTAATGAGCTTTGTAGTTCTCGAGCTTTATGAGAATTGCTACCTAAATTAAAAGGTATAACTTTCTCACTGTTCTTTAAAGTATGATTCTAAGTGGAAAGAATTTGTAAATTCTTCATAAGATTTAGAATCAAAGAAGATTGCACAGCTAGAGAACAGTAACGATCAGCAGATAAACCATGAGCAGAAAAGTGGCATCGTGTGGTACAGACAGTTTAGATGGAATGTCTCACTTTCCTCCCCTATAAAGTGGTGATAATACTGCTATGTATTTCAAAGGGTTGTTGTTATGATCAAATGAATTAACATAGAATGATACTTTGCATACCTCTACTATCTAATGTTATGTAAATGCTGGGTAGTAGTAACAAATACTTGTTACTATTACTGCTGCTGCTGCTGCTGCTACTACTGCTACTATTGCTGCTGCTGCAGCTACTGCTGCTGTTCTTTCTGCTGCTGCTGCTGCTCCTCCTGATGCTCCTGCTGCTACTAAGGCTCTTGGTGGAGAATTTTGACCAGGTTTGTGTCAAGTTAAAAAAAAAAAACCTCATTAACTACCTGCAAAGTGAAGGGCATTCTGCTGAGTCCTGGAGATATAAAGAGCTCATAGTGTAATGAGGGAGAAAAGATGGAAATAATTAGGTACAAACAAGTTATGCAAAGGACAACTTAGAGATAATTCACAGAGGGAAGGCACTAGCATGAAAAGAGATCAATAAAGAATTCTTGTAAAAGGTATGATTATTGCTGAATTTGAAGGAAACCAGGAATACCAGATACAGGAGAAGAATGAGAGCATTCCAGGATTGGAGGAGACAGAGAAAATGCACAGACAGGAGATGAAGTGTCTTGTGTGAGGAACAGAAAGGAAGCCAATGTCACTGGATAGCAAAGAATGTAAGGATGATCTCAGTTAGAAAGTAGGAGAGGAGAAAGTTATGAAGAGTTTTGAACACCAAACAGGAATTTTTATGTGATACTACAAGTAATAGGAAACCGCTGGAATTTATTAAGTAGGGAGGTGATGTGGTCTGGTCTTCAGGAATATTGATTTGAATGCTGAAAAGAAGATGGATCAGAGTAGGGAGAGTCTTGAATCAGATAGATTAACCAGCAGACTACTGCAATGGTCCTTGCATGAGGTAATGAGGTTGTTGTGTACCAGGGTGGTTGCAGAATCAGAAAAGAGAAAGGATCATATATGAGAGATATTATGATGGTAAAATCTTGATAACAGATAGGAAATGGAAATGGGGTGCGGGGGTGGTAAGAGAGTGTGAAATCAGACATAACACCAAGGTTGTAAACCTGAGTGACAGGGAGGGTGGTGTTGCCCTTGATAGTAATGGGAAAATTCATAAGGGAGGAAGGTTTGAAAGGAAAGATAATGAACTCAGTTTGCGATGTATTGACATTAAGATGTCTATGAGACATTCAGTTCAAGGTGTCCAATAGGCAGTTGAATATATATAAATGGTGGTTAGGAGAAATGTTAGGACTGGATATATAGATTTTAGAACCATCAGAGTAGATATGGTCATTGAATCCATGGAAGCTGATAAGATTATCAAATAAAGGGAGAAGAGAATAGTGCCCCTGACCCAGCCTTGCAAGACAACGACAGTTAATGACCTAGAATCTAGGTTCAGCCTTTGACTGAATACAAACTTCCCTAAACAAAGCCTCTTAATGAAAGGATTTGTTTTGTAAAACTTGGACTCAGCACCCAAGGACCTAGAAGCCACATGTGGTCTGAATGACACAGGTTCCCCACCCCTGACCTAGATGAAGATGCAGCAAAAGAGACAGAGAAGTAATCACATGGGTAGGAGGAAAATCAGGATATATCAGGATATTACAACAACCTAGGACAAGAAGTGGGTAATGAGTTTCAGAGGCCAACAGAGAAGTAAACAAGGATGAGAACTGAGGAAAAGGTTATATTTAATCATTAAGAGATCATTATAACATTGGAGAAAGTAGTTTCAGTTGAATTAAGTCAAAGGCCACACTGTATGGAGTAAGGAAGAAAATAAGGGGAAAGAAAATAGAAGCATCAATTATTTATCTCTTAATCTTCATCTCATATCATTCAGATGCTTTCTGCTACTATCTCTGCCTTTACCCCCTGTCTCTGATAATGAAGTGGCCCTTCTCCTTGTTAAGATAAATCTTCCCATATGCATATGTGATCTCATGTCATCTTGTCTCACGCAGCATCATTCCTACTTTCACTTATCTTTAATCTCTTCTTGTCAATTGGTTGTTTCCCTTGAGAAGACAGAGAAGTAAGGAAGGAATTTCACAAAAAGGCAGAGGAGACATGGCATATTAGCTAGTAGGTACGGACAAATTAAGTAAAGGTTTTTAAGAATGGGGAAGAGCTGCATATGTTTTTAGACAATGAGGAAGCAGATACATACACATATGTATACATAGACATACATACTTATGTATATACATATATGTTTACATACTTATATGTGTGTATATATATATGTTTGAATGCATATAGGTAAGTAGGTGTTTGTGTGCATGTTTGTGTGGAGAGATAGAGAGAGAGAGAGAGAGAGAGAGAGAGAGAAAGAGAGAGAGAGAAAGAGAGAGAGAGAGAGAGAGAGAGAGAGAGAGAAAGAGAGAGAGAGAGATTATAGATTATTCAGGGTATCTAGAAGTCTTGGTACAGTTTAAGCTTTAATGACTTATTGACCTTTAGAATTAGCTAACTATATCTCTATCTATCCACTCATCTGTCTATCTATCTATCTATCTATCTATCTATCTATCTATCTATCTAAAACAATATATGTGTATACTTATGGACTGATATACGCATTGTACTAATCGGCATGTCTTCAAATTCATGCCAAATTTAATAAAATTATTATTATTCATTCTTTCCCAATACTACTCATTAGATTTACCCCTTTAGAATACTAAATATCATTAAGGAGGTTCTATATTCTTCCAAAGTTTGATGTGATGAGCATAATACTACCCACAAAGATGAACGTGTGGAATATTATACCTTCCATCAGGAAACCCTCTTCCATATATATATATGTATATATATATATATGTATATATATATATATTCTATATTAATGCCTGTATTATAACTTTTGTGAGCCTATATTACCTTATTTCATTCCTTATTTGATATTTATATTCAGTTAGCTAAAAAAAAGTTACCGATGTTATTGCATCTCTAAGGGCAGGGATTCCTATACCTGCTTAGTAGATAATTTAATAACCTTTATAAAGCTAATTGCATCTGACTGATAATTATTAGGAAGAATGTTATATGGGGGCTCATGTATAACATTAAGAACCCTAATCCTAACTTGGAGTTACCCCCTAGAAACTTGAAGGGAGAAGTAGTCTGCAGCTACCATTTGAACAATATGAAAATAAATATGTGAATTATCCCTGAAAATGTTCCTGTATCCCTATCAAAGAAGGATGTGTGAGACAACATATGCACTGAAGAAATATTGTTGAGAGATAGCCTTCAATGTTGAATCTTTCTCTACCAATTCTGACTTTTTAATAATAGAAAATAGACATATAATAATTCTACTTATTTTAGTCATTAATGTGGTTATGGAGATATTGCATAATTGAAAAATATTTGCAAATTTCTGGTAATTAATTTCTAATATTAACATTAAGATACCATTAATTTACTTGTAGAACATTTTTACATATGTTTTATAATTATAAAAAGTTGGCATATGGATTTATAATTACTATTACTATCTAGATTATCTTTTTAGGGAAATTTCACATCTGCGGTTTTTATTCAATTCTTTGATATTTTCCCATCTTACTGATATTTTGAAATTCTATCAAATATGTATGGAAAACCTTTAAAACTATTTATTTATTTATTAGGTCTAATCCTCTACTCTCAAAATTTGAATCTTCCAATATGATGGATTTATTACAAATTTGCATATTTTCTTTCATCTCTGAACCTATCAGATTATTGTGCAGTGCCTCTCAAAAATTAATGCGTTAAATAAGAGCTATTTTATTTTTATGGAATGGAGTTATAATAATTTCTATCCCAACAGGACATCTCTACACATCAGAAGAGATGAAAAAAAAAGACTACTATAAGCAAGAATAGCAGCAGTTAATGATAAAACTAGAAAGTCTGAAGGGAGGGAAAAAGATGGAACGTAGGGGGAAAGATATAAAAAATACAACCTATAAGATTTGGACACATTTTATATAAAGAGAATCCCCAGTGTCTAAATCAACTGGTACTGGAGTTATCAAAGTCTTATTTATGGAGCATAATAATTAAGATTTCATTTTTCATAGTAATGATTAAATTATTAAAGTAAAATTTTATTTGGTGTACTTTAAGAAAGAATGAATATGTATTTAATTTTTAAATGGTTTCCCCCAAAAATGGTTATAATTAAGATATTTTGGCACTTGCAAGGAATGAGCTTCTGTTTTCAGGAAAATTCACTTATATAGAAGCTCTCCTTCTCTGGCAATAGGGGATAAAAGAGATATCAACATATGTGCAAAATCTCTTGGTAATAAGTGCTTGATAGATTATTTGTAAAATTTCCAGTATGTTCTTAATTGACTGTGAGTCAGTTAGTTGGAGTGCTCTCCCATGTCACAGATGGAAGAAAACAGAAAGATTATAAGAAGCTGAAATATCTAGTATAACTAAGTTGTGAAATTCAACTCTTTGGTCTAATTTTCAAAAACAGCTTTGCACGCAGAGACCAATTAGAGATGTGAAATTGTGTACTGGTTTATACGTCACATTGTGAGAGTAATGTTTCCTAAAAAGTGTATGTTAATTGATTTTTTGTTCAAATTATATTTTATTTGCACCAGGTGGCTTATATCTAAATGAAACCTGAACTTAATCCCTTCTGCAAAATCACAGATGCTTTTGCATTACAAAAGGCACCCCTTGTTAAGAAATGTTTTGTTGTTTGAAAATTCTTACTGAAGGAACTGGTGCTCATCATAAAGATTCCATAGAGGCTTGAGGAAAGGATGTTTGAATTATTGGAAAAAGAAATATCCCACCCTCAGTGAAAACCCAAAGCATCATAGGTGACTACTAATTAAAAAATTCAATTTAAGTTAACCATGTAAACAGACCAAATGTCATCCCTCTTTCCCTAAGTTTTCTATGTACTCCATCACTACCACTGGATGTGTTCATTTCCATTTGAAGAAGAGGGAAACCATCCTATTGTTCTCGGTTATGATTTCCACTCACATTAAGGTTTTTTGGTTTTTTTTTTTCTGTTCCACTGGCAACCACTTATATGCAGTCTGAGGAAGTTCCTACCTAGAGAGCACATATAAATTAGTAATTAAGGCAGGACCTAGAATATAATCTGTGTTTTGCTTTTGCTTTCTTTTCTCTTATTATAAGACAGGATTCTGACCACTTCAAGTCCTCTGGATTTTTGGCCTATAATCTATTAATGAATTCATTTAGGAAACATTTAACAATAAATGAAAACACAATAAAATAGATGATGTTAATATGCTTTTCTATATCAACATGCAAATCCTTATGTACAGCTTAATGGCTCCATTTCAGTATTTATCTGAATTTGAATCTTCTTCATTACACTCTAGTACCTTTGCATTTTAAAAACTAGAATACTACCAACATGTTTGATTTGATAATCATTCATCCTATTCTCTGTTCAAAATCATAGGATCAGAGAATTATAAAGTTGGATAGGTCCTCAGGGTCCAATCTTTTCCTAAAATATGAATCATTTTTTTAAAAAATCTTAAAAAGGCACATTCAACTTTTATTTCAAAACCTCTAGTGAACTTGCTACCTCCTAAAAAGTTTAGCATACTTCTGGACAATTGTAATTGTTAGAAAGGTTTTGGTTTTGTTTTTCTTTTCCTCATATTTAAAGCTTAAGTCTACTTCTCTATAATTATCATTCATCACTTAGGACTCCAGGCTTTCTCTGTGCTCTGGGAATCAAAAAGAATAAAGATCCAGCCCTTTCCAAAGAAAGTGTTTTTTTCTTTTTTAAATACTTGCAAACAGCTATCATGTCTCTTGTAGGTCTTCCTTTTAGGGCAATTTTTTCCATATTCTTTAACTAGACCTCATGTGCTAGCTGTGCATACCTTCACCATGGTTTTTTACCTTGTTGCAGAAATTCTTTGGTCTGTCAATGTCATTTCTAATATACGGCACTCCAAACTGAACATGATATTCTAGATGTGGTCCCAACCAGTTCAAAATTTAATTTTCAAAATTAGCTTTGCATGTAAAGGCAAATTAAATATGTAAAATTGTGCACATATTTGAACCTCATTTTTTTGAGAGAAATGTCTTCTAAAAAGGTCCGTTAATGTGTTTTTCCCCCAAATAATATTTTATTTTTGCAAGAAAAGTCTTCTCAATGAAAGAAACCTGAAGGAAGAGTTCTTTCTGCAGTCTATTTTTTTTTAAAGACACCCTCTTGAAAAATAGATGCTATGAATACTCTTCATCACATTACTCTGGATACTATACTTTTATTATTTTAAAACAAAATTACATGAAAATCTTGCCTTCTGGGTCCCATTTTTGACTCAGATTGTTTATGGTTTTTTCAGAACTATATATCCTCTACAACTACACTATTGCCAAGCCCTAGCATTCATATTCTGCATTTGGCCCATTAATTTTCTTAATCGTGTACCTGAAATTAATATCTGAGTTAATAAATGTTGACCCTTTTGAAATTTCATCCAATAACTAGAAGGGTTATTCACCATTATATGTTCAGTTAGTTACCTGGTTCTACCATCTCCAATTTGGGTTAGTGTAATAAAGCATTATTAGATCACAAAATATGAATACTCTAGTTCTTAGCTCAAAACCCCACATATTACTTTAATACTTCTAATTTTCAGGATTTTAATTTGAGGCTTTCTATATCAATCCAAATTGGAAAATATCCATATAGAACTCCACAGAATGAGCAGGCTAACACCTAAGAAATTATGTTTTCCATCAGCACTTTATTACACTATAAGAAGGACTAGATTTCAAAATACATAAATTTATCATTAACATTATTTGCACCATGTGACTTACAAATTAAAACAAGATAGGTTTTAAACTTGAATCTAAAATTAATATATATTTTGCTATTATTAATGACATATTTATTTAATGTAAGATTTATTATATTCTTATTAAACTGACTAAACTGAAATATTAATTGATCTACACATTTATGAACATATGCTGTTCTAGTGACTATGAATTCCTTTCAAACTTATTAAATAAAATGGAAAATAAGCTTAAGCTCATCTGCTTCATCACAGACAGTTCTTCACATGAGCTCAAACCAAATATTTGCCTTCTTTAATTGCTTCACAGTGAGGTATTACTAAAACACCTTCTTTTAGAACCATTAATTCTCTACTTCAAGCTGCAACCTCAAAGAAATATTTGCCAGTAAACATAATGAATATACAGTAGAAGGTATTTTGCAGTAAAATTAACAAAACGGAGTGAGAGTTTATGACTAGAAATGTGTATAAGCTCATTTGTACAAACAAATTGATCTGTGTTCTGAAAACTTTATAGGCTGGGGAATAAAATAGAACAAGCTGACCTTTAGACAACAGCTGCCTTATTAAGACGAACAAAGCCTTCCATTCCTGGCTGGATCTATAGCAATGTATGTTCTATATTTCTCTTTGAGTTTTAGACTGCCGAGCTCATGAAAAAAATTACACATCACAGTAGTAACCATTCTCTTTTTAACTTCTTAATAATTTGTGTTGTGTTTCCAACATTAATAAAGCAGGACACTGTTATTAGGCTTCTAACCCTAAATTACAGTCTTACAAATTGTTAGCCTGCTCTTTGTTGTTATGGATTTCAGCTTTGATATCATTGATCACAAAGTTTTATTAGATTGGTGAGGATTTTTTTCCTACCACTAGCAGCAATAGATTAGTTTAGGATTATTTATTGGTTTAGTTTTTATAAGATACTTTATAATCTCTTACTGTCTCTTATTTTACAAATGGCCCATATATGCAAGTGGAGGGACTAGAGAAGTATTATATTCTACACATCCATGCACTGCAGCTCTGGCATTCGGTTCTAAATATTATAATTGATGTTTCAAGGAATATTGGAAGCATTATCTCTGCTATAGTTAAACCTACATTAGTTAAGTGGGTAAATTCCAAAGACCTCTTTCCTTATTACAATGTAGTCTTTAGCTATTTTTAATGACAAAGGATTATTTTTACTGAATGAAAAATTCGCAAGTTATTTTAATTGTCATATTAATCGATCCATAAACATTGTGTTAGGCATTGTGCTAAGAACTTAGAATAGAAAAAGAAGCAAAAAGATAGTCCCTACCATCCTGGAGTTTACAATCTAAGGGCGGGGGGGTACAACATGGGAGCGAACATATCCAGGCAGGTTATATACAGGATATACAGGAGATACTTAAGAGACAGAAGACATTAGAATTCAGAGGGATTAGGGAAGGTTTTCTGTAGAAGGTAGAATTTTAGTTGAAACTTGAAGGAAGCCATGGAAGTCAGTTGTTGGAAGGGTGGAAGAAAAGTATTACAGGGATGGGAGACAGCAAGAGAAAATTCCCTGGAGCAAAGAGAGGGAATGTCTTGTTCATGGAACAGCCTTGAAGCCAAGGTCACTGAATTATAAATCATAAATGATGTAAGATGACTGGAAGAGGGGGTATAAATTAGGAAGGGCTTTGAATGCTGAATTGTGCATTTTATATGTGTTTCTGTAGGCAATAGGGGGCCACTGGAGTTTATTGAGTAGTTGGGTAATATGATCGGGCCAGAACTTTAGGAAAATCACTGTAGTGGTTGGATGTAAGATGAACTGAAGTGGAGGAGAAATGAGGCAGGCAGACTCATCAGCAGCAGCAGGCTAACTCTAGGCATGAAGTGATGAGGGCTTCCCCTAGAGAGATGGTAGTGTCCTAGGAGAAAAGGAGGTGTATTTAAGAGATGTAGCAAAGGTGAAATTGACAGGCCTTGATAACAGTTTGGATATAGAGAGTGAGAACAGACAAATATATGAATAGATAAAAGAATGAATGAAGAAATAAATAAAATATGGATTCCTACTTTTTGTGAAATAAGGATAAGGAAATAGGAGGGAAGCATTCCTGAACATTAGACTGAGGATATTAAAAAACCAAACACGATCAAATATTCTAGAAAATATACATACACATGTATCTAGACATCAAGGACCAGTGTTTTTGTAGATGTGTGAAATTCCTGCACTTATGCAATAGTCTATATTATAGATCCCAGGGGCAAGAAGTGGTTTAGTGACTTGTCCCTGGTCTCATGGTAAGTACATGTCAGACAGTGAAACTGAATGCATATCTTCCTGACTGTCACTAACTGACTTTTGAACATTTTAGGCTGAATGTCCAACAGTCATTTCAAAGTGAATATGCCCCAAACAGAGTTTATTGTAGTCTCCTTCCAAAACCTTTCTCCCTTTCTAACTGCCCTATTTCTATTGAGAGTAATTACCAGAATCCTTTCACTTAATCAGATTCACAGCCTCAGAATCATTCCCAATTCTTCACTCTCCATAATCCACCATAGATAATCACTAGCCAAATCTTTTCAATTCTGAAACTGCAACATTTCTGTCACTTTCTCCTTAATCCCATGGCCACCTCCATAGCTCAGGCCTTCATTATCTCTCCTATTATTGCTGTATCTTAATTGGTCTCCCTATTTTTGTTATTTCTCTCTCTCTAGCTAATCCACCACACAACTGATAAATTAATATTTTTAAAGCACAGGTCTGATCATGTTCCTTGCTCTCTCAAGAAACTCCTTTGAATGAAGTAATGAATTAAAAGGCCCTTACTGAATCATCTGATTAGTAAGTGCTCACTGTGCTCCAAGTATTGTGTTCAGCTTGATGTATTATTGCCTCTAGATTCATATACACAAGTTTCTCTGTTTGGCATTTGAATCTCCTCATAGACTTATATTGCATTAATTGCCTTCTATTAATCTTTTTTTTTTTATGCACTCCACATTCCAGCCAACTCCCCTACTTGCTATTTTCCACATTTCCCATTCTATTTTCCATCTCTTTGCCTTTATACAGGTTGTCTCACACTCCTAGAATGTATTTCTCTCTCTCCTCTACCTTATCTCTAATTTTCTTTAAGGTTTAACCCAATACCACCTACCACATAAGACCTGTCATGATTCCCCTAATTTATCCATTCTCTCTCTTTCAAAAATTATTTATATTCACTTTGTATATAGTTTATAATTACTTACATCTGTGTACATACTGTTTTTTTTTAGTAGAATGTAAATGCTTCGAAAGCAGAGATGATTTCATGATATATTATTCTTGCTGTTGTCTTTGTCATTGTTTCTTTGTATCTCCAGTGCCTGGAACAGTGCATGAACCATAGTATACACTTTATAAATTCTGGTCAAATGAATGAATATATGGATGAATAACCTAAATCAGAAAACGGAAGAAAGCATCATAGCCATGAGCTTGAAAACTGCTGGCTGAGGACAGATGTAGTGCTAAGGAGAGACATATATTATATTATATTATATTATATTATATTAT
>CM053580.1:92937877-92956965 GCA_028627135.1 Pseudochirops cupreus
GGTGGCGAGGGAGGAGGAGAAAGAATCTGGAATCTGGAGTTCCATAATCAAATGTTATGAATGTGTATCTATATACATATATATATGCAATTATTATTATTATTATCATTGACTACATCCAACTGGAACTTGAGATACACAGGCACTGTGGTTGGGAGATCCATCCTGCCCTACTGAAAAATGACATAGGAGAGAATAGACTCGGGGAGGGGGGACACACTGGGATGGCTGTTTTGGGGCGGTGGGTGGGGGAAAGAGGGGGAGAAATATGTAACTCAAAAATCTTGTCGAAATGAATGATGCAAACTAAAATAAAATTTAAAAAAATTTAAAAAAAAGAAAGAAAAATATGGTTATGAAAACGCAAAGTGTTGTAAGAATAGAGAGTCTCCCACTCTTTTTGTAGTCTCACAGTAACATGTGCATAACACACATGCAGTAAACATCTTTTTAATGAATGAGTGAATCATAATCTTATAATCAATTTTATTTTGGAAATTTTATTTTAGTATTTGCTATAGATCAACAAACAAGATGATCTCTTTCTGTAAAACTGTGGTTTCAGTTGTGAGCAGTATTATTAAACAAAACAATCACAGATAATCAGTTTGCTGACCGTGTTTTAGCCTTGATTTTTATTTTTGCTGAATATTTAACATTAACCTGTAGATTAACATTGTCCACTCAGTTTTAGATTCAGAGTGCACTTCTTATCTGCACTCTTTTTAGTTCTCTTTTTTTTTTTTGGAAGGTAGAAGGTAAGGCAGTTGGGGTTAAGTGACTTGTCCAAGATCACATGGCTAGTAAGTATGTCACGTGTCTGAGGCCGGATTTGAACCCAGGTCCTCCTGACTTCAGGCCCAGTGCTCTATTCACTGTGCCACCTCACAATATGAAGTTTCTTGAGATTAAACTGAAAGAGAACTAAAATGTGGGACGTCTATGAGGCTCAGTGAATAGAGCACCCACCCTGGAGTCAGGAGGACCTGAATTCAAATCCAGCCTCAGACACTTAACACAAAACTAGCTGTGTGACCTTGGGCAAGTCACTTAACACCAATTGCCCCTCCAAAAAAAATTATTAAGAAACTTTGTATTTGGATGGCCATTCTCAGCATTTGAGAGTGACAGTTGAAGCTTTCCTCTTGGGAGTAAAAGTCTAACAGAAAACACATACATATATAGCACACTCACATGTAAACACTCACAACAAAGCAATTCCTCTGGCTTCTACTGATCCTACAACTAATGATTTGTTTATCCAATAAACATTCACTGGGTACCTACTGCGCATAAGACAAATCTTGGTGAAGAGGAGGAAAATGTATGAATAAGAAATGATCCTTGTCATGGAATTTACAATCAAGTTGTATATGTGGGTGTGTGTTTGTGTTTGCCGTCTTAAACTGTACTTTGGTATTTACTCAACTTAGGAGATTTTTCCTTTATCTTCAAGTCAGTATGATTAACATTGCCTATCTTCTTTCAATTTAGATCTTGCATGTTCACATATTTCCCTGTCCTTCATCTTGGTATCCATTTCTAACAATAATAACAAAAACAATATATTGTGAATGTAGCACATTACACTGTATGAATTCATTTCACTTATGTAAATTGGTTTAATGAATGAATTAGTGAACAAATGAATGAAATATTTATTCTTTCTACTATGCTCAAAGCACTGTGCCAAGTGGTGATGATATAAATAGAAAAGTAAGAAAGGAGTTGCTCTCAAGGAGACAACATTCAAATGAGTGAGACAGCTCATATGGAAGGTATCATCTACGAGTCAGATGGAGAAGTCCCATGGTACTTAGAGGTACAGCGGCAAGGCAGATATTAAAAGCTTCTTTAATGTCATTTCTAGGGAAAGCTAAGTGATGCAGTAGATAGAGTACTAGGCCTGGAGTCAGGAAATTCAAATTCGACCTCAGACACTTACTAGCTGTTTGACACTGGACAAGTCATTTAAACTGTTTGCCTCAGTTTCCTCATCTGTAAAATCAATTGGAGAAGGAAATGGCAAACCACTCCAGTATCTTTGCCAATAAAACCACAAATGGGGTCATGAAGAATTGAATACAAGTGAAACAAATGAAAAACAACAGTCTTCACAAAGGCTACTTTAATTCTTACCATAATCCTGTTACAGAGGCAAAAGACATATTTTTATATCTCCATTTCACAGATGAGAAAGGTGTGTTTCACAGAGATTTATATGATTTGTCTGAGGTCATATAATTAGTGATTACAGAGTGTGTTTTTTTTTTTTATCTAATTCAAGCTTGTCTGGTGCTTTTTAAAGGAAGCTATAACAACTATATGTGATTTTCCTCCTCCTGATTTTTTTTTCACTGTTTCTAACAAATCATTCTCCTGTTTGAAGTCACATGTTAAATCAGAAATCCTAAATGAAACCTAAACCCTAACACTGATCAACCAGTATCCTTTCTACCATTATTTTACAACTCATGGTTTGCATTCTCTATATTACTAAAACTTTGTCTCATCTCAATGAAATTCTCAAGAAATCAGGTTTATCATCTTATTCACCTCTTTCTTCATGTTTTTTTATTCCTTTGTCACACCTTTCTCTGCACATTTTTATTTAGAAGTTAGAATGATGCTAGAGAAACAAGAAAATTAGCCTAATTTCTGATGTGGTATTTGATACATCATAGAGCTCAATTTTGCTATTTCTTGCTTCAGAGAGATAGAATGATTTTCCTCCTGCCCCCCATATCTCCTTTTTAAAGTACATCTCATTTCTTTCTCAAGCTTCCAAGAAAGCAAGCAAGCACTTCTGTCAATCTTAAGTGTCTGTCTACCCATTGTGGCCATTCTTGCTCTCTCTCCTTCTTCTTTGGCTGGTTAAGCAGAAAAAAGAAAATCTATTTGTAGTTGTTCATTATTCTTTTTATGGCCACTTCCAGGGAAGCAAGAAAATGAATAGGAGTATGGGGTAGGGGATGGTAGTATGGGTTTGTATCCAAGGATTTGGAGATGTTATTTTTCTTGTCACTGGCTGAAAAGCTTATTTACAGCTGTTAAAGTTTCAGTAAAATACCAGAAAAAAATGATAAGACTCTTTAGGGAAACTGAATGATCCTATTACATTTGAGGAAGGGAAAACTATACACATAACCAGAAAATCAAAGAGATACCAGTTACTTTAGATGACTACAGTTACCTCAGAGACCATCCAGTCCAGCCTCTACCTGAAAAAAAAGAATTCTTTCTTCAGCATGGCCAACAAATGATCATTTAACATTTGCACAAGAGGGGGTAGAACTGAGATGCAAGATGGCAGAACAGAAGCAGGAACTTTTCTGAGCTCCTCCATGAATTCCATCACTAAACTCTAAAAAGTGAATCTGAATGGATTTTAGAGTTATGAAATCTATTGGGAGACAGAGTGTGGCAGATTCCCAGGCAAGGAAAGTCCCTACATAGGTCTGGGGAGGGGGAGCATGGACCCAAGAGGAGACTACAGCAGAGTGAGAGCTAGCCCCAGCCAGTGGATTCATCTATCCCAAGGGCAATTTGCAGACGTCTCACTGCTGGACAGAGGATGGTTGCAGCTGGGTAAGAGAAAGTGCAGGGTCCGTGGCAGCAGCTTCTCCTGGGGCTGTCAGACCACAACCTGGATGTTTAAAAATCACCTATTTGAACTCCTTGGAGCCAAGATGGTAGATGAAACCCTAGCTCCTCTAATCCCCCTCCTTGACCCTGAAAACCCAGAGATAAATGACCCACCCAGTGTAAAATCCTGGAACCATGGAAACAGACTGAAGCTGTGCCAGAGCATGAAGTGAAAGGTGTGAGGTATCCCAACAAACCCCACCTCAGCTAACCAGCAGGAGATCTGGAAGCTGAGGGGGTGGAACCAGCAAGCTCTAACAAGAGAAGCCCAGGTGTGCCTTAGCATCACCAGGCCAATCTGCAGACACCAGCCCTGCTGATCTTCCCTGAGGTGTGGCCCAGGGACACAGAAGCAGAAATTTGAAGTGGCCAGACCACACCTCCCCCACATGTTACTCTGTGAGCCTCAGGGTAATCCAGTGGAAACATTGAGAGTCCTAGCAGGGGCCTAAGTCTAAACACCCAGAGGCTAAAGCACACAAAGTCAACAACCAAACCCATAGCTCCCAGCCTAAGAAGTGTGGCATATCTGTATCCCAAAAAGCATAAATCTACTCTAAAAATTGAGGACATAGGCAATCATAATGTGCAAGAAGGAATCTGTGAAATCAAGAACAATAGGATCCTATTATAGTGAGCAAGAACACCCAAATTCAAAGGACAGCATGAACTCTATACTCACACCTGAGAGCACAGAAGGAAATATGAACTGCTTTCAAGCCCAAAAAGCATTTTTGGAGGAGCTAAAAAAAAAAAAAAGATTTTAAAAGCCAAATTAAAGAGGTAGAAGATAAATTTAAATCTGCATTGACCAAATTTAAAAAAAAATAATTCACTGAAGAAAACAAATCCTAAAAAGTAAAATTTGTGAACAGGGATAGAAAGTTCAAAATCTAACTGGAGAAAAATACCTCCCAAAAAAGGGAGTTTAAAAAACTAACCAAGGAAAATAATTCACGAAAAAATTAGAATCAGTCAAATTGAAGCTAATGAGACTATGATGCATCAAGAGACAGTCAAACAAAACATAAAGTTTGAAAAAAATTAGAAGAAAGTGTAAAATATCCCACTGGAAGAACAACTGACCTGGAAAACATATCCAGAAAAGATAACCTAAGAATTATTGGTCTAACAGAAAGCCATGATGCAACAAAACAAAACAAAACAAAACAAAACAGCTTGGACAACATCCTCCAGCAGATTGTCAAAGAAAACTGTCATGAGGTCCTAGAATCAGAGGGTAAAATAGTTATCAAAAGAATTCATTGGACTCATCCTGAAAGAGATCCCAGTTGAAAACTCCAAGAAACACAGTAGCCAAATTCCAGAACTACAAAGTCAAGGAGAAAATACAGCAAGCATCCAGAAAGAAACAATTCAAATATTGTGGAACTACAGTCAGAATTACACAGGACCTAGCAGCTTCTACATTAAAAGATGGAAGGGATTAGAATTTGATATTTTGTAAGGCAAAAGAGCTTAGACTGCAACCAAGGATCAACTACCTTGCACAACTGAGCATACTCTTCCAGGCAAGGAGATGGTCCTTTAATGAAATAAGAGACTTCCAGACTTTCCTGATGAAAAAGCCAGAGCTCAATGGAAAATTTGATCTCCAATTACAAGATTCAATAGATACATAAAAAGGTAAACAAGTAACACACACACACACACACATACACACACACATACATATAATATGTAAATCAATAAGAACAAACTGTTTACATCTCTGTATAAGAAGTTGATACTTTTCAATATTGAAATTTATATAATTATGGTGACATTGAAAAGGGATACACATAGAGTGTGTTGGTATAAATGAACTAATCTGATGATAAAAAAAAACTTTATTAAGGGGTACAAAGGGACTATAATGGGAGAAAAGGATAGGATGAGGTAGAAAAGGGTAAATTATGCCACACAAAGGCATAAAAACATACTATAGTAGAGGGAGAGAAGTGAGGGCGATAAACATAATATGAACTTTATTCTCATTGGTTCTGGTTCAAGGAGGGATCAACATAATTAGTTAAGTTTAGGAATCTAACATGACAAGACACAAAAACTCATTACAATAGAGGGAAATGAGGGGGGACAGGAGCACTGTATGAAATTTACTCTCATCAGTTTGGGTTCAAGTAGGGAATAAAATACTCCATTAAGTATAAAAATCTATTGTGCCCTACAGGCAGTAGGAGAGGTGAGGGGGAAAAAGGGCAGAGGGTTAAAAGGGAAGAAAATAGTAGGAAGGGGAAAGGGTAGATAAAAAGAGGGGGACACAGGGAGGGAATACTGAGGGAGGTGGTTGGCAGAAGGAAAACTCTTAAGGAGGGGAAGAGAGCAGGAAGAAATAAAAACATAAACAGGGGAGGGAATAGGATGGAGGGAAAGACACAGATAGTAACCTTAACTGTGAATGTGAATGGGATGAACTCTCCAATATCATGGAGGCAGAGAGCAGAATGGATTAAAAACCACAATCCTCCAATATGCTGACTTCAAGAAACACATTTGAAACAAGGGAATATGCACAGGGTAAAGTTAAAAGGATGGAGTAGAATATATTATGCTTCAGCTAAAGGAAAAAAAAACAGGGGTAGCAATCCTTATCTCAGATAAAGCAAAGGCAAAAATAGATCTAATTAAAAGACATGAGGAAGGAAACTATAACCCACTAAAAGGTACCATTGAGAATAAAGCAGTAGCATTATTTAACATATATGCACCAAGCAATATAGCACCCAAATTCCTAGAGAAATTAAGGGAGTTAGAGGAAGAAATAGATAGGAAAACTATACTAGTGATGGACCTCAATCTCCCCCTTTCTGAACTTGATAAATCTAACCCCAAAATAAACAAGAAAGAAGTTAAGGAAGCGTATAGAATTTTAGAAAGGCTAGATATGATAGATCTCTGGAGAAAACTGAATGGGGATAAAAAGTCATATATCTTCCTCTCAGCAGTACATGGCACATTCGCAAAAACTGACCATGTACTAAGGCATAAAAACCTCACAATTCATTGTAGAAAGGCAGAAATATGAAACACATGCTTCTCAGATCATGATGCAATAAAAAAACATATGCAATAAAGGGCTATGGAAAGGTAGAATGCAAACTAAGAGATAAACTAAAAGCTAATTGGACACTAAATAATTTAATCCTAAAGAATGAGTGGGTCAAAAAAAATTATATAAACAATCAGTAACTTCATTCAAGAGAATGACAATAATGAGACAACACACCAAAACTGGTGGGCGCAGCAAAAACAGTTTTTAGGGGAAGTTTTACATCCATGAACGCATGCATGAATAAAATAGAGAAAATATAGGTCAATAATTTGGGTGTGCAACTGAAAAAGCCAGAAAAAGGATAAATTGAAAATCCCCAATTAAATACTAAATTAGAAATAATAAAAACCAAAGGAGAGATTAATAAAATTGAGACCAAGAAAACTACTGAATTAAGAAATAAAAACTAAGAGCTGGTTTTATGAAAAACAACAACAACAACAACAACAAAATTGATAGACCTTTAGTCAATATGATAAAAAAGGAAAGAAGAAAACCAAATTAAGAGCATCACAAATGAAAAAGGGTGAATCTACCTCCAATGAAGAAGAAATTAAAACAACAATTAGGAATTATTTTGCCCAATTGTATGCACATAAATTAGACAGTCTTAGTGAAATGGATGAATATTTACAAAAATATAAGTTGCTCAGACTAACTGAAGAGGAAGTAAATTACTTAAATAACCCCATCTCAGAAAAAGAAATTGAACAAACCCTAGGAAAAAATCTCCAGGGCCAGAAGGATTTACTAGGGAATTCTATCAAACATTGTCAGTGTCTCTGACAAAGACCTCATTTCTAAAATATACAGAGAATTGAGCCAAATCTATAAGAATACAAGTCATTCCCAAATTGATAAATGGACAAAGGATATTAACAGGCAGTTTTCAGAGGAAGAAATTAAAGATATCTGTAAGCAAAGAAAAAATGCTCTAAATCCATATCGATTAGAGAAATGCAAATCAAAGCAATACTGAGGTAACACATCTCACCAGTTAGATTGGATAAGATGACAAAACAGGAAAATGATAAATGCTGGAGAAGATGTGGAAAAATTGGAACATTATTGTATTGTTGGTGGAGTTGTGAAGCAACCATTTTGGAGAGCAATATGGAACTATGCCCAAAAAGCTATAAATAAGTGCATACCCTTTGATCCAGCAATACCACTTCTAGGGTTGTATCCCAAAGAGATCATAGAAGTGGGAGGAGGCCCCGTATGTACAAAAATATTCATAGCAGCTCTTTTTGTGGTGGTAAAGAATTGGAAATCAAGAGGATGCCCATAAATTGGGGAATGGCTGAACAAATTGTGGTATATGGATGTAATGGAACTCTATTGTGCTATAAGAAATGAGGAGCAGATGGGCTTCATAATAACCTGGAGAGACTAATACAAACTGATGTTGAGTGAGATGAGCAGAACCAGGAGAAATTTGTACACAATTACAGACACAATGTATGTGTGATGACCAATTTGATAGACTGTGCTCTTCTCAAGCAATGTAAGGTTATAAAACAACTCCAAAAGACTCATGATAAAAAGTGATGTCCACAATCCAGACAAAGAACTAGAGTTTGAATGCTGATTGAAGCAAACTACCTGTTTTCTTTCTTGTTTTGTTTTGTTTCCTCTTTCCCATTGTTAGTTCCATAGGTTAAAATCCTTCTTTATAATCTGACTAATGTTTAATGTGAAATGATTTTCAGATCCTACAGTTGATTCCATGCCACCATGGGGAGGGGGAGAAGGAGGGGGAGAAAATTTGAAAGTCAAGGGATGGTGGAACTGAGTTTTATAAACTAAAAGTAAAAAAATAAATAAAAAAAACAAAAATGGAGACTTCCATTGGGGAACTGCATTCAAGATGAAATATTAAACTTCATTACATTAAGGTTGGGATCATTATTGAATCCACTGGATC
This sequence comes from Pseudochirops cupreus, assembly GCA_028627135.1. Classification (NCBI taxonomy): domain Eukaryota; kingdom Metazoa; phylum Chordata; class Mammalia; order Diprotodontia; family Pseudocheiridae; genus Pseudochirops; species Pseudochirops cupreus. Next base: position 92,946,523 of record CM053580.1, read on the forward strand.
AGGAAGAAGGAAGTTTACAATTCATAAAGCAGGGGAAAATATTTATCAGTAAATATTAAAAATCCAACCTTTGAACTAGCTTGGCTTATATTTATAAAGAAAGCATAAAGAAAATTTATGGTTGGGAAATTAATCATAACAGAATTATTGTGGAATGGATACCTCCAATTATATCAGTGCAATTTTATAGGCAATGATGTAGGCATAAAATAATTATAGCACACTTAAAAAAATCAACTGTATAGAATTTTTCAAAAGACCATCCATACTTCTCAGCAAACTTAAGTAGCCAAATGAAGTGGGTTTTTTGAGTTATGGGTCTGGCAAAATACATTATTTTCTTTAAACTGAACAGTCCACCTGATAGCAGATTCCCTTCTGTATTCTTAGCAAAATTTTTTAAGTGTTTCTTAAAAGAAACTTTTAATCTCTAAGAATTTCTTAAGAGCATTAAAACGTACTTAACTCACAAAGAAAGAATTCTTTCTGTAAGGAAATTATAGCAATCAAACTCTAAAATCATTCACAATATGATGGACAATTTCTATTATAAATAATTTTCATCATGCTACGTTCATTAAAGGGGTGGAGTTGTTTTGTTTTGTTTTCTTCTTTTTGTGACTTGTAATGGAATGCCATTAGTTCCAAGAACATAAAATAGTATCATTGCAATTAAGGAATGCCTTCTGAAAATTACCATTCAGAAATAGAAAATGATGTGACAGAGAAGAATGAAAGGAAATAATGAGACCAAAAGGGCAAACTGTTTTGGTAATTGTTATACGTTGTTCTTCTAATTGAATAACTTTCACTGTGTAACATTTTTAAAATTTGCAACCTATGAACAGGATTCTTAGATCATAAATACCATATGTCAACAGACATAAGAGACTTATATAAAAAAAATAACGAACTCTGAAAGGAAAACAAAATTTAAGCAGACTGCAGAATTTAACTGGCATTAAAGTAAAATGATTAACTCTGTTACCATTATCACTGTTGTGTATGATTGAAATGGAAATCTCATGTTGCTACTATTAACTACTTTGGCTATATATACACAATGGGAAAGAAGAAAGTTATGAAATTTCTTTTAAAAAAAATAGGTGGCAGCTAGGTGACTCAGTGAATAGAGCACTGACCCTGGATTCAGGAGCACCTGAGTTCAAATCTGGCCTCAGACACTTAACACATACACACCAAAAAAAACTAGCCTTGTGACCTTGGGCAAGTCACTTAACCCCAATTGCCCTACCTTCCTACCTCCAAAAGGCAAAAATGAATTTTAAAAAATGAAAAAAATTGGTTGGTATGTATGGTAAGTGAAAAGGAAAAAGAGGGTGGGGGAGGAATAGCTACGCTTAGGTAGAAAGGACTTTGGAAAACTTCTATCTAAGGTCATGATTTAGAGGGTATGAGAAAGGGAAGGGAATAAATATTCATTAAGTTCCTACTATATGTCATGCACTGTGCCAAGTGCTTTACAAATACTACCTTATTTGATCCTCACAACACCTCTGGGAAGTAGGTGCTTTTATTACCACAATTTTACAGTTTAAGAGATAGAGGCAAAAAGAGGTCAAGTGACTTACCCAGGGTCACACCATGAGTGAGTACCTGAGCTAAATTTGAACTCACGTCTTTCTGATTCCAGGACCAGTGCTTCATTCACTTCCCCACCTAGCTGTCTCTAGCAGAGCTAGAAAGACACTCAGAAGTCGTATAGTCTAACTTCCTTTTTTTATACATTAGGAGACTAAGGTTGAAGTTGGTTCAGTGGAGTGATTTTTCCAGGATCACAGATGTAAAAAGTTGTAAAGCCAGATCTCTAATTTCAAATCTGATGGTCTCTCTCAAGGCACCACAGTGCCTCCAATTCATCAATTTAATGTTTATCTTGCCTGTTAATTTGGCCAATGTAGACACAAGCTTAATCTTTGTTAGGATTATTGGGTAGAAGCTGCATAGTGGCAAACTTAGGTTTTATGTAATGACCAATTAAAGAGCAAGTGAATCTGTTAAAAAGTGGAATTGGATGTCTTGAGAAGGTATAAGTTCACCTTCACTAAAGATCTTGAGGGGTAGCTAGATGGCATAGTGGATAGAGAGTTGGCCCTGGAGTCTGGGGATCTGAGTTCAAATCTAGCCTCAGACATTTACTAGCTGTCTAACCCTGGGCAAGTTGCTTAACCCCATTTGCCTCAGTTCCTCATTTCTAAAATGAGGTGGAAGAGAAAAATGGCAAACTACTCTAGTATTTGCCAAGAAAACCCCTAATAGTGTCACAAAGAGTTGGACAGGTATAATAGTAATGTAAATGGGAAGATCTTTCCCATCCATTAATAGGTCCATATGACCTTCTTGAGTTGCATGGAGGCCTGAGTTACATGAGTCTGTGGTAGAAGGAGCAGGAAGGGGTAGAGAAGGAAGGGTGGAACAGGAAGAGGTGGAGCTGGATAAGAACTGAAAAGTTGGTCAGAGAGCAGTGAGAGGTGAGGGAGAGAGAGGAAGCATGCAGCACAGTATGAGTGTACATTTGTGGGAAGGTCCTCGAAGGGGGAAGGCTTGGGGATGGTGATGCCCACTTTGGTGTTACTGGATATAGATTACTTTGTTACTGTGATAGATTTGTCTTTCTGGTGTTTGAATGAATGTTTTTGGTTCTGTCTTCCATGTGGAAAATCTGTTATATTTTGTAATTCAGAATTATGCCAGCATATTCATAGCAGCCATAGAAGCTCTAAATATAGTGTTGGCACTACAACAGGACTGAAAAATGATTGAACACACAAAGATCTTAAGGAAATGACTGTATGGCTACTTGTCAAAGATGTTATACAGCAAATTTCTGTTCAGATATGAGTTGGTTAAAAAACCTGTTCTTTCTCACCTCTAAGATTCTATGATTTGAACTGTATTTTTAATTTTTTAAAATCTTGATGAATGTAAGATAGGCCTGTACAAGTTGTCAATTCTTCAGACTGCAGATAGATTAGACTAGAGACAGACTGAAGATGGTTAGTTATCACAGGTCATATGACAAATAGGAGAGTGCACAGTAGCAAACCTACATTTTTCATGGTTCACCTAAAATCCTGAGCCTGAAGGCTATATATTGTGCAGACCTGATGTAAGCTAACCATTATAAATAATTATTTAATTTTGGAGCCAGAAGGGAGTTTAGGAATCTTTAATACAATCATCTTTAATTAGAAATTATTAATACATTTTTCAGGTGAAGACAATGGGACAAAGAGAAGAAAAGTAACTTGCCCAAGTTTAGTCAAACAGCTAGTTAGTGGCAGAAAAGTTGATACTAGAATCCAGTTCTCCAGACTTCCATTTCAAGGCTTTGTACTCCATAAATTATTACATCAGAAACTAATTTTATGCAATATTAAGGGCCAGAACACTAAGTACTAGTTATCAGACAAAAATATCAGGATGGCAAAAAGGACGGTTCCTCCCCAGATGGTGGAAGAAGAATCCATAGTAAGATCCATTTATACCACAATTAACCAAAGACTAGGTCAGACTGGGTCAGTACCAGAGTTGTTTTTTGTTCCTATTTTGTTTCATTTTTGCAAAAGTAAAATCACTATTCCTGAGACAGTAAGCAAATCAATTGTAGGATTAAAGACCCAAGTCAGGTGGACTGTATTGATTTATGAGACAAGATAAGGATGTGTCAGAAGAGTTTCCTTTTTTAAAAAATTCACCCCCATTTCCTTAAAGCTTTGGTCTTTGACAACAGCTATTTCTGTTCCCTGTGAAGGTTTGCTGGAATGGTTCAGGGTAAGATCAATCAAGACACTTGTGGATTCATCTGTGCCACTAAGACTGGTGGCTAAGAAACTTTTATTGGATTGAAATGTTTTCTCAAACCTTTGAGGCTATGAGTTGGTGAAATGGCATTGATAGAAAACCTCTACCGTTTATACACATTACATACCAACGATTATAGTTTCTCATTGAGTCCCTGCTCTTGCTAATCTAGAAGTTTTTACAGGAAGTTCTGTTGTCTACATGAACTTCATAATTAGATGGATTTAAGAATATGAGTGTATCGAGATGGAACTGAGGTGAATTAAGTCTTCAAGGGATTATACTTATGTCTGCATTAGGATGTCTCAGAAGATTAGCTAGGAATGTTATTGAAATGTACAATGTGAAGATAAAGTCAAGTGGTACTTTGAGCAGCTAAGGAATTGCTATGTCTTTTACATAAATGTATGTTCCCTATTGTAGTCTTTGTCTTGTAGGAATCGCTGTGGACTCAAGGCTTCCTTTCCATCTCTTTGGAATTTCATCATCTTGAGCTGTGATTCCTCTAGCTTTGCTTAACACTGGAATATAAATTGACCCAATTTAGCCTGCTGGGCAGGATCCTAGGAGTAGATTAGGATAAATGGTACACTTTTTGTACTCCCAAGACTTCACTGGTCTGGTTATACAGTTCATTATACAAAATTCATGAATGAATCAAAGATGACAGGTCTGGTGCTCACTTTAAAGAAAATGACATACACTACCTACTATGCACAGAGGCTTGTCCAAGTTGGAAAGCCTGTCTTCCATTCAAATCTCCTTTACAGCTAGGCCAGGTTTCATGTCATCCAGAATTGAAATTTTGTCAATCTTCATTTATACTAAATGTTCTCTAAGGTCAAGCATCAAAGGTAGGGTAGGAAAAACCAGTCCTAGATAGTGAAGATATTCAGGATTATGTTGTTGTGATAATATCATAATTCCACACTTTTCTTTGTAACAAATAGCATCAGGGAACCAGTGGGGTAATGGAAGTGAGGATGAAGTCTTTCTTTCAAGAATTTTCTCAGACCATTCTCTTTGGTTTGGTTAATGAGCATAACCTCAGGTCTCTCCTCACTCCAATCCATCCCCAATATTGGCTACTAAAGTGATAATCCTGCTCTCTTTTCTCTCAGCCCATACAGTGGCAGCATGGGTGTCATGGTCTTCATACTGCTAGAAATTTCTGCAGCCACAGGAGAGACCAAAAGTGGCATGACAAACAATACAAGGAAAGCTCATTTGGGCACTTACTTGAAGGCCAACCCATTTGGAGGAGCATCTCAAGCAAAAGGGATTGTCTGGGAAAAAGTTGGTGTGGAAACTAAGCAGCCCAATTCTGCCATCAGGAAGTGTGTGAGAATTTAACTGATTAAGAACAGCAAAAAAATCACTGCCTTTGTTCCCAATGATGGCTGCTTGAACTTTATCGAGGAAAATGATGAAGTTTTGGTTGCTGGATTTGGTCGGAAAGGTCATGCTGTTGGTGATATTCCTGGAGTCCGATTCAAGGTTGTAAAAGTTGCAAATGTTTCTCTTCTGGCCTTGTACGAAGGCAAAAAGGAAAGACCAAGAATATAAAAATTGTATGATGTCTTTGTCATAGTAAAAAATTTCCATGTAAAAAAAAATAAAAAAATAAAGTGATATTCTAAAACACAGGTCTGATCATGTCATTCGCATACTCAATAATCTCCACTGCCTTTCTATTGCCTCTAAGAACAAATACAACATGATTTGCTTGTTACTCAAAGCCCTTTCTAACCTGACCTCCTGCTACCTTTCTAATTTTTTTTTTTACATCTTATTCCCCAATACCTACTTTTTGGACCCTTGGCTATTTCACAAACAAGACCATCCATTTCTTGGTTCTGGACATTTCTCTGGATGTTTTACATGCTTAGAATGCTCTCTTTCATTCATTCTTCTTACTTAGCTCTTTTACTTCCTTTAAATCCCAACTAAATTCTCACATTCCACCAGAAATGTTCCTTAATCCCTCTTAATTCCACTGCTTTTAGTCTTTTAATTATTTCCCATTTATTCTGCATATGTATTTGAATGCTGTCTCCCACATTAGATTGCTACCAAGCACATCCTTGGTAGATGTGAGAAAAGAACTGAGATCTTATTAATGTAGGTCTCTTGAGAAGTTGGGACATGATGAGCTGTTACATTATAAAATTGGTTCTCCATTACTGCTAAGAGAGAGAGTAAGATGAGGTCATTTCCATGTTGTTTTCATGTATAAAAAAGACAAATCCCTCAAATTTCAGCTTTTTGCAAGTACTAGGTGCCAAAAGCAGAGCTGAGAGCATCCTATTCTGTCTCTCATATGAATACCCCTGTTTCATCAGTTGGAAAAGAGATATTTCCTGGGGCCACTCATAGGCATCTCTTAGTCTTACCAGTGGTATTCTGAGCTAAAAGGGTGCCAACTGTAGGTATTGGCTGCCAAAAACACAATTTTTGGCCTCTTCTCACTGCACAAATTCATCATGTGAGGCTCTCCAGGTGGCAAAATCAAAGCTCCATCTGTGTTTATTTTAATATTTTAAAAATTAACCATATTCATCAAGAAGAAAGGAAAATGAACTTGACCTCTAAAAACATACATCAATTTGGTCCAGTATATGTTTACATGGAATGTATCACCATTGCAATTACATCACAATCCCTTTATTTTTTGATAGCGTAATAGTCAGATAGGGTAGTCACAGATCTATAATGATTTAAGAGCTTTAAAATTAAAGCCTCGCAAAAAAAGCTTCTACATTGTATATTAGATACTATTTTCATTTGCAGTAGATTTAGTTTAATCAAGTCTTCATTTTTAATCAAAATGTTCATATAAATACCATGTTATGCATGTAGGTTTGTATAAATTACAAAGCTGTGCCCCAATTTCACGAAGAGTTTTGCCAAGTGAACTGGAGTAATTATAGGAAGTACTAATTTTTCAAACTTTAATCATTTTTTCCATTATCTGTGTGCAAATCACACTATGTCTGTCCGTGGCTCTTCAAAGTCTTTTCAAAAATAGTGCTGGATATTTTTACAAGATCTCCCTCTTCTGGCCATTTTTTTTTTTTTTTGCATTTTGGCTCTCTATACAGTATATCATATTCTTAAATTCATCACAAAGTTTCCGTGCAGCTAATTTATATTAATCGGACATCAGAGAGATAGATAATTTCAAATATTAAAAGGAAGCAATTTTCAATAACATCACCTATAGCCATACGTTCTCTAAAAGTCTGTTTATCTAATTTCATTTTAAGTTTTATGCCTGACTGATAGTCAGAGGATTCATATGCCAGTCTTGGTAATAAGTTAATAAATGAACTGAATGCTTGAGGTGTTCCAGATGGACTTAAATTGCCAATGCTGTCATTTATAAAGTGGATAGAGCTCAGACAGCAGGAAAGGAAAGTACCTGAGTAGTCTTAGCAACATATGCTCAAATAGAGTTGAGTTGAAACTATGCTTCATTGTCTTTTAGCGTCATCTGGAGAAAATTTACATCTTACAACTGCATGAGTGTCATATACAAGAGTGGTGGTTTAAAATGCTTATTTCCAGGCTAACATGGAGATGAAAAGTGTTACAGTGGATAGAGCACTGACTCCATAGTGACATGACCTGGGTTCAGATTCTGCCATTGACAGTTAATACCTGGGAAATGACTGTAAGTCACTTAATCTCCCAGTATTTTTGTCTCCTCACCTATAAAATGAGGAGGTTAGACAAGTTTGCCTTGAATGTTCCTTGCAGCTCCGGATATATGATCCCATCAACTATACTCTTTGTTTTATGATATCATATAGCATCCTATATTCTTTGCCATATGTTTTCATCAGTCTTTATTACATGCTGATAGATGAAATTCAGAGAAGTTGAGAGTCAGATAACACACTTATCTGAGTAAAACATAATCTTGAAAGCAGGCACTATTTCATTTTTGTCTTTGTACTAACATAGTGTCTTGTACATTAGGCACATCATAAGTGTTTGTGCGCTTGATTTTAATATAATAAAGAGGTTGTTTAAACAAAGAGAGATTGTTGAATACCATACCTTAGAGCAGGCATAATCTATCATATCATCATCATTTCAATGATTCAGTTACTAAAGATTCTGGTGAGGAAAACAAGGAGGAATACACTAAGAAGACACATGTGTCTTCATGGAGAACTCTTCAGTGAGCTCAAAGTTAAATGTTTGTGTTCAAAAGATAAAAGACAACATACAACTGAAGAACAAGATGCCTGAAATTTGGTATGCACAGAACCTTGGAAAAATACTTAGTGCCTTCTTTTTTAAGTTAAGCTATAAGAGACAAGAATAGTAATAAATAACTGGTTGCTCTACTATTTGGGGTGTATAGAATGGTGATAATAGAAATAGAGAACGGAACTACTCAATTTCTATTTCAGTTTTCTCTTCTTTATCACAGAGATGATGTGCTAAATCATGCACTAAATGAGGCAGCATATGTAAGAATGGGATGAGGAGAAATTAAAACATAAAATAGATGGATAGAGAGGTGGTAAGTTGAAATCAATATAGGTACATATATATATATATATATACATACATGTATATATAAAGCATTACATATACATGTAATATGTAAATGGAGAAAGTACATAGATGCTTTTGTTGAAGTGAAGTCTGTTGAATTTGTTGAATCATATCCTAAGGCATTGAAAGAATTTAGAGATATGAATACTCTACTAATGCTGGAGATCTTTCACAAATTATGAAGAGCAGAAATGGAGTTCCTAAATAGATGTGCAGATGAAGTTTGATTTTCCTAAAGGGGAAAAATACATTATATAGAATATTGCTTAGTGACTTGATGGTGATTCCTTATACAACCTAGACTAGATTAGTGAAGAGGTATTGTATAAGCACTAAGAAAGGGAAACAGTAATCTGTATGAGCCAACATGGATTCATCAAGAATAAAGCAGGAAGATTGCAGAGTAAAAGCAGGAACAGACTTGAGATTGTCCCCCGATCACTTCCAAATACCTGTAAAAATGACTCTAAACAAATTCTAGAGGTACAGAATCCACAAAATGACAGAGTGAAACCCATATTCAGCTGAAGACAGCCTGGCAGGCTAACAGGGAGGGTCTATCACACCAGACTGGGAGCAGAGTGTAGTCCCACGTGGCCTGTGCCAGCACAGAGCAGGCCAGTATGGACCTCAGGGAATTGAATCACTGGCAGCTGTGGTGATTTCTAGACTTCTCAACCCACAAACATCAAAAACAAAAAGGTCCATGGGGAAACTCTGTTGGACCTGGGAGAGAGAAGAATACTGTCAGGTCCCAGCCCCTGGGTGGTAGACGCGGCAGCAGTGGTAGCAACAGCAACAGCAGCAGTGGCTGCTTGCAGAACTCCAGGTTCATAGATGCATGCGGGGATTGAATGGTTAACCAGAGTGCAGTTGGTGGGATCTGCAGGGATCTGCTGTCACTGAGGTGGGATTTTCTTTTTTTGCCCTGCTTTGATCTGTGTTATAGGCTTGGGTGGCAGTCCTGGGGTGAGGAAGATTGCTAGCATAGCAGAGTTTGTGGTGGCTGTGGAGTGGAAGTACTTCTCATAGTTCTGAGACAGAAAAGAGTGCTGGTGGTCAATCACTGACCAGACCACAAGCCAGGTGAAAATTTACAGATGCTTAAAAGGAGCTCTGACAACAGCTGTGCAAAACCCCCCAAATTTGGGACACATCACTACCCACTTTGGAAGCTGAGTTCTACTGTGGCAAAAAAGCTCAAAAGTAAAAAAAAAAAAGCTAATTGGCTGCAAGATGAACAAACAGAGGAAAAGAAAACAAACTATAGAATCTTTCTTTGGTGACAAAGAAGAACAAATCATACAACCAGAAGAAGACAACAAAAACAAAATCCCTGCATCAAAAGTTTCCAAGAAAAATGTGAATTAGTCACAGGCCATGGAGGAGCTCATAAAGGGTTTTGAAAATCAAGTAAGAGAAGTAAAGGAAAAAATTGATAATAGAAATGAGAGTATTGCAAGAAACATGAAAAACAGGTCAACAGCTTGCTAAAGAAGACCCTCAAAATTACTGAAGACAATAACACCTTAAAAAATAGACTAACTCAAATGGCAAGAGAGGTCCAAAAAACCAATGAAGAGAAGAATGCCTTAAAAACCAGAACTGGCCAAATGGAAAAGGAGGTCCAAAATCTCACTGAAGAAAATAATTCCTTCAAAATTAGAATGGAGCAAATGGAAGCTTAATGACTTTATGAGAAATCAAGATATTATAAAACAGATCCAAAAGAATGAAAAAAATAAAAGACATTGTGAAATATCTCATCAGAAAAACCACTGACCTGGAAAATAGATCCAGGAGAGATGATTTAAAAACTATTGGACTTTCTGAAAGTCACAATCAAAAAAAGAGCCTAAACATCATCTTTCAAGAAATTATCAAAGAAAACTCCCTGATATTCTAGAACCACAGGGTAAAATATAAATTGAAATAATTCACTGATTGCCTCTTGAAAAAGATCCCAAAAAGAAAACACCTAGAAAATTTATAGTCAAATTCCAGAGTTCTCAGGTCAAGGAGAAATTATTGCAAGCAGTCAGGAAGAAA
>CM053580.1:92957065-92968287 GCA_028627135.1 Pseudochirops cupreus
ATAGCATAGTTGAAGGGAATGTGTGTATGTATATGTGAATGTATATATGTTTATAGATGTCTATATAGGTATATGTGTGTGTATGTATAGACAGAGGACAGAAGGTGAATTGAATATGAAGGTGTGATATGTAAAAAATAAAATTAAGGGATAAGAGAGGAATAGATTGGGTGATGGAGAAAGTGAGAGATAGAATAGGGTAAATTATCTCTCATAAAAGAAGGCAGTTACAATGAAAGGGAAGAGCAGGGAGGTGAAAGGGAATGAGTCAATTCTACTCTCATTTAATTTGGCTTTAGGGGGGAATAACATACACTCTCAATTAGGTATCTTACCCTACAAGAAAATGGGTGGGGGAAGGGAATAAGAGGGGGGAAGATAGAAGGGAGGGCAGATTGGCAGAGGGGATAGCCAGAAACAAACACTTATGAAAAGAAATAGAGTCAAAGGAGAAAATAGAATAAATGGGGTCAGGATGGAGGGAAATATAGTTAGTCTTTCACAATATTACTATGTAAATGTTTTGCATAACTATACATGTATAACCTATATTGAATTTCTTGTCTTCTCAATGGGTAGGGGAAAAGGGGGAGGGTAAAAGGAGGGAAGAAGGGAGAGAACCTGGAAACTCAAAGTTTTGAAAACAAATGTTTAAAAAAATGTTTTCACATGCAATTGGGAAATAAGATATACAGGCAATGGGGGATAGAAATCCAACTTGCCCTACAAGAAAATAAGGGAGAAGAAGATTAAGGAGGGGAGCTAGGGGGAGTAGAAGAGAGGGCAGTGTGGGGAAAGGGGTAATCAGTATGTTTGCCATCTTGGGGTGGGGTGGGGAGAGATGGGGAGAAAAATTGTCAAATCTTGTCAAAATGAATGTTGGAAACTAAAATTAAACAAATAAATTCTGGAAAGAAAAAAAGGAATAAATCATACTATCCATTTGAAATAACTACAAAATGTATAATATATCTGAAGAGGTTTTTTAAAAAGAGATACTTAAAAAGTATTATGTTACCTTATATATGCTGAAATTAATTTGTGGAATTGTAAATCATTACTAAGTAATTTTAGTTGTATTGAGTTTTAGTGTTGTTCCTAGTTAAATGTGTAAATAAATATATAATTTGATTGTTATTATATTATTTTATGGAATTAGCCAAAGTTGTTTTTAGGGAACAAAATAAAATAATGAAATTTCAAAAAAAAATGATGAAAAATCTAATGGGAAGTATAGCATTACTAGATATCAAACTGTAGTATAAAGTATTAACTATCAAAACCATTACTACTGGTTAAAAATAGAAAGGTGCTTCAGTAAAACAAAATGGGTGATGAATTAGGTTCAGAAGCAATTAAACACAATAATCTAATATTTAAAAATGCAAAGATCACAAATTACCATGGGGAACATTCCACATTCAATAAGAACTACTGAGAAAACTGGAGTGGATTTGGTAGAAATTAAGTTTAGAGAAGAAGGAGAAGGTGAAGGAGGAAGAAAAGGAGAAGGAGAAGGAGGAAGAGAAGGAGGAGAAGGAAGAAGAGGGGGAAAAAGATGAAAAGAACAAGAACAAGAAGAAGAACAACAACAAGAAGAAGAAGAACAAGAAGGACAAAGAAGAACAAGGGGAAGAACAAGGAGAAGAACAAGAACAAGAACAAGGAGGAGGAGGAGGAGAAGGAGGAGGAGGAGAAGGAGAAGAACAAGAACAAGAATGAGAACGAGAACGAGAATGAGAACGAGAACAAGAACGAGGAGGAGGAGGAGGAGGAGCAGAAGAAGAACAAGATCAAGAACAAGAAGAACAACAAGAAGAACAACAAGAAGAACAAGAACAAGAAGAAAAAGAAGAACAAGAACAAGAAGAACAAGAAAAGAAGGAGGAGAAGGAGAAGAAGGAGGAGGAGGAGGAGAAGGAGGAGGAGAAGGAAGAGGAAGAGGAGAAGAAGAACAAAAACAACAAATGAGGAGGAGGAGAAGGAAGAGGAGGAAGAGGGAGAGGAGGGAGAAGAAGAAGAGGAAGAAGAGGAAGAAGAAGAAGAAGAAGAAGAAAAAGAAGGAAAAGAAGAAGAAGAAGAAGAAGAAGAAGAAGAAGAAGAAGAAGAAGAAGAAGAAGAAGAAGAAGAAGAAGAAGAAGAAGAAGAAGAAGAAGAAAGCTCTTTCATCTGATGCTATGGAGAAAATTCCTATGCAAGTAGGGAGAGAAGTTATTATAAAATATTGAAGTAATTTTGATGACATATAATTAAATAGATTTTCTGTAAGCAAATTATGTGTAATTAGAATAAGAAGAGAGACTATCAACTAAGAAAATGTATTTGTATAAAATATCTCTGATATAGGCAATTGTCTAATTTCCAAGGTATATATTAAAAAAAAAATAATGACACAAATAACAAACTTGAAGAGGCTTTTAATAGATAAGTCATCACTCAATAATAGGCAGGTAGGGGTTGCCATAGCACATAGGGCATCAGGCCTGGAGTCAGGAAGACTCATCTTTCTGAGTTCAAATCTAGCTTCAGACATTTACTAGCTGTGTGACCTCTGGGCAAGGCATTTAACCCTGCTTGCCTTATTTTTCTCATCTGTAAAATGAGTTGGAGAAGGAAATGGAAAATACTCTAGTACCTTTGCCAAGAAAATCTAAAATGGGGTCACGAAGAGTTAAACATGACTGAAAAATAATTTGAAAGTCATTTTTTTTTGTTGTTGCTTTTTGGAGGGCAATTGGGGTTAAGTGACTTGCCCAAAGTCACATAGGTAATAAGTTTTAAGTGTCTGAGGCTGGATTTGAACTCAGGTTCTCCTGACCCCAGGGATGGTGCTCTGTTCACTGTACCACTAGCTGCCCTCAAAATCATTATTAAATACGATTTATGACAGTACTAAAGTGTTTTTCTTTGCAAAATTAATGTCCCTGTGCTGTTTAAGACTTTTATCAGTTACTTGAGTTAAGCCATTAAAGGCTTGCTCATCAAATTTGCAGATGACTTAAAAATGGGGGAATAGCTATTTCACTGGATGACACTCAGGGACCAAATGGTTCTTTGTTAGGTTAAAACAGGGTAAATCTAAGAAAATGAAATTTAAGAGGGATAAATATAAAATCTTTTACCTATGTTGTCAAAGAGATTTTTTTTTCCTGACTATGGGTAGAACTAGAATACTATCAAGGCTGCTTCTAATCTTAGAAGAAACCTCATGAACAATAGACAATAGATAATGGCAGAGCTTTTAATGGGCAAGTCTGGCTCCAAATAGTATTCGATTACTTTGGGTTCTATAACAGAAAGAAATGAGATGCTCATACGTCTTTCAGCAGCCCACAGAGATAGGGATAGGTCATATGATTAGGAAGATGGAGGGCTACACATTTTCTCTTATTCCTCAAAGGAACTAAATGCCCGGAGTAGAGAAATTACAACTATCTCCACAGGGCAGCAAAGCAATAAACCCACCAAGGTAAGAGTCTTATGAGTTAACAGCAAAAAACACTGACCCCTAACTAGCTTATTTAGCACCCCCTCAATCTTCCCACGTTCTGCATCTCTCCACAACCCATCCTGTTTGCCCTTCAGGACTCACTCAGAGATTTTCCTCCTATTGCCGGTTTTGCTGATGCTCCTAATCCCTGCCCTTCAACTAGCATCCTGTTTCAAAAGCTAAGTGACTTCAAATTTGCCTAATGAAGAGCAAGAAGTATAGGAGGGGATGACTATGTTTTTCTTCAATCTTGGCAGGTTCCCCTAACTTAGAAAACCCCAAGACAGCAGTTTGGTTCAAAGCACCACATTTTAGGAAGAACATTGAAAAACTGGAGAATACTACAGGACAGCCAGATCATGGAGCTGTGACCCATTCATATACAGACATTCTCTTTAATGGTGCTGATTACAACTAATCCATGCATTCTTAGTTGATGTGTCCTCTTATACATTCTCTGCAATAAATTCATCAAACTACTGGAAGACTTTTTCTATATAATAGGAACAACTATGTCATTAACTTTCAGCTTTCCTTACAACATCCTATCAGTAGCAACTGGAGATAATATTATCCAAATTTTACAGAGAAGGAAACTGAGATTCTAAACAATAAAGTAAATCTTACCAGTGATCACAAAGCTAGTACAAAACATAAGCCTGAACTTTCTGACTATAATCCACGACTACTGTTACTCCACTAAGCTGCCTCTATAGGAACTATTTCTGTCTTCTGAATTCAAGCCAATTAATGCATTATAAAAATGTGTGGACCATTTATATGTGTGTGTGTGTGTGTGTATAAATGGTCCACACACACATATATATATATGTATATACATATACATATATATATATATGTGTGTGTATAATCTAGGCCTTCCCTCTCTGAACCTGAATCATATATATATTATAAATAAACTCTAAAGTGCTCCAAATTGAATTTATTCTCTCAGGTGCAGTCTCACCTTTTTCAACTGAGGAAGGAATAACAACTCTCACCTTTCCTGACATGCTGCATAACTGCATGTAACCTAAAATGGAATTGACCTTTTTTGTGTGTGCCTACAGCCAATGACCTGGCATTTAATATGAAAGTATTATATATACACACACATACATATGTACACACACACACATACACACACACACACATATATTATTTTTAAAATTTTTCTCCATTGTGTATAAAAATTATAAACTAAAGCAATTTTAGAACTGGCAAGAAGACTCCATATCAGTATATATCTACATCCATGTGTAAATATATATGCATATACATATATGCATACACACATATATGTTTGTATGTGTATGTATGTATATATATATGACTCTTGAATTCATTGCTTCTTTGTGTCTTTCCTTTACTAGCTATATAAATTGATAACGATCAATACTCATTTGATTATCAGTGTATATGTAGTCCCTTCTCTGTATTACTCCTCACACTTGCACTTAGAGATTGTCTGTTCTGAATGTTCAGCAACGTATCCTATAGGGACCCTTCTAAAACAGTATCTCACAAACCTCATTGGTATTGTTCACTTGTTTAAGTTATATTCAATTCTATGTGATCCTATTTGGTGTCTTCCTGGCAAAGATACTGTAATGGTTTCCTATTTACTTCCTCAACTCATTTTATAGATGAGGAACTGAGGCAAATGGGGCTAATTGACTTGCCCAGCTTTTAAGTGTTCAGATTTTAACTCAGAAAGACATGTTTTCCAGACTTCAGGCCTGGCATTCTAACCACTGCATCACTCATCAATAATTAATACAGACAGTTAGCTGTTAGCCACTTGACTCAATAGCATAACCAGAAAAAACCATTCCACTCAAAATCATGGGGCACACTCTACCACAACTACACAAGTCTTTGGAGAGTGAGCACAACTCTAAAGCATTCATACCGGGAGCACAAGAGACCAAGGCAACTCAAAACTGAATGTTCAGGGACTTAGTTTCCTTTCTCTTATTAAAGAGTATTCATCAAGTTCAGCGCTAGGAACAGCATCTGGGCTGGATGAGTGAGTTGGTTGGGTTTACTCCTTATAGGTTACAACATCTCAGCTGGACAGGTGGATCCCTTTAACTCCTATACTTTGCCTATTGGTGAGTAGTTATGATTTCTACCACCTGTATTTTCACATTCATGCCAAAACCTCAGACAGGGTACAGCTCTGCATTTAGAATAGAGAGAATTAGCCTAAAACTCCCAGAAGCATCACAAATTCTATTTCCTCAGGACTTTGGCTCTGACACTTGCCATCTCCCAGACAGGAGGTAGAAGAGCCAAGTTTTAGTCTTTCCTTAATACATCTTTCTGGTTCACAGCTATGACCCCTTCATAAGAAACCTCATGCTAACTTATGTGGACTATCTAATACATTTCCCTGATCTTAAATTCTACAAACTAGAAAATGATAATTACCCAGTAGCTCTAGGATTTAGGACTGCTCAATTTTCTTTTTAACTCTTAAGTTTCTCTAGTTGCTATACACCAGTGGTTCTCAAAGTATAGTCCATAGACCCCAGTAAGTCCCTAAGACCCTTCCCAGTGTCCATGATATCATATTTCTCCCTTTTCTAACTACATATCTGTGTGAGGCCCAATTTTCTTCAGATACATTAACAACAGGGAGAACTACAAAACCATACTAGATTTAATGTAGAAGTAGATATAAAAACCCATCTGTCTTCTATTAAGAAATCACAAATTAAAAAAAGATTTGCAAAAATAGATAAAAAATCCACTCTTTTAATATATTTTTTTTTGTTTTGGACATTACAGTTATTTTCACAAAATATGTTTTTGTATTAATATAGAACATTAATATGTTATGACTTTGAACATGTGGAGTATTTAAAAATAAATATTATTTTAATTATTTGTTTTCATTTCTAAATTGGAAAATATTGGTAACTATATCCCACACAAAGAAAAGCTTTTTGGGGTCCTCAGTGATTTTTGAGAAATTGTAATCTAGACTACTAAAATATCTACTTCAGGAGGCATAATAACAAATATTTAAAACTTCCATCTCCCCACATCTCCCACACATGGATGGTACCACTTCAGACTCTAGGGAGTAGAAGGGGATTAGATTCATAGTTTAGCTCTGTTTCCATGCAGCAGCAGTTCTCAACCTGTGGGTTATGTTCAATTTGTAACAGTGAAAATACATTCTGCATATCAGATATTTACATTATGATTCATAACAGTAGGAAAATTACAGTTATGAAGTAGCAAGAAAAATAATTTTATGGTTGGGGGTCACCACAACATGAGGAACTGTATTAAAGGGTCATGGCATTAGGAAGGTTGAAAACCACTGCCCTACAGCATAGTCCCAAATCTAAGTCCAAAACTTGCTTTGGGCTCAATTCTCAGGTATCCTGGCTTCTTAGAATTTTCATGCGTGTTTGGCTTGTTCTGCTACCCCCAAATGCAGCCCTGGCTCCCTGGTTTCCATGGCTCAAATTCCTAGTCCATGGAAATAGCCTCTGGCACCTGAAACTGAAGACAACACAGAACAGAAACAAACAGCACTCTATGTCTATTTCTCAGAGCCAAGAGAAAAGTAAGGGAGCAGGGAAAGTACATTCCTTCCCACCTCACCAGTTCAGTTCATCTTATCCATGTTGGGTACTACAGATAGGAGTCACTGAAAGTAGCACAGTCTAAAGATGGCAGAAAAAAAGCAAATTACTCAGTCTCACCAGTTTTAAAGAAACAGGTGGCACATCAGAGGATGCTACCCCCATCCATATGGTGCAGGACACAATAGGCTCCATATTAGACAAATCAGACATTCTCAAAAGCCCAGGTTATATAAGCAAAGCAAAAAGTGTCTCTTTCTATGAAAGGCATACCAAAATTCTGTAGGATTCCCTCTAGCATAGATAATCTGATAGAATTCCAGGAAATTTCTTCTGGGGCCCGTATCTCTAAGAGTATTCAAAGTCCACCCATGGATCCTTGGTAGTGGCAGGACAACCAGAATAAATTGCAAACTCACTAATCAGGACAAGAAAAAAAATAGGCTCAGAGAATTACAAAACCGATCAGCTACTTGTGGATTTTAGGCACAGATATTCTCACTCTAAAAATTTGTAGGACATTTTTCTTTCAAAAAAGGCAAGCAATCTAGGGTCTATTTAAATGCCAAAAGAACAACATGAACATTTCTGCTAGACAGAAGGATTCTAAATGTCTCATACCAAACTTAATAGTAGTCCTTATATACGATTCAATAACATAGAACACACATTAATCTTTATACAGAACTGTATAATACAAAAGGTATCCATGCTTAAATAATCAAGTAATCCACATATAAAAAGTTTGCAATATTAAATTAATGGAACTGCTTTTGAGGGAACATTCACCAGCAAACAAAAACGAAAACTCCAAACATTTACACTCAGAAAAAGACAAAAAAACACTCTCAAATTCTTGAGGATTTCATAGTTTGGGCCTAGGGTACCTCAAAAAAAATAATCCTAGACAGAATCCCCACAAAGTAAAGTGTTTATTTCATCTCAGACAAGGCCACACATGTAACACAAGGACTTTTTATAAAGGGATATTTATTTCCAAAGGTACAATCACAAATACACAAATTCATTCTCCCTAACAACTGGCATAATCTTTCTTCCAGGTTTTAAATCTCCCTGCCTGGGGAGGGAAAGGGGATTAAGTTTATAATTTAGCTAGGTTCCTATAAGCACAGTCACAGTTTCAAGACCAGAACCCACCTGAGTTCAAATCCCAGGGTCAGTGATTCTCAGGGTTTCCTCAATGAGTTGGCTGCTACAGCAGCCCATCTACACTCCTGAGCCCAAAGCTGTCATGGCTTGAACTCAATCTACCATGAAGCTCACCTCAGCAACTGAAAAGAAACAACATCAAACAGAAACAAACAGTTGCTGGGCTCATTTCTTTGAGCTAGGGGAAACAAAAGGAAGTGGGGAAGAGTTCTCCTTTCCTCTTACCAGTTTAGTTCATGGTTTCCATGCTGGGCACAAGCAGAAAGGAATCATTAAAAACACTGGAGCCAAACAAAAAAATGGCAGAAAAGAACAGCTGAATGGTGGAAAAGAAGGCGAATGGCTCACTCACACCAATTTTTTAAACTGGCTGGTGACCAGTCAAAGGAGGCTGCAAGAACAGGTGTTATGTGGGTACAGGTAACAGGTATTACCTGCAGGTGTTTTGCCCAAAGAGAATATAAATTTTAATCTCTGAAATTTTTTTTTTCTCTTAAAGGCCAGCCTTAACCCCAAATCAATCTGGCTTTCATTTACTGGCCATTAATAATTCACAGGCTAAGCCTTACTTGATTATTGTTTGGACCCTGATTAGTTCAGATTGCATGTAAATATCAATTGTTTCTGTTTTGGCCAGAAACTTTGAAGGTCTTCCCATATTTAAGAGGCCATTCTTTGTCTCATTTCTTATTAAACCTTAATCACTGAATAGGCTCAATCTCAATCAAACTCCCTATTAAAGACCTTAACTTGAAAAGGTCAAGAACCCCACTGATCCTGGTTCTCTGATCTATATCTGGTCACTGAACCCAGATGGCTCTAGAGGAGAAAGTGAGGCTGGTGACTTTGTACAGCCCTCCTTCACTTAAGTCCAATTCACTTTCATGTCATAACATCACCTCCTTTATGTCATGGTCCTCTTCCAGAATGAAAGATAAACAGTAACCTCTGCAAGTAGACACCATAGGCTCTATCCTAAACAAAATTGGGTATGCTCAAAAACCTGGCTTATAAATGTAACATGATACAGAGTCTAAAGAGTATGAGAATAGATTGATCTATGTAAGTGATTGGCTGGGGAAAAGATATTGAGATGAAGTCTATGTCCTGGGTGAGTTAATTATGTCCCGGCTGCTCAACTGCTTTCCCAGCACTGATATGTACAAATAAATTACTCAAATCCTCACTTCTTTTGTAAAGTGCAAATAATTCTGCTCAAAAGTCTTCCCATGTGCCATTAGATGGCATTTAAAGTTGCTAAGGTAACTAATGACTTCCTTAAAACAACTAAGTCAGCAGCCAAATCTACACAATCAATTAAAAATATTTATTAAGCAACTACTTTGTGCAACACAGTACACTAGGGAATGAAGAGTTTAAAAACAACAGTAACACAGTGTCTGGCCCAATGGACTAAAAGAAAGGTCATACATATGTATAAATGCTTATAATACCACAGAGAATGATCATAGTTGGAAGATGATAGAGTGGGAGTCTAGGTGACACAGAGTGCCAAGCCTGGATTCAGGAATATTCTTCTTCCTGAATTAAAATCTGGCCTCAGAAACTTATCTGTGTAAACCCTAGGCAAGTTGCTTACCCCTGTTTGCCTCACTTTCTTCATCTGTAAAATGAACTGGAAGGAGAAGGAAATGGCAAACCACTCTAGTATCTTTGCGAAGAAAACCCAAAGATAGGACAAAACTGAAATGTCTAAATAACGGGAGTGAGAGTCAGCATTTTTACCTAGTTCTCCCTATATGTTTGCTCCACAACAATCTAGAAAATGTGCCAAACCAAATTTCGATTGGGAAAGCCAAGAAAAGTCACAGTGAGTCATTTTTCCAGCCTAAAGCAAATTAGAATGATAATCAGAGAGCTCTGTGGACACTGGTGTAAGGGCTGGCTAGGAACACAATACAGCAGCAGCAGCACCAGCAGCATGTCACCAGGTAGATGTACAAGTGGACTATGGTGATAGCAGCAGCCATAGTCAGCAGGATTGCACTTAAGGACAATAAAAGAATTGAAAACCTAAGCAGAAAGAGAATCCAGGAGACCCCTGTAGTAGCACCAGTCACAAGAACAGGTGCTACCTGGTACCTTTTTGACAATTATCATGTTCTAAGTCACAGTAGCAAGGTAGAGGGGAATAGTTGTGGTAGAGAGGGAACAGAGGATCTACCCGTATAATAAACAAGTAAAAAGTTTCAAAGACATAGCTGTGTCATTCTGAGCCCAAGAGTGAAGATTCAGTATTAACCTTTAGTCCCACACATCTGCCCTAAGTGGAATAAAGCAGGGAAGGAGACCAAAGTCAAAGGGACGTTAGCTATTCAGTTCCTCTGAACCTGCAGAACCTCCCTGTAGGATAACAGCTCCTAAGTCCTGCCAAAGTCTATAAACTCAACAATGCAGAAGCTAAGAGATTGAAACTGCATCATTAATTTGCAGAGCAGAGTGCAGATAAGGACAGTGAACGAGACATCCCCAGAGCACATCACTTTGAAAGCACCAAAAACATTCATGCCCCTAGACTGAGCTGTGAAAGCAACAGAATATAAAAGACGTATGTGCTAGCCAGTCATCCCCACCCTAGAGGCAAATAGAGACTGACATTAACATAAAGCCCAATTCAATAACTAGGCTGTAAAAATGAGGGAACAACAAAAACAGAACATGACCATAAAAAACAACCCCTGACAGGGAAGCTCAAGATACAAATACAGAAGACAATGGCTTGAAAAGATCTATAAGCAAAATTTCAAAGAAAAATGCAGATTGAATGCAAACACCTCTCCCCCCAAATTCCTAGAACAATTAAAGAAAGTTTGGTGTTTTGTTTTTTTTTTTTAAGAGCAAAAAATATTATCTTAAAAATCAAGAGTAATAGAGGGTAAATTAGGAAAGAAAATGATATGTATGCAAGAAAATAATGGAAAAAATCTAGAGTTTGGTAA